>FR989992.1:13760000-14281628 GCA_905404265.1 Fabriciana adippe | reverse complement strand
ACGACACACACATATCGTGCAGAAACAGCCAACAAAGAAATGAGCAACGGTGATTATGAGCCTCCGAATTTGCCATCATCACCAGTCCTTCGAGGGGCTAGACATGAATATCGAAAGAATAATTTTTTACATGCAGATCCAATCAAAGCACTTCAGATTTTAAAACATACTGATGCTGCCTTTGTGATCAGACATATAGGACTCGATCCTTTTTATGTGCATTATTGGAGTCGACACCAATTAAATATTTATAGGGATTATGTTTTGAAAGGACATAGCTGCTTATGTATTGATGCAACTGGTAAGATAGTTAAGAAAATGAAAAAATACAACGAAATTAAATCAAAATCTATATATCTCTATCACGGAGTTATTAGAATAAATGAGGGTCAATTCCCTGTTACCCAAATGATTAGTGAAAGTCATAATGCAAATTCGCTCCATTTTTGGCTCATGGAATGGGTCCGATCGGGAGCTCCTTTTCCAAAAGAAGTAGTAATAGATGGAAGCAGAGCCATTTTAACAGCTGCTGTCAGAACCTTCACAAATCATGCTACAATAAATGAATATGCAAATGCTTGTTATAATTTTAATTTTCCGTCATGTTACATAAGAATAGACAATGCCCATTTCCTAAATACTTATGTAAAACTGTTAAAAGGCATTCCTTCACGAGTCAGTATTTTTTATAAAGCCTCTATAGGCCAGCTTATTATTGCTAAGACTCGAGATAGAGCGAAAAAAATTATAAAGGCATTACTGTTAATTTCACAAAGTGAAACTGATGGTAACTTACCTAATGGATTACCAACTGAAGTAGAAGAAGCCAACAAATATTTAAAATCAATAATCACTGATGAAGTAATCAACTTTTTATTTTTATTTATTTTTTATTTTTATTTATTATAGGGAAACAAACAGTATTGTAGTACATACAATTTACAATAAAAAAAATACACACATTTACCAGTTAAGTTTCCACAAATAAGAAACACATAATTAGAAGAAAGAGTAAAAAGCATTAGGCTAAATTAAACAAAAAGTTGACACATACGTATACACATACAAGTATACTATAAACATAATTAAGTACATCAAAATGTTATGAAAGTTATTGGACTATGTTATTAATAAATTTCTTGAAATTTAAAACAGAACTTTGTTATGATTGTTGCTGTTTCCGATAGTTTTATTGTAACTTTCAACGTTTAATTATTCTAATTCTTTTCTTTGTTTCATGTTACATTCGAATATAAGAATGGTGAATTAATTTGAATTAAATTACGGAAACCCATAGGGAGATAAGAATGGTGAATTAATTTACAATTCTTATCTTCCTATGAATTTTCGTAATTTTATATAAATGTATGTGATCTAAATTTGATTCTATTTTTTAGCCACAAAAAGAAACCCTTAACTATGAGTCAGAGACGATAAATGGAGATTCAGAATTAGAAGAAAATATAAATAGCGACTCAGATTCTAATGATGATGAAAATAAAAGCCAACCAAAATCAAAAAAATTTAAAGAAATCAATCAATGGTCTGATTTGGGTCGTGAAATTAATGAAACTGTTGAATTAATTAAAGACACTCAAATAGGTGACCGTGTAAATGCTTATTATATGCCGACATTTGCCCAAAAACTTTTAAACGATTTGTGTGATCTACCTCTTTGGTCCTGCGTAGTCAGAGACGACTTTGGGTTTGGACGGGTCCCGGCTTCAAGTGCCTGCGTTGAAAGTGAATTTAATAAAACAAAGAATTTATTTTTAAAAAATGAAGTTTTGCCAATGAGAGTTGATGAATATGTAAGAAAGTACGTCAATTATATTAACGGCAGACTAAAAATCATAGATTCGAAAATTGCCCAAACTGATGATATTAAAAATCAAGGTAAAGAAGAAGCTAATGAATTCAATACTTCACACGAAAGAAATTTAAATTGTTTAAATCGTTCATCAGATTTGGACGATGTGATGAAATATCCTGCCTGCATTGAAAAAGACAAACCAACTGGTCGTCACAACTGCGTTATTTGTCACACGCCGTTTCACAATTTGGATGCGTGTGCCAGTCCTTTTGATCTTAAAGACAAAGAAGAATTTCGGCAAAAAACAATTTGTTCTAAATGTAGGAAACAAGATAACATATCAGTTATTCTTGCGTCTCGACATAAAGAAAACTGGAATAATGAAACAGAGAACACTTCTTCGCCTGTAATAAATAAAATTACACTGGGGAAGGATACCTTAGCAAATGAAAGAGAAGATTTAAGTAAAAAATTAAGTAAAAAAAAAAGAGCTAAATATTTTGGGGAAAAACCGCATTTAATTAAAGAACAACTTCAGTTTCATGGGAAACATAAGAAAATAGTGATTTTAAAAAATGGCAGCAATGATAGTTTGCGTCCCGTTATGATTAATGGCCAAAGGGTAAACGCGATTTTAACATGTGCTTTTGACAGTGTTTATCAGATAATGGCAGCTGCTGTATGTGATTGGTCAACTTTTCGTTTATGGGTAAGGAATTTTGAGTTTTAGTCGTTTTTAATAGAATAGATATTTTCAAAGTCGGTGCCAGCCAATACAAATCAAAGCACACCGACTTCGAAAAATTTGATTAGGTATCTATTCTAAATGAAAACCCCCGTTTAATTATTTTTTAGTTTTCAGTGCCTGGAAGTCGGTTTTTTTTAAGTTTTTATTTGCGTTAAATGTTTGTTATAAAAAGTAACTTTAGTATCATTTAACAACTTACTTATATAATACTTTCTCATGCGATTATTGACAGTTTAAGTAAAACTATCTGTTCGGATTTTTTTGCAATTTATTTTGAGTCTCTCCCGTGACTGATTGCTGTAAAGATTTAAAACGTCGTAACCAAAAATCAAAGTAAGTCCGCGAAGGATTCCGAAATTATACTTTTATTTATAACTTATCTATGTATACTAATATTTAAATTCGAAAGTAAAGTATAAAGTCTATCCGTCTGTCTGTTACGTTTTCACGCCTAAACTGCTGAACCAATTGTGATGAAGTTTGGTAAAAAGAGCGATGGGCCCTTGGAAAAGGACATCAAATATGAATGGGGTTGAAAATTTGTTAGTACTTAATAATTTGGCATTGATTTATATATGCTTAATAAATTTTCAGCGTTTGTACTTTATATCTTACTATGTAGCATAGAGGTGATAACTGTATTGAACTAATGCAACTTCTTAATCAGGACGTAAAGAATTAAATTATTTTTCCCTGCAACAGATCAAAAATCATAAAGAATCAAATGTGATCCTCAAATTAGCGATTGATCTTTTTGAGGATCGGACATCTTTTTCTGCTGCCTATGAATTGAGAGCCAGATTTCATTACAATTTTATTGATCATATAGAGCAGCCGGACGGTTCGATTTTATTATCATGCGAAACAAGTATTATGAACATCATTTTAAGGACATTTGAAAATACACCTAGTTGCACTGTATTCATAAAATGTGATTTGTGCTTAAAACTGGAAGAAAGAAACGTAATTGCCCCGATTGCATGTATTAGCGATATCATGAATGGCCAGCTTGATATCGCCACACTTCCTGACTTATCAATGGTATCACGATGTAGATCTGCACATTGTAAAGGTCAACTTAAGACATCGATATCAAATCTAGGTATGTATGTACAATTCAACATCATGGTATCGAAATAAAAAAAAAACTAATATTATTTTAATTATTATTCGACAGGGAACATCGTTATTTTCGAAATTTTTAACGCTGGTGGAGAATGTCTAATGACACTAGAAGACTTGCCTAGGGATTTTGTTAATCCCCTAGAATTGAACAGTAAATATAGGATTGTAGGAGCAATTGCATACGAAAATTTTGGCAATAGTGGCCATTTTGTAGCCATGTGCTTGAGAGGCACAGAGTGGTACAAGTACGATGATACCAAAGAGGCAGAAAAATCAATAAAAGGAAGAACAAAAATTAATGTACAAATATTAGTTTACGTCAAAAGTAATATTTGTTAAGCTTTTATATTAGGTATAATTAAAAATATTTTTATTTCAAACCTCTGCAATAATTATTTCCATCTAATCTAACAACAAAACTAAGTATCACCATAGTACATATATAAGCATGACTTTAAATTTCTAATAGCCACGTCCGATCAATATTTATTTCCCTTTTGTTGCTCGCATTAGTTGGCTAGATGGCGCGTTAAAAATAGATAAATTTTACACAATACAGATGGCATTACAAGTTCCTAATATTTAAACAAATGTGTAATCCTTATATATATTATTAGTAACTAGCGGCTCACCCTCGCTTCGCTCGGATTCGCCTCTAGACAAACAAAAACAAATCTATCCCACGGGAACCGTACATTTTCCCGGGATAAAGAGTAGCCCATTTGTTACTCTGATATATGAACTACTTTATTGCGAAGTTTCATTAAAATCTAATCAGTAGTTTTTGTGTAGTAAGCTGTATAAGTTACCATAGTTTTTTAATAATCCCACGGAAACTCTTTAATTTTCCGGGTTGAAAAGTATCTAAAATATCGTCCGGATATATAAGGTACCACCATGCAAAATTTTATTTAAATCGGTCCAACAGTTTCGGAGATTAGCCTGTACAAACAGACAAACAGAAAGAGAAACAAAAAATTAAAAAAAATGGATTTGTTCTATTTCTCTTCTTACATCCCCCTGACTCGGTTTTTAGCATTTTTTTTCTATGTACAGACATTCGACCTCTACAGTTTTATTACAGTATAGAAGATAGATAGATTATAAAATTAAATTAATAAATCATAATCCGTATTAATATTATAAATGTGAAAATTTGTGAGTATATATGGATGTTTGTTACTCTTACACGCCAGAACGGCTAAACAGAGTGGAATGAAATCAGGCACAAAGATAGATTATAGTCTGGAATAATGCAAAGGCTACTTTTTATACCAGAAAAATGTACGGTTCCCAAGGGGAAAGGTTTGTTTTTGCTTACCTAGAGATGAACCCGTGCGAAGCGAGTGTGGGCCGCTAGTAATAGCTAGCATAAATAGAACTCAATAAATATATAATCTCAATAATAATTTAAAATAGAGAGGCTTAAATAAATAAGCTTCAAATAACTTTTCTAAAAGGTAACAAACGTATTTGTAAAACGTATAAACTAAATTGTAACTTAAAGAAATTAAAACTTAATGGTTCAGTTGTCAAATATTATGTAAACAAGGTCTTTCAAAAATAAAGATGCACAGCATGAAAGGACTATTGTTTTTTGAACACTTGTAGTCGGCTACAGGTCCCCAGGTCTAGCAGGTTTTTAGTTTTTATTTTGTTGCTGGATCTCTGGAGTGTCCTGATGTTATTTTCGACTAGCAACAAAATCCATGCCATCGTCTTGTTAAAAAAAGTGCATATTAAGGTAGCATGGATACGGCTACAGAACTCCAGGTGTAGCAGAATTTTAGTTTATGTTTTGTTTCTGACTCTTTGGGGCGTCCTGATGTTATTTTCGACTAGCAACAAAATCCATGCCACCGTCTTGTTTTACAAACTGCACGTTGAGATAGCATGGACACTGATAGTCGGCTACAGGTCTCCAGGTGTAGCAGATTTTTAGTTTTTATTTTGTTGCTGGCTCTCTGGAGTGTCCTGATGTTATTTTCAACAAGCAACAAAATCCATGCCACCGTCTTGTTTTACAAACTGCACGTTAAGATAGCATGGACACTGATAGTCGGCTACAGGTCTCCAGGTGTAGCAGATTTTTAGTTTTTATTTTGTTGCTGGCTCTCTGGAGTGTCCTGATGTTATTTTCAACTAGCAACAAAATCCATGCCACCGTCTTGTTTTACAAACTGCACGTTAAGATAGCATGGACACTGATAGTCGGCTACAGGTCTCCAGGTGTAGCAGATTTTTAGTTTTTATTTTGTTGCTGGCTCTCTGGAGTGTCCTGATGTTATTTTCAACAAGCAACAAAATCCATGCCACCGTCTTGTTTTACAAACTGCACGTTAAGATAGCATGGACACTGATAGTCGGCTACAGGTCTCCAGGTGTAGCAGATTTTTAGTTTTTATTTTGTTGCTGGCTCTCTGGAGTGTCCTGATGTTATTTTCGACTAGCAACAAAATCCATGCCATCGTCTTGTAAAAAAAAGTGCATGTTAAGATAGCATGGATACGGCTACAGGTCTCCAGGTGTAGCAGATTTTTAGTTTCTATTTTGTTTCTGACTCTTTGGGGCGTCCTGATGTTATTTTCGACTAGCAACAAAATCCATGCCACCGTCTTGTTTTACAAACTGCACGTTAAGATAGCATGGACACTGATAGTCGGCTACAGGTCTCCAGGTGTAGCAGATTTTTAGTTTTTATTTTGTTGCTGGCTCTCTAGAGTGTCCTGATGTTATTTTCGACTAGCAACAAAATCCATGCCATCGTCTTGTAAAAAAAAGTGCATGTTAAGATAGCATGGATACGGCTACAGGTCTCCAGGTGTAGCAGATTTTTAGTTTCTATTTTGTTTCTGACTCTTTGGGGCGTCCTGATGTTATTTTCGACTAGCAACAAAATCCATGCCATCGTCTTGTTAAGAAAAGTGCATGTTAAGATAGCATGGATACGGCTACAGGTCTCCAGGTGTAGCAGATTTTTAGTTTCTATTTTGTTTCTGACTCTTTGGGGCGTCCTGATGTTATTTTCGACTAGCAACAAAATCCATGCCACCGTCTTGTTTTACAAACTGCACGTTAAGATAGCATGGACACTGATAGTCGGATACAGGTCTCCAGGTGTAGCAGATTTATAGTTTTTATTTTGTTGCTGGCTCTCTGGAGTGTCCTGATGTTATTTTCGACTAGCAACAAAATCCATGCCATCGTCTTGTTAAGAAAAGTGCATGTTAAGATAGCATGGATACGGCTACAGGTCTCCAGGTGTAGCAGATTTTTAGTTTCTATTTTGTTTCTGACTCTTTGGGGCGTCCTGATGTTATTTTCGACTAGCAACAAAATCCATGCCACCGTCTTGTTTTACAAACTGCACGTTAAGATAGCATGGACACTGATAGTCGGCTACAGGTCTCCAGGTGTAGCAGATTTATAGTTTTTATTTTGTTGCTGGCTCTCTGGAGTGTCCTGATGTTATTTTCGACTAGCAACAAAATCCATGCCATCGTCTTGTTAAGAAAAGTGCATGTTAAGATAGCATGGATACGGCTACAGGTCTCCAGGTGTAGCAGATTTTTAGTTTCTATTTTGTTTCTGACTCTTTGGGGTGTCCTGATGTTATTTTCGACTAGCAACAAAATCCATGCCACCGTCTTGTTTTACAAACTGCACGTTAAGATAGCATGGACACTGATAGTCGGCTACAGGTCTCCAGGTGTAGCAGATTTTTAGTTTTTATTTTGTTGCTGGCTCTCTGGAGTGTCCTGATGTTATTTTCAACTAGCAACAAAATCCATGCCACCGTCTTGTTTTACAAACTGCACGTTAAGATAGCATGGACACTGATAGTCGGCTACAGGTCTCCAGGTGTAGCAGATTTTTAGTTTTTATTTTGTTGCTGGCTCTCTAGAGTGTCCTGATGTTATTTTCGACTAGCAACAAAATCCATGCCATCGTCTTGTAAAAAAAAGTGCATGTTAAGATAGCATGGATACGGCTACAGGTCTCCAGGTGTAGCAGATTTTTAGTTTCTATTTTGTTTCTGACTCTTTGGGGCGTCCTGATGTTATTTTCGACTAGCAACAAAATCCATGCCACCGTCTTGTTTTACAAACTGCACGTTAAGATAGCATGGACACTGATAGTCGGCTACAGGTCTCCAGGTGTAGCAGATTTATAGTTTTTATTTTGTTGCTGGCTCTCTGGAGTGTCCTGATGTTATTTTCGACTAGCAACAAAATCCATGCCATCGTCTTGTTAAGAAAAGTGCATGTTAAGATAGCATGGATACGGATACAGGTCTCCAGGTGTAGCAAAATTTTAGTTTTTATTTTGTTGCTGGCTCTCTGGAGTGTCCTGATGTTATTTGCGATTAGCAACAAAATCTATGCCATCGTCTTGTTAAAAAAAGTGCATATTAAGGTAGCATGGATACGGCTACAGGTCTCCAGGTGTAGCAGAATTTTAGTTTATGTTTTGTTTCTGACTCTTTGGGGTGTCTTAATGTTATTTGCGACTAGCAACAAAATCCATGCCACAGTCTTGTTTTAAAAACTACACGTTAAGATAGCATGGACACTTATAGTCGGCTACAGGTCTCCAGGTCTAGCAGGTTTTTAGTTTTTATTTTGTTGCTGGCTCTCTGGAGTGTCTTGATGTTATTTACGATTAGCAACAAAATCCATATCATCGTCTTGTTAAAAAAAGCGCATGTTAAGGTAGCATGGATACGGCTACAGGTCTCCAGGTGTAGCAGATTTTTAGTTTCTATTTTGTTTCTGACTCTTTGCGGCGTCCTGATGTTATTTTCGACTAGCAACAAAATCCATGCCACCGTCTTGTTTTACAAACTGCACGTTAAGATAGCATGGACACTGATAGTCGGCTACAGGTCTCCAGGTGTAGCAGATTTATAGTTTTTATTTTGTTGCTGGCTCTCTGGAGTGTCCTGATGTTATTTTCGACTAGCAACAAAATCCATGCCATCGTCTTGTTAAGAAAAGTGCATGTTAAGATAGCATGGATACGGCTACAGGTCTCCAGGTGTAGCAGATTTTTAGTTTCTATTTTGTTTCTGACTCTTTGGGGCGTCCTGATGTTATTTTCGACTAGCAACAAAATCCATGCCACCGTCTTGTTTTACAAACTGCACGTTAAGATAGCATGGACACTGATAGTCGGCTACAGGTCTCCAGGTGTAGCAGATTTATAGTTTTTATTTTGTTGCTGGCTCTCTGGAGTGTCCTGATGTTATTTTCGACTAGCAACAAAATCCATGCCATCGTCTTGTTAAGAAAAGTGCATGTTAAGATAGCATGGATACGGCTACAGGTCTCCAGGTGTAGCAGATTTTTAGTTTCTATTTTGTTTCTGACTCTTTGGGGTGTCCTGATGTTATTTTCGACTAGCAACAAAATCCATGCCACCGTCTTGTTTTACAAACTGCACGTTAAGATAGCATGGACACTGATAGTCGGCTACAGGTCTCCAGGTGTAGCAGATTTTTAGTTTTTATTTTGTTGCTGGCTCTCTGGAGTGTCCTGATGTTATTTTCAACTAGCAACAAAATCCATGCCACCGTCTTGTTTTACAAACTGCACGTTAAGATAGCATGGACACTGATAGTCGGCTACAGGTCTCCAGGTGTAGCAGATTTTTAGTTTTTATTTTGTTGCTGGCTCTCTAGAGTGTCCTGATGTTATTTTCGACTAGCAACAAAATCCATGCCATCGTCTTGTAAAAAAAAGTGCATGTTAAGATAGCATGGATACGGCTACAGGTCTCCAGGTGTAGCAGATTTTTAGTTTCTATTTTGTTTCTGACTCTTTGGGGCGTCCTGATGTTATTTTCGACTAGCAACAAAATCCATGCCACCGTCTTGTTTTACAAACTGCACGTTAAGATAGCATGGACACTGATAGTCGGCTACAGGTCTCCAGGTGTAGCAGATTTATAGTTTTTATTTTGTTGCTGGCTCTCTGGAGTGTCCTGATGTTATTTTCGACTAGCAACAAAATCCATGCCACCGTCTTGTTTTACAAACTGCACGTTAAGATAGCATGGACACTGATAGTCGGCTACAGGTCTCCAGGTGTAGCAGATTTTTAGTTTTTATTTTGTTGCTGGCTCTCTAGAGTGTCCTGATGTTATTTTCGACTAGCAACAAAATCCATGCCACCGTCTTGTTTTACAAACTGCAGTTAAGATAGCATGGACACTGATAGTCGGCTACAGGTCTCCAGGTGTAGCAGATTTTTAGTTTTTATTTTGTTGCTGGCTCTCTGGAGTGTCCTGATGTTATTTTCGACTAGCAACAAAATCCATGCCATCGTCTTGTAAAAAAAAGTGCATGTTAAGATAGCATGGATACGGCTACAGGTCTCCAGGTGTAGCAGATTTTTAGTTTCTATTTTGTTTCTGACTCTTTGGGGCGTCCTGATGTTATTTTCGACTAGCAACAAAATCCATGCCACCGTCTTGTTTTACAAACTGCACGTTAAGATAGCATGGACACTGATAGTCGGCTACAGGTCTCCAGGTGTAGCAGATTTATAGTTTTTATTTTGTTGCTGGCTCTCTGGAGTGTCCTGATGTTATTTTCGACTAGCAACAAAATCCATGCCATCGTCTTGTTAAGAAAAGTGCATGTTAAGATAGCATGGATACGGCTACAGGTCTCCAGGTGTAGCAGATTTTTAGTTTCTATTTTGTTTCTGACTCTTTGGGGCGTCCTGATGTTATTTTCGACTAGCAACAAAATCCATGCCATCGTCTTGTAAAAAAAAGTGCATGTTAAGATAGCATGGATACGGCTACAGGTCTCCAGGTGTAGCAGATTTTTAGTTTCTATTTTGTTTCTGACTCTTTGGGGTGTCCTGATGTTATTTTCGACTAGCAACAAAATCCATGCCACCGTCTTGTTTTACAAACTGCACGTTAAGATAGCATGGACACTGATAGTCGGCTACAGGTCTCCAGGTGTAGCAGATTTTTAGTTTTTATTTTGTTGCTGGCTCTCTAGAGTGTCCTGATGTTATTTTCGACTAGCAACAAAATCCATGCCATCGTCTTGTAAAAAAAAGTGCATGTTAAGATAGCATGGATACGGCTACAGGTCTCCAGGTGTAGCAGATTTTTAGTTTCTATTTTGTTTCTGACTCTTTGGGGCGTCCTGATGTTATTTTCGACTAGCAACAAAATCCATGCCACCGTCTTGTTTTACAAACTGCACGTTAAGATAGCATGGACACTGATAGTCGGCTACAGGTCTCCAGGTGTAGCAGATTTTTAGTTTTTATTTTGTTGCTGGCTCTCTGGAGTGTCCTGATGTTATTTTCGACTAGCAACAAAATCCATGCCATCGTCTTGTTAAGAAAAGTGCATGTTAAGATAGCATGGATACGGATACAGGTCTCCAGGTGTAGCAAAATTTTAGTTTTTATTTTGTTGCTGGCTCTCTGGAGTGTCCTGATGTTATTTGCGATTAGCAACAAAATCTATGCCATCGTCTTGTTAAAAAAAGTGCATATTAAGGTAGCATGGATACGGCTACAGGTCTCCAGGTGTAGCAGAATTTTAGTTTATGTTTTGTTTCTGACTCTTTGGGGTGTCTTAATGTTATTTGCGACTAGCAACAAAATCCATGCCACAGTCTTGTTTTAAAAACTACACGTTAAGATAGCATGGACACTTATAGTCGGCTACAGGTCTCCAGGTCTAGCAGGTTTTTAGTTTTTATTTTGTTGCTGGCTCTCTGGAGTGTCTTGATGTTATTTACGATTAGCAACAAAATCCATATCATCGTCTTGTTAAAAAAAGCGCATGTTAAGGTAGCATGGATACGGCTACAGGTCTCCAGGTGTAGCAGATTTTTAGTTTATGTTTTGTTTCTGACTCTCTGGAGTGTCCTGATGTTATTTGCGATTAGCAACAAAATCCATGCCGTCATCTTGTTAAAAAAAGTGCTTGTCAAGGTAGCATGGATACGGCTACAGGTCTCCAGGTGTAGCAGAATTTTAGTTTATATTTTGTTGCTGGCTCTTTGGGGTGTCCTGATGTTATTTTCGACTAGCAACAAAATCCATACCATCGTCTTGTTAAAAAAAGTGCTTGTTAAGATAGCATGGATACGGCTACAGGTCTCCAGGTGTAGCAGAATTTTAGTTTATATTTTGTTGCTGGCTCTTTGGGGTGTCCTGATGTTATTTGCGAACAGCAACAAAATCCATGCCATCGTCTTGTTAAAAAAAGTGCATGTTAAGATAGCAGGGATACGGCTACAGGTCTCCAGGTCTAGCCAATTCTAGGTTTTTTTTTAATTTTCTTACACTATTTGTCAGCAACAAATTAGCAACAAATTCTGATGTATAATTGCATTCAATCCCGTGCCGATCCCGCGAGTTTACTGCTAGCTTAACGTTAAGATAGCAGTAACTCTTTTTTTTTGAAGTCGGTCAAAGCAACAAAATCGGGGTTTTAGCAACTAATTAGCAACAAATTAGCTACAAAATACCATGTAGGTTTCGATTGATTCTGCTAACCTTTCACTGCTATCTTAACAGACCTCAAAAATAAACCCCTAAATAATAAATATTACTGGGGTAAAATATTAGAGCAGCAATTTTTCCAACAGTCAATGGTTAATGCTATTAAAACCTTCGAGTGTGTGCTTATTTCATTCGTCATGATAAGTCCTATATAGAAATAGTCAAAGTGTTTTTCTAAAACCAGATATAATATGTGTAAAACCGAGGGCTAAAGCATGTATCTGTACAATTAGATGATATGATGTATCTCCAGCATCCACGCTTTGTTTAGCTGACAAAGCCTAATGAGATGCGCCTTATCTATGAGATGAGATAGAGAGCAGCTTATAATGGATACAAAACATCTTGAAATATGTCTTTTATTTTTAGCTAGCATGCCAGTATTTTATTAGAGTGCTAGTATTATTATAGTGTAAAATACAGAATTGGTAAAATCTTTCTCTGTTTCTAAAACTTATATATAAATAAAAAAGCAAAGAGAAAAAAGTTCAGTACCTTTCTCTCCTCTGTTATCAATCGATTTTCTTCTTTTTTTTATTAGTTTAGACTATTGACGAGTTTTAGTGTTATTAATAAAAAAATATTGGAAACAGTTTATTTTTACATAGATAAGATAAAACAGTTTAGTACCTTTTACTTTTCTGTTAATTATCCGATTTTCTTTTTTTTTTTTTTAGTAGCTATTCACGACTCTAATCTGTTGCCGTTTAAAAAAAAATCAGTAATAATTATGGTCGGATTTTGACTATTGAGACCAACAGAATTTGTTAATGCAAGTCTAAAATATTATTTAGGCTAGTCCGCTAAAGATTATGATATATCAATATCCATATATAATATTGGTAATAAAATAATATCAAAGCGAAATGTGTACATGAAATTATTTTTAAAAACACCGGAATAGGTATATTATTACTATAAGCGGCTCTCCCTCGCTTCGCTCGGGTTCGCCTCTAGGAAAACAAAAACAAATCTATCCCACGGGAACCGTACATTTTTCCGGTAGAAGGTATCAGCACGCCAAATTTTACTAATTAAGTGCATAATTTGTTGTGTACTAAGCTGTATAAGTTACTATAGTTTTTTAACTGTCCCACGGGAACTTTTTAATTTTCCGGGATAAAAGACTGGGGATATAAGAAACTACCTTGCAAAATTTAATTTAAATCGGTCCAGCAGTTTCGGAGATTAGCCTGTACAGACAGACAGACAGAGAAACAAAAAAATTTATAAAATCCGGATTTGTTCTATTTCTCTTCTTACATCCCCCTGACTTGATTTTTAGCATTTTTTTCTATGTACTCTATATGTATCTACAGTTTTATTATATGTATACTGTATAGATTGGCGTAACAGAACTCGTACGATAATAATAATCAAATACCTTGTGTGTTATAATATAAAGCTTCTGCAATATTAACTTTAAAAGTTTTACTTCAAAGCTCTACCGTGGTTTCGTCGTAATCCTTTTTTAAGTGGGGACCATGTTTTAGAGAGAAGAGTACAAGAGCATACTGCAGTTATTTTTAAAGATTTATTAGTAGTAGTAGCTAGTATATAGTTTTTGTATACCTATAAGCGTTTTAATAAAAGAAATTAATATATTTGTCTAATTTATAATGCTGTATAAAGCATTTATGTATTTATGCAACCTTGGAGAAAGGAATGTATTAGAAAAAAGGTCGCGGGTTTTAATATTTTTTCCGCACTTTTGTTGAGAAAACGTAAGATATCGGTATCAACTTGTAGTCGTGAATAATTGTTTGTAATAGGTACTGTAAATTCGTATTATAAATTTTGTAACTCATTATTTAAAAAAAAACTTGTGAGTTAGAAACCAGCTCTTCTTAGGAGAACTGCTTTCCTGGTGGTAGCTTTCTCACGGAGAGACTACTCACGATTATAAAAAAAATAAGTTGATCCTGCAATACTGAATCCATACTAATATCATAAATGTGAAAGTTTGTGAGGCTGGATGGATGGATGTTACTCAATCACGCCAGAACGGCTGAACGGATGTGGATGAAATTTGGCACAGAGATTAGGTATAGTCTGGAATAGCACATAGATTATTTTTTATCCCATAAAAATTTATGGTTCCCGTGGGATAGATTTGTTTTTGTCTAGGGACGAACCGGAAGCGAAGCGAGTGTATAAGAATATAATATATACATTTAGAAGGAACATCTCGAAGTTTTATTAGTGTCATTGTACAGTAGTTAAAATATTTTAAACTTAATTGACTAGCAGGCTTAAGTTATATATATAGTTATATTATTTTGTTACTTTTCTTTTATAATAAGCATAGGTATTATTCTATATAATATACTAGCATTTCCCGCGGCTCCGCCCGCGTTCAGATGATCAAAAACCAAATTCTTAGGTTTTACACATTAGTATACTCTTACATTATACATTACTTTCATTGCGCACCGCATGATTGATAAATAATGGCAGTGATTGACAATGCCACAAAGGTTTCTCCGTTAAATTGAACTTTTTGTTTTAGCAATAACATTTACCTATGTATGTCTATACTTCTGTTTTGTTTGTTTTTTTAGTTTTTCACGATAAACTCTCAAACTACGGAATTAATTTTAATCATTTTTTACTAATAGACAGCTATAGATTAATTTAATATATAGCCGATTATTTAAATTACATAATGATAACTTTTCTTAATTAGCGCTAGTTAGTAATATTTTCCAAAACGATTTTCAAAAGAAAGTGTAATAAGTAAATAATTGTAAGCGAATACATTTTTTTATTTCATATGGCTCTGCTAATATGATAAAGTCGTAAGCATTTTATTGTGTCCTTTAAGCCTTTACCTTCCAAGAAAAGGTGTCAAGAAAAAGTGAAAAAGTTGAGGTATAACAGTTCCTAAAATACTTTTTCATAGTTTTTAAGATATGAAATATTTTTAGTTGCCCGCTTTGGCAGTTTAACAGTCATAAACTTGTTTTCAATAAAATGTTATAAAATAATATAAATTGAACTTATTTTAACGGTGCAAAAAATGAGTCGATATTGTGGAAACGTAAATATTATTCGTATTTATTTTAGTGTTAACCATACAAAACACGTAAGTAAGAAAAACAACATAGCATTTTGCTATACGAAACCTAAAATGCGCGAGTTGGATTTACATTTGCCCAATTTTTACATTAAAAGATTAAAAAAACATTAACATTATTTACTAAACAATAAAAATTTACAAATATTCTCATTTGAAAATTGTTTCGGCCAACAAAATATTACTAATATGTTACTAATTTATAAAGCCAAAAAGTTTGTTTTATTAAAAATTTAAGCACGGGCAGGGCCGCAGGTAATTTAGTAGTAATTATAGTAAAGTCATAGAAAGGTTATATCTGTACATTTTTTTTTTTTGGATAAAACTACTTATTTTAAAAACACATGGCGACATCTATTGTCAAATAGCTAAATAACACATAAATAAATTTTCATTAAAATAACTATTTTAATGAATAAAATAGCGCAGTTAATATTTCTTTTAAGATAAGTATTTTTTAATAGTTTTAACATAATATATAAGTAAGTTACCTTGCTAAAATATTAATAGCATCATCGTGCTTTTACTTTAACCAGTTTTTGTATTTTTTCTCAGAAATGAGATATTTTCTTGTGTTAAAAAGAATCCTATGTGTTGACCCGGACAACCTGCTATTACCATACCAAATTTCATAAAAATCCCTCTAGTGGTTTTTCTGTGATGCGGTCACATACAGACAGACAGAAAAAATTCTAAAAACTATAGATTCGGGCTCTATATCGCTAATAATGAATATTTCAATAAGATTTTCCGATAAAATATTGAATTTAGGGGTTCGGCTTAGTTACAATTTTATTGTATGTATAGTTACTAATTTTTGAAGCGAAAAAGTTTGCTTTACTGATAATTTAAACACGGGCGGAGCCGAGGGTGATTTAGTAGTAATTTTAATAAAATCGAAAAAAGTTCATATCTGTACATTAATTTTTTTGGGATTAAAACTATGTATTTTAAAAACACATGGCGACATCTATTGTCGAATATCTAAATAACACATAAATAAAATTAATTAAAATAACTATTTTAATGGATAAAGTAGCGCTTTTGATAATTTGATTTTCAAGATAAGCTATTTTTATAGTTTTTACCATATTTTGTAAGTTACCTTGCTAAACTGTTTACAAATAGTATCGTCGTGGTTTTGTTCCTACCAGTTTTTGTATTTTTTTTCAGAAATGAGATATTTTCTCGCGGTAAAAAGTATCCTATATGTTGACCCGGATAACCAGCTATCATTATACCAAATTTCATCAAAATCCCTCCAGTGGTTTTTCTGTGATGCGGTAACAGACAGACAGACAGACAGACAGACAGACAGACAGACAGACAGACAGACAAAAATTCTAAAAACTATAGATTCGGCCTCTGTATCGATAATAATGTCTATTTCAATAAGATTTTCCAAAAAATATTTAATGTACAGATTCGGCTTAGTTAGAATTTTATAATATGTATATAGAATATAGATAATCAATCCTATAATGTTACCTATATAAGTAAAACAACATAAAAATATAATTTTAATTCTTATTCTTTTCGTTTTAATTTACAAAATGTTAAATATTTAATTTATAATACAAAAATAGTACATATTTTTAAAATATCTCAATATAGTTTTACTGTATAAATTCCTTCCTCTGTTCACGAACCAAACCATAGCGCGTTGTAGAATACTACTAGCGCCATCTATTATCATATGTTGACAGTTGGAAATTCACTACCATAATAATATTATTTAAATTTTTAAAGCTTCCTAGTTAATATACTATATTTATATAATAAATATATTATAAAAGCATTTTTATTCTGAAATATTTGATGAAAAAAATCACCTTGTGGCGGTTAGAATAAACGTCACGTTATCTGAAGAGCCGTTAATACTTTTTATTGCTGGACTTAAACAAGCTTTGATAAGTTTTATATTGAGATAAAAATATTGTATTTTAGGATGTATAAATATTCTGTTAAATTAAAACAAATATGTAACTCTTTATTGTTATTTATGTAAACTTGTGTGTAATTTATAGTATGTACCGTTTAAGTAAGTATGTTATATTGTTGTTTTTTGCACCAACTCTTATCCATGCTAACCTACGAGTTTCTTTATTATATAGGTATTAAGTGATAAGGCCGCCTTTACACTGAAACATATATTTGTAAAGTGATGTATTATTTTCAAATTGTACTTCTTTTTTTTGGTGTAATAAAGGATTAAATAAATAAATAAACATTCGCTTTCTTTGCTTCATGTGCCATGGAATGATATGGGAAGTTTTAAAAGAGACGATTGATATTCATAGGTTCTCTGTCATGACTTAATACTTCACTTATTGCGGTTAGAACGGGAGAATATAAGGAAATAACTTACGATTGTGTCTTTGACTAATAATGCCAATTATTGAAAGACTAGTCTCAGCTTCATGGTGTGACATGTAAGGGGAAAGGCACTATCCAATATGAATTCTGAATTTTGAAATCCTTATTTTGTTTGGAAGCTCCACAAATCTCAATATTAATAATTTGGAAAATGACAAACTTGCAAATAAAGTTTCCTATTACAACCCCTTTGGTAATGATATTTTGAATAATTTTTGAAAAGCTCGCCTAAGTTATGATAATTGAGAAGCTTTGCAAAGTGTCGTACTTCTAGACCCACATGGCTAGTCTGGGCGTTTCCGGAGTTAATCTACTACATTATATTAAGTAAAATTTTTAACTGTTTCTGGTTGACATTTCATCGAATAATTTAAAGTGAATGAATAATGTGATAATAATAACGAAATAATTTGTGAGTTATAATTGACAAATATAATATGAATAGGTAAAAACTTCCAAAATTAATGATATTTTTTTCATTGGTTGAAACACTAGACATGTTTTATTAATAATAAGTAAATATGTTGGGACATTAACACACAGCACCGTCTAATTCCATGGTAAGCTACGAGGCCTGTGTTATGGATACCAGATAATTGATACACTACACATATAAAAAATTAAATACATACATATTATAAAATATAATGTAAGGGTGTTTATGAGAAGATATGAGCACCTACTTGATATTATACATATATTATTTTTTATTAGTATCATTTTTCAACTTTATTTCTTATCAGAGACACACCGAAACATTATTTACTAATGATTTACGACTGCCGCAGACCGCTCGTTTAAAATAAAAATGTGTGATTATTTATATATAATATAGTACGTGGGCGGCCGAACTTAGCTCGGCATTTTTACAGAAAAGGTAGAAAAATTAGGTTTTATTTTACAAAGAAGACACTTATATACATAAACTTAAAATTTAAAAACTTATCTAAATACAAAATTTGATTCAAATCGTTACAGCCGCTTTAGAGATACACGAAATTTAATATATTATATACAAGAATTGCTCATTTTATATCACAAAATAATAAAATATTTGCAAGTGATATGACTATGATATTCTAGTATTATGAAGAGATAAAATAAATTAAATCTTATTTTTCATCCTTTAAACACAAACACGCATTGCGCATTTAGCGCGTTGTAAAATACCACTAGCGCCATCTATTATCTAGTAAGTTAAACATTTTAAAATGCCTACTAAAACCCTTGCTTCGCTCGTGTGCCTTTTATAAGTACGTTTTAAATAGATATAATTAGTTATTACTGTACTTTATAAGTAACTAGTTCTCTATTTTTCTTTAGATAACAGTAAGTATATTTTATTATTAGTCTTATTGAATAAAAAATATTTTTTATCAAATAAAATTTACGATGATAATACATTTAAATTAAAATAACTATTAATTTTGAGGAAAAAACTTTTTTTTTTTGAGAAAATTGAGAAGAAACAATTCCAAGGTGTGTTATCTTATATAATATATATAAGATATTTTTTTGTTATTTTCGATATTGTTTTTTTTTTTCATAACGTCAACCCGACGTTTTATATAAACAAGATCCATTTTCGAATAATTAATTTATGTTGATTTGAAAAGAGTGAATGAAGAAAAAGCTAGTATAGTATTATAATTATGGTCTGTGAATTTATCTCTCTCTCCACACACGAACCAAACCATAGCGCGTTTTAATATACTCCTAGCGCCATCTAGTATGTGATATGTTAAACAACTTACTCTAACTGAACCAAGTTAAATAATATACAAAGTAATAATATGTTGTACAAAATATATTATAATTATAAGTATTTAAGTTAAAACATTTGTTATTATATTTAATGAAAATGTATTCACCTCGTGGGCCGTTAGAATGAATGGCACGTATCTCTGGAGAGCCGTTAATCGTGTTTTATTGTCAGACATTATGTGATGATTGTATTTTTTGTTTTGTTTTTTTTTTTTTTTTGCAAAAGCCAGATTTAAAACGTAATCTACATATTATCTATACAGATAAATAAAATTGGAGTGTCTGTTTGTAATATTAAAATAACCGCTTTTTACTAAATGCGTATGGATGTATATACGGTACATATACCAAAACTACATTTTTTTACAATTTTTGTTTGTCTGTCTGTTTGTTCCGGCTGATCTCTTAAATGGCTGGATTGATTTTGACGGGACTTTCACTGGCAGATAGCTGATGTAATAAGGAGTAACTTAGGCTATTTTTATTTTAGAAAAAAATAGGGTCCCACGAAAAAAAATTAAAACCAAATGAATTAATTAATTTTGCTTTGAGAAGCAACCTAGGAACGAACCCGAGCGAAGCGAGGGTGAGTCGCTAATACGAGCGATATGATACGATATGAGTTGTAAGAAATGTGTAAAAAATATAAATTATGTTACTCAATAATTATACGTCTTCGCATTTTTAATATTCTAAATCGAATTTCGTTTTAGATGTGTGAAAAAATACCTTTTATAACAAAACTAGTGCCTACAAGATGAATATTTATGGGCACGGTTTCTAACTATTCCTTATCTGACGCAACACCGAAACAGAATTTCTTAATGATTTACGACTGTCGCAGACCCCTTACTTATAAAGAAATATATATTTTTGTGAAATCATCTAAAAATTTCTTAGATACTTGAAATAAAACCCAAAAAGTAGCTAAATAATAAAAGTCAACGTTTCTTAAAATATCGCTCATTTTCTCATTTACTACCATCTGAACATGTTATCTCCAAATTGAGAAGCAGTTTAAAATTAAAAGATTAGATATAATATAAAGATACTCATTGAAGTTAAAATCTAAGTATGTTCCCTATGGACTCCAAAAAGCTGGAGCGATTTTGATGAAATTTTCAGGCAATCTTCATTTTAGGCCAGGGTGATGAAAGTTTGGAAAAATGAAGTTTGGTAGCAATCGGAAGTTTAAACACGGGCGAAACCGCGGGTAATGCTAGGTACTTGATAATATTAAAATCGATTTTCATAACACTTGTTTTTTTTTAATATTAATAAATAAATAATAAGCTTCGGTTGTATTATAACGTATTTTGCCATGGGAATGAGATAATCTCCTGCGGTAAAAAGTAGCCTAAGTCACTCTCCAGCCCTTCAACTATCGCCACACACAAAAATATTCCAATCCGTCACTCTGTTTCGACGTGAAAGAAGGACAAACCAACGGACGAAAAAACAAACAAACAAACACACTTTCACATTTATAATATTAGTATGGATACTACAGGTTATTACAATATTGTGATATGTTATTCAAATTATAGTACCAAATTCAACTAAACTTTGAACAATATGTTACAAGTTAGTTTAAAACTTTAAGGCAGTAATCTATACATATTATAAAATTGTAACTAAGCCGAATCTGTACATTAAATATTTTTTGGAATATCTTATTGAAATAGACATTATTATCGATGCAGAGGCCGAATCTATAGTTTTTAGAATTTTTGTCTGTCTGTCTGTCTGTCTGTCTGTCTGTCTGTCTGTCTGTTACCGCATCACAGAAAAACCACTGGAGGGATTTTGATGAAATTTGGTATGGTGATAGCTGGATATCCGGGTCAACATATAGGATACTTTTTACTGCGGGAAAATATCTCATCTCTGAGAAATCTATACTAAACGTTAAAACGTAAGTAGGGACGAACCCGAGCGGAGCGAGGGTGAGTCTCTAGTTCTTACATATAATTAATTAACAACGCCTCATTACTAAAATTGCTGGCAGGAAACTAAGCGCTGGAGTTCGCTAGGAGTTCTCGTATAAACTTACGAGTACTAACCGAAGTAGAAGGAATATTAATTTGAGCAGAACACAAGATTTTCTTATTATATCTTAACTAGCAACTCACCCTCGCTTCGCTCGGGTTCATCCCTAGTTAGGTTTTAACGTTTAGCTCAGAGATGAGATATTTTCCCGCAGTAAAATGTATTCTATATGTTGACCCGGATAACCAGCTATCATCATACCAAATTTCATCAAAATCTGTCCAGTGGTTTTCTCGTGATGCGGTAACAGACAGACGGACAGACAGACAAAAATTGTAAAAACTATAGATTTGGCCTCTGTATCGATAATAAAATCTATTTCAATAAGATTTTCCAAAAAATATTTAATGTACTGATTCGGCTTAGTTACAATTTTATTATATGTATAGATGTAACATTGACGTTACGTTATTATGATCTTAACAATATGAAATTGGGACATTAACACACAGCACCATCTAGTTCCATGGTAAGCTACGAGGCCTGTATTATAGATGCCAGATAGTTGATACACTACACATATGTAACTTTAAATACATACATATTATAATTTATAAATTTAAACCCATAACTGGAGTAATTCGTGCTCATCACACAAAGCGGGACTCGAACCCGCGACAGTCGGTGCAGCAAGTGGGGTCAAACTGAGCCAAACATATCGTCAAAGTATCTTACGTAAGCGTATCTTCTCCATTCTATGTGATACTGGCGAAGTAATCTGTTCTCAACTGGCACGCTTTGAAACCATTAACAAGGAAATTGCATTGAACATGAAGTTTATAAGACAATTTATAATCTATTGTCACATGTTAGAAGTTCTGGGATCGGAAATTAAAGCACGTCACTGTCAGTACCGATGTTTTATTGTTTTATCTTCACGGTACACTCACACTTTTGGCTTAATTTGGCCATTGAGTATAATATCTTTACTTATTAGTTACACTTGTATTGTCACTTCACTTCACTCCACTTTATTCTTCTACGTAATTCCCTAACTCTGAACTTCAAGTGCATAAACAAGTAACATTCTAGTATTCAAAAGTTCAAGTGTTCTAGATTCTTTAAACTGTTCTATTTTTGTTATATATTGTCTATCTGTGTTGACAATCTATACTAATATTATAAAGGGGAAAGATTTTTTTGTTTGTTTGTACCGAATAAACTACGAAACTAGGTACTGAACCGATTTAGATGAAATTTGGTAAGAAGATAGTTTGAAATCGGGGAAAGGATATAAGGATATAAGTTTTTATCTCGGAAATCATCCTTTAAGGGGGTGAAAATGTGGATGAAAAATTGTATGGGGAAGCAACTGAAGGCTGAACTTGAGCGAAGCGAGCCAGCATCTCAGCAAAGCCACGGAAAGTCGCTAGTGATCTAATAATTTGAAGTGTTGTAATACTTTCTTAGACTTACGTGAATGTTTGCAATTTTAAGAGATTTTGGAGACGCTCTACCGTAACCATGATTGATGTAAAGCATTCGAAACATCGAAAACCAAAAATAAAAAAAAATAAAAATACACGAAAAAATCCAAAAAATAGCTTTATTTTAAAAATCAAATATTGTGTTCAGACTTGAATATAATATTGTAACAAATTATATAATTGTGTATGTATTTATGTGTGACATTTTCTAGCTGAGAAGTATTTTCAGGTTTATTAGTTCCTTATGAAATTGTCAAATTGCGAAATTATTTGTTTGAAATATAGTTTTTTTTTAATCTGAAAAACATTTATCCCATGATCATTTTTCCGATTCCAAGAAAATGTCACCTCACTATTAAATTTGAAATAGTGGAGTAGGCTGTAGTGTTCTTTTTAGAGTGAGAAAGTGGCAATCGTTGGTAATAATTTGTCATGTAGCCCGAAACCTCTTGACATGGGTTAAAATTTGATATCAATCGATATGCTCCCGTTACCAGCGTCTATTCCCAGAAACACGAAAGGGTTTAATCGTAAATCTACTCTTAGCTATGAGTATGCAAGTTGAGTTGCTATACTCGAATAAAGTGTTTTGTTTATCGATATTTTGAATAAGTATTTATTTAAATAAACACTACATTAGAGATAAATGAAGTTAAATCAAGAAAATTAAAAACATAAGGAAAAATTTTTAAAGTACAATAATGAAGAGCACAGAAGAGCACATAAAAAAATGACTAATTGAAGTAGTTTCCAAATTTTACTGGAATATTCTAAATTATCTGGTTGCTCCAAAAACGAAGCGTACTTATACATTTTCTCCAAATTTGCAAAACGTAAGTATATATTTACTGATTTTCTTTTTAATTTAACAAATCGACTTACACTATACATCAGAAACTATATTTTTTTTATAAAACAGTATAATTTTCAACAAACTTCCAATGAATTCTTATTATAACCAAAATATCTTATAATATGTATTAAATTTAAAAACTGAACAGTGTACGGAGATGCTACAAGGAACTTATTTAGTCGTACTTAATATCATATTCTCTTTGTTGGGGGCAAAGCTGTTTTGCAAGTTGAGACTTCGAAAATGAGCTTGCATTCACTTCTGAGTCGAATCTGTACATGAAATATTTTTGAGAAAATCTTATAGAAATAATCATTATTATAGATACAGAGGCCGAATCAATAGTATTTAGATTTTTCTGTCTGTCTGTCTGTGACCGCATCACGAGAAAACCACTAGACAGATTTTGATGAAGTTTGGTATGATGATAGCTGGTTATCTGGGTCAACATAATACTTAATAATACTTTTTTAGGAATCAAATCTCGTTCTAATACTTACGTCTTTTACGCGAATATATTTTGACATCTTATCTATACATAGTATAATAAAATTGTAACTAAGCCGAATCTGTACATTAAATATTTTTTGGAAAATCTTATTGAAATAGACTTTATTATCGATACAGAAGTTAAGTCTACAGTTTTTAGAATTTTTGTCTATCTGTCTGTCTGTTTGTCTGTCTGTCTGTTACCGCATCACGGGAAAACCACTGGACAGATTTTGATGAAGTTTGGTATGATGATAGCTGGTTATCTGGGTCAACATATAGGACTGCGGAAATATATCTTATCTCTTGAGAAATCTATAATAAACATTAAAACGTAGCTAGGGACGAATCCGAGCGGAGTGAGGGTGAGTCGCTAGTCGATAATAAAATAAGGTTTCAGGCTCTACACGTTAAGTACGTGTATTATTCTTATTGGTATTTCAAATGATTTAGATAGGCTCTCTGCCCACTACACCGTCTCATACCATGACCGTGCTATGAACGTATCAGGCACGGAAACGAGCACGGCACGGACTACTATGCCCACTAGACCGAATCAACATCGTATCATGCCCGTACATAACGGTTATAGTGACCGTAGCATCCGCGTATCATCCGCGTATCAACCGCGTATCAACCGCGTATCATCCGCGTATCATACGCGTGTCATATCCGTATGGTTCCCGTTTTAGTATTACCTGTTGTTTCTAGATAAATATCACTAATAGTAAAAGTATTAGTTACAATATTATAATATTGCCAGACGAATAAATTAATATTACCTAATCCTGAGAAATATCGGTACTAACCCATCTTTAATAACGATTATCACCCATCTCTACAAGACAAGCGGCAATACGTAACGGGCTTAGAACGGTCATCATACGCGTTTATAACCCGTATGCTCACCGGTTCAACAACGTCGCGTGTCAGGCACGGAGCGTACCGGCACCGGCAAAATATTCTCGCCGACAATTGTTGACGGTCCGTGCACGGCACGCGACGGTGCCGGTCGGTGACGGAACGGTCTAGTGGGCAGAGTCTCATACATTTCAATACAAAGAATATTTTTTTGCCTGACACGCTCCTAGCACGGTCATGGTATGAGACGGGGTAGTGGGCAGACTCCTTAATATGTATTCTATTTTATCTAGAATCTAGATCATTTTGAATACGAGCATATATCTATATAAACTCTTTTTAGACATACTTATTTGAAGCAATTTATCTCTACGTAAATGTATGTACATATATATTGAAAAATCTATACATATTATAAAATTGTAACTAAGCCGAATCTGTACATTAAATATTTTTTGGAAAATCTTATTGAAATAGACATTATTATCGATGCAGAGGCCGAATCTATAGTTTTTAGAATTTTTGTCTGTCTGTCTGTCTGTCTGTCTGTCTGTCTGTCTGTCTGTCTGTCTGTTACCGCATCACAGAAAAACCACTGGAGGGATTTTGATGAAATTTGGTATGATGATAGCTGGTTATCCGGGTCAACATATAGGATACTTTTTACCGCGAGAAAATATCTCATTTCTGAAAAAAAAATACAAAAACTGGTAGGAACAAAACCACGACGATACTATTTGTAAACAGTTTAGCAAGGTAACTTACAAAATATGGTAAAAACTATAAAAATAGCTTATCTTGAAAATCAAATTATCAAAAGCGCTATTTTATCCATTAAAATAGTTATTTTAATTAATATTTATTTATGTGTTATTTAGATATTCGACAACAGATGTCGCCATGTGTTTTTAAAATACATAGTTTTAATCCCAAAAAATTACTGTACCTACAGATATGACCTTTTATCGATTTTATTAGAATTACTACTAAATCACCCGCGGCTCCGCCCGTGTTTAAATTATCAGTAAAGCAAACTTTTTCGCTTCATAAATTAGTAACTATACATACAATAAAATTGTAACTAATCCGAACATGTAAATTCAATATTTTTTCGGAAAATCTTATTGAAATATTTATTATTAGCGATATAGAGCCCGAATCTATAGTTTTTTGAATTTTTTTCTGTCTGTCTGTATGTGACCGCATCACAGAAAAACCACTAGAGGGATTTTTTATGAAATTTGGTATGGTAATAGCAGGTTATCCGGGTCAACACATAGGATTCTTTTTACCACAGGAAAATATCTCATTTCTCAGAAAAAATACAAAAACTGGTTAAAGTAAAAGCACGATGATGCTATTAATATTTTAGCAAGGTAACTTACTTATATATTATGTTAAAACTATTAAAAAAAACTTATCTTAAAAGAAATATTAACAGCGCTATTTTATTCATTAAAATAGTTATTTTAATGAAAATTTATTTATGTGCTATTTAGCTATTCGACAATAGATGTCGCCATGTGTTTTTAAAATACGTAGTATTATCCAAAAAAAAATGTACAGATATAACCTTTCTATGACTTTACTATAATTACTACTAAATTACCCGCGGCCCTGCCCGTGCTTAAATTTTTAATAAAACAAACTTTTTGGCTTTATAAATTAGTAACATATTAGTAATATTTTGTTGGCCGAAACAATTTTCAAATGAGAATATTTGTAAATTTTTATTGTTTAGTAAATAATGTTAATGTTTTTTAATCTTTTAATGTAAAAATTGGGAAAATGTAAATCCAACTCGCGCATTTTAGGTTTCGTATAGCAAAATGCTATGTTGTTTTTCTTACGTACGCGTTTTGTATGGTTAACACTAAAATAAATACGAATAATATTTACGTTTCCACAATACCTACTCATTTTTTGCACCGTAAAAATAAGTTCAATTTATATTATTTTATAACATTTTATGGAAAACAAGTTTATGGCTGTTAAACTGCCAAAGCGGGTAACTAAAAATATTTCATATCTCAAAAACTATGAAAAAGTATTTTAGGAACTGTTATACCTCAGCTTTTTCACTTTTTCTTGACACCTTTTCTTGGAAGGTAAAGGCTTAAAGGACACAATAAAATGCTTACAACTTTAATCATATTAGCAGAGCCATATGAAATAAAAAAATGTATTCGCTTAGAATTATTTACTTATTACACTTTCTTTTGAAAATCGTTTTAGAAAATATTACTAACTAGCGCTAATTAAGAAAAGTTATCATTATGTAATTTAAATAATTAGCTATATATTAAATTAATCTATAGCTGTCTATTAGTAAAAAATGATTAAAATTAATTCCGTAGTTTGAGAGTTTATCGTGAAAAACTAAAAAAACAAACAAAACAGAAGTATAGACATACATAAATGTTATTGCTAAAACAAAAAGTTCAATTTAACGGAGGAACCTTTGTGGCATTGTCAATCTCTGCCATTATTTACCAATCATGCGGTGCGCAATGAAACTAATGTATAAAGTAAGAGTATACTAATGTGTAAAACCTAAGAATTTGGTTTTTGATCATCTGAACGCGAGCGGAGCCGCGGGAAATGCTAGTATATTATATAGTTAAGTAACATTTAAAGTAACAATTTGGTAAAATTAAAATTTTTGAAAGTTAATTTTTTATATAAGTTTTAATATAAAATAGTTTAATAAAAAATGTATTACTTAATAACTTCACTCAGAACTTGAAATTGTTGAATGCATAAGTCATTTTTATTGTCTCTTCAGTACTCTATTCTCTTTTAAGACTACATTTGCATAATATGGTGCATGTTCGGAGTTGTATAAGCATTTACATATTATTGAGTCGATAAATCGTTTTCGTCTTGCATGTTTTTACATATCTTTGATCGACATCGTAAAGATGGAAGTGTGTGTATTTAGAAAAAAATACTTCTAGTAGTAAGTATGTTTTTTTTGTCTTACGAGTAGTTATATGATATCTGTCCAATACTAAACCAATTTTCCAGTTTCTTATCCTATGAATAAATAAGATATATCTCAAGGATAGTATCGTCCCATCTATGAATAATATTTGTACCTATATCAAAAAGTCAGGCAGTGGTAGCCCATTGGTAACGCGCTCGCTTGGGAAACCGAGTGAAACGGGTTCAAATCCCGGGTCTCGCACTTCTGATATTTTCATGTGCGAATCATTTCTAACATGATTACCACATGCCTTACGGTGAAGGAAAACATCGTGAGGAAACCTGCATGCCTCAGAAAACCTAGCAAGTTTTCGAAAGACATGTGAAGTCCGCCAACCCGCACTTGGCCAGCGTGGTGTACTATGGCCTGATCCTCCTCGTATTGAAGGGAGGTCCGTGCCCAGCAGTGGGGCGTCAGAAAGGGCTGAATACATAGATACATACATATTAAAAAGTCATATGATGAATCGATATAATTTTTAGTTTTACGTATGTATTGAGCCCTTTTTAATGTCCCACTGCTGGGCACGGGTCTCTCTTCAATACGAGGGGATGAGGCCATAGTCCACCACGCTGAAATTATTATTATTAATCAATTAAATTTACTTCTACCTGCACTAATAAATGCATTCAATTTTTTTTAAGAAACCAGAACTGCCTTTATAGGCCTTATAAGCTACAATGGTTTTCTAAGCAATATAAAAAAACATAAAATCCCTTTATCGTATTTATAAGGATAACATTCCATTTTGTACCAATAGGTACTTAAGTTTAAGGCGGTATAAGTCAGCACTTACACTAATAACTTCTGTTTGACGTCACTTTGTCACACCTGCTTCATTTCTGCTATATAAATTGTCATAATCTTATTAAATTATTAACATTTAATATTATTTATTTAATTATATATTTGAAAGAACAATTATAACAAAAGTAACAACAAAATTATTACAACTATTAGACAATATAGTCTAAAAACTTAAATTTAATTCCAGAGTTCTATAAATAATATAGTAAAAAACAAATTTTTGACAATTCATCCCTTAGAGAAGTAAGAAAAGGGATGGAGAGTGTAAATTTTAAATTTTGGAAGTTGGAAATATAGAAATTTATGCCTCTAAAAATCTCATATCGCTCAGAAAAGCTCATAATGCAAGTAAATTCTCATAATAGCGATAAAATTGTAAAAAATAAGCAATGTTTAAATTTCAATTCAAAAACATTTAAGAGGACAAAAACTTACTACCTATTTAAATGTATTCATTTGACATGATAATGTTTCTTTTTCAAAACCAAATGTATAAATGATATCTTTATAACAGACGTAATAAAGCTATCTGAAGCTAGATAAAACGTTTTATGAAAAACGCTTTGTATAACTTACAAGGAACGGAAATTCAAAAGAATATGATACGTGTTATTATTGTTTTCTCATAATGTTTCATATTATTTTTTATTTATTAGATTATTATAATATATATTAATACAAAGAAATTTACAAAAAGACCCACAAAACTGTTTGCACAGTTTGTCTGTGGGATCAGACTTATTTACTTACTTAAGACTTGTGCTATGTTAATCAAGGTTTAATTATTTTAAACTGGCCAACAGGGTAGGGTATATGAACAGGGTCAATATGCAGTAAAGCTTTTGTAGGATGAGATGAAAATTTAATATATTTAAAATTGAAATTCAAATTTTTACGTCATTGCAAAGTAAAAAAATGTAGGTATATGTATAATCTCGGAATAAGCTTTTTACTTCTGAAAACATTTATTGAAAACATAAAAATTTCTGGACCGATTTTCATAAAACATAGCTAAGAACACTCCCGACTAATTCACCTTTCAAACAAGAAAAACAAAATCAAAATCGGTTCATCCGTTCGGGAGCTACGATGCCACATACAGACACACACACACGTCAAACTTATAACACCCCGTCGTTTTTGCGTCGGGGATTAAAAATGTATGTTGTACAATTTACATTACTTATTCTTTAAAGGGAAAATAAAACTAAAATCTAAAGATTTTGAGAATTGCCAAAATCTATTACTGAACCTTTTACGCTTTTGAAATGATTAAACAAAACAAAATATGGAAGGATTTTAGAATATGATCTTTAGGAAATAAACACTTGTATGAAAGTAATCTATACTAATATTACAAAGAGACAGAGTTTCTTTGTTTGTTTGAACGCGCTAATCTCAGGAACTACTAATCCGAGTTGAAAAATTCTTTTGCATTAGATAACCCGTTTATTGAGGAAGGCCATAGGTTATATATCCCCCGTGGGATAGATTTGTTTTTGTCTAGAGACGAACCCGAAGCGAAGTGAGGATGAGTTGCTAGTTTGCTATTATATAGAGTTAGAAATACTACTTATGATAAGAATATCTGTTTATACCTATCGCCTTCAAGCTTCAAGCATCTGTTTATTTCTATTGCCGATGGGAAATCACATCGAGCTCACAATTTATCTTTATTAGTATTTTATAACAATCTTCTTCATAAAAATCTTTCAAACATTGAGTACATTTTATCAATTATATTTTTAAAATAAATAAATAATATTTAAAAAAAAAAAAACATTTTTAAAATACAAACTTTCAGATCATATAAATTGTATAATGTAATTAATCGGTTTGATTAAATTTAAAGTTTATTTTTATTTTTTAGGCATTATTCGTATACTTCTCAGCGAACCCTGAAAGGGTATATCAATATTATGAAGGTGCATAAAAAAAAGATAGTCCGCCGTCTTTGAGAGTCCGCCATGTTAGATTTAGAATGACGTCACTTATCTAACCATGCATTATCATCTAAAAAAACGTGTATGTAAAATTTCAGCTTATTCGGTTGAGAATAAATGCTTTAAAATTCAGTTGCAAGATTTGACCCGAACAAACATACATACAAAAATTGCAAGTTAAATAAAAGCTTGTAAAAAAACTCTTTACTTTTACCTTTTTTATTTTAAAATATAATAATTACAACTCGAATTAATTGAAGTATTAAAAACACTGGATGTTTGATTTTATAGATATTTATATCATCATTTGTTTCAGGCCTCGATTGTTTTGGAAATGATAATGGGTTAATTAACGATGAAATATCAGCAAATATTATAAATTTAAGCAAAACAATGAACAGGTAATGATAGGCCTGGACGGTGCTTGGGGATATGATTACATTTATTTTTATATCTATACATATAATAAAACTGTAGAGGTCGAATGTCTGTACATAGAAAAAAATGCTAAAAACCAAGTCGGGGGGATGTAAGAAGAGAAATAGTACAAATCCAGTTTCTTTTTCATTTTTTCTTTGATTCTCTGTCTGTTTGTACAGGCTAATCTCCGAAACTATTAGACCGATTTAAATGAATTTCTGCATGGTGATACCTTATATCCCCGGTCAATATTTTAGATACTTTTCATCCCGGATAATGGAAGAGTTCCCGTGGGATAGCTAAAAAAATTATAGTAACTTATAAAGCTTACTACACAACAACTTATGCACCTAATTTAGTAAAATTTGACCTGCTGATACCTTATACCGGAAAAATGTATGGTTCCCGTGAAATAGATTTGCTTTTGTTTTCCTATAGGTGAACCCGAGCGAAGCGATTGTGAGCCGATAGCTATAAATAATTATTACTATAGAGATTTCGAGCAATTCAAGCTTATAATTATAGTTTTAAAAAATTAAAAAAAAAAACTACTTTCAAACCGAGTGTTAAGTATATGTATGTATGTTGGTTTTTTCACTAGTGGCTAATATATACGGCTATAGATTCTTAGGATCCCGGTGCCAACTCTGAAACAATATATTCATTGGGTTTTTTCTCGAAATACTCAAAAGTAATCCGAAGTCGGTAAGCAATATTTATCCTCACGTAAACCTGTCGGTCCTTATTACCCGTATGCGACGAAGCTCAAAGAAGGGTTATGTTTGACCTCTATGTATGTACTCGTATGTATGTCCGATCCTATGTTCCCTCGTAATTATTAAACGGCTTAACCGATTTTGGTTTTTCGCTTAACCTTTTGGCTTAATCGATTCAGTTGGCAGTTGGTTGAGTTCTTAGGTTGTTGAGTAACTTAGCCATATTATTACTTCTGACTATATTTATCTTTACAATAAAGTTAAAAATTAAAAAACAAACCAGTTTAGATAATAATTTCGTAAAAAGTATACAAAAAATATATATATTTATATGTGACGTTCTAGTCGTTTGGGTACGATGCCACAGACAGACACTCAAATAGACATGGGAGTTTAACTTATAATACTCTTGTTTTTGAGTCAGGGATTAAAAATTGCCCTATCTATCTAACCTTCTTGAATAATTCTTAGTTAAATACTAATAAAGTAGTGGTACGCGCCCAGTGGTAACGCGCTCGCTTGGGAAACCGAGTGAAGCGGCTTCAAATTCCGGATCTCGCACCTCTGATATTTTCATGTGCGAATCATTTCCAACATGATTACCACTTATCTTAACGGTGCAGGAAAGCATCGTGAGGTAACCTGCATGTCTGAGAGAACCTAGCAAGTTTTCGAAAGACATGTGAAGTCCGCCAATCCGCACTTGGCCAGCCTGGTGGACTATGGCCTGATCCCCCTCGTACTGAAGGGAGGCCCGTGCCCAGTCGTGGGACGTTAAAAAGGGCTGAATACGAAAGGAGAAAAAGAATTATGTATGTAGTTTCTATTACATTCCAAATGTACAACACAAATTCAGTAGGTATATAATTTTAAGCCCACTACAGTTTTATTACGTGCATAACTCGCGTAGATAGAAAATGGGACTATGAATGGCGTCTTTAATCACACCCGGCGTATGTACCGCAAAGTAACTCTTATTAATTCATGGTTTAATATAATATTTTTAATGTATTAATTTATTATATAATATTTATAATTATATAACTCACTAGCGACTTACCCTCGCTTCGCTCGGGTGCGTCTTTAGGTAGGTTTTAATTTTTTTAAGCGAAATCCTAATTCTTTTTCCAAAATAACAGTAACCTAAGTTACTCCTTATAGTATCAGCTATCTGTCAGTCAAAGTCCTGTTAAAATTGGTCCAGCCGTTTCGGAGAAGAGCCGGGACAAACAGACAGACAGACAAAAAATTTCAAAATTGTGTTTTTCTTATAAGTACCGCATATAATTCCATATGCATTTAGTATAAAGCTGTTATTTTGGCATTACAAACAGGCACTTCAATTTTATTTATTTGTATAGATTTGTATGTATTTAAAGTTGTATATGTGAAGTATCGACTATTTAGTATCCATAACACAAGTCTTGTAGCTTACCATGGAACAAGATGGTGCTGTATGTTAATGTCCCAATATATTTATTTATTTATATTTATTTCCAATACCATTTTTTATCTGCACATGTAAGATAGACTACATAAACTGTGAGTACCTACTACAATTGCACTGTCATGTCATGCTAAGCTCATGTTCCAACAACGCAAATGGCTTGGCTTAGACAGTTAATTAACATAGTTTGCTTAGAAATCACAGCAAAATTCATTGTTTTCTCAAATACGAGAGCTAATAGTGTTTCTTAGAGTCTGTTTAATTTATTATCATTGTAATTTAACTATTTTAGGAATCTATTAGGCTTTTAATAAGAAGATTTTACTTATTTTGATTAAGAATAAGATGATGAGAAAAAATAGGTGTTTCCTGCGGCTTGACAGTGATATGTGCATAAGATTATGGGTTATCTTTCAATGGATCCTTAAAAATTAAATTGATTTTATAAACGACTTCTTTATTTAAACATATAGTTGCTGAGATACTTTTGAAGGCGTAAAATATTTAAAAAAATTGAGAAAGTTAAAAAAGTTTTAACTTGGTTTCAACGAAAAATTTTAACGTGCGATATAAGCAATAATAAAGCTACTAACCTAATAATAAGCTTGTAAGCTTCATGACTCCTTAAAATTTCAAAATATTCTGCGAATAGTTCTTAACTTTTGTACATATGTTTGTTCAAATGCGCTAATATTTGGAAGTACAAGTCTGATTTGAAAAATTCTTTTACATTTATTTACTTACTAGCGACTCATCCTCGCTTCGCTTCGGGTTCGTCCCTAGATAAAAACAAATCTATCCCACGGGAACCGTACATTTTTCCGGGATGATCAGTTAACGGGCTATCTAATTCAAAATGAATTTTTCAAATCGGATTAGTAGTTCCTGAGATAAGCGCGTTCAACCAAACAAACAAACAAACAAACTCTTCAGCTTTATAATATTAAGTATAGATTTAATTAATGAGAAAGGTCAAAAGTTACCTAACTTCACTATACTTCACGCTATAATATCTAAGAGCAATTATACTTAAACTAAGTGAGTAGAGTAGCATTCAAAAACTAGTATAGAATATATAAATTAAAATTCATACGAGCTTTACGAGGTAACCACGTTGTCAATAACAACAAAGCGAACTTTCGTGGAAACCGAAACTTTGTCATTGTATCCAAAATTCGTTTTTACTTCTAAACAAAAACAAAGTCGTATATTTTAATAATTTTATATACTTCCATATGTGTTTGTAATTTAACGACTGCTTAGCAAGTATTGGTACGTGCGAAATTAGGGTTTCACATAATTAAGGCGGAATCCGCCATTTCGTTTGATTAGATTGAGTAAAGTGTGCCTTAGTTAGTCAGTTTCTTTTAACTGATAAAGCCGTTGCTCAGATCTTAACTATAACTAAGAAATTAAATTAAGCGCGCTATAATAATTATTTGCAATAATATATCGAGAATATTTAATTTTCCGGATTAAAAATCTCTTTCCGATCCGTATAATATAGATATGTCTATGTAAAAAAAATGACGTCGCTCCATTGTTCTGTTCTTGGAAGAAAAAAAGACAAACTAACAAGAATTGAGTTATATTATTATTATCTAGTAAAAATTTTCTTAAGGGTTTATGTAGGTACTAATAATGCCAATGTCCACTTTGGAAACTAAATGTAGTTAGTTATAATATATAATAATAATAATTATTATTATTATACATGGTATAATACAGTGATTTTAAATTATAAAATACTAGCCACTTACCCTCGCTTCGCTCAGGTTCGTCCCTAGGTACGTTTTAACGGTATGTAATAGATAGTCGATCCCTTGCTCTGTGAAAAACAAAAATACATTTTTCCGAAATAAAAAGTAACCTAAGTGATATTCCATACTATATTCTATCTCTATGCTAAATTTCATCCAAGTCCGTTCAGCCGTTCTGGCGCAAAATAATAACAAACATCCATCCATCCAAACTTTCGCATTTAAAATATTACTAATAGGATTTCAAGTAATTGCAATATGTATAAAAAGTATGAGATGGGACACAAAATACACTGGATGCTGCAAGACACAGATAACGATTGAATGAAATGAAAACGAAACAAATGAGACAGCTAGCGCTCTACGACTTATTCAAATGCGACTTGTATCGATCTAGTTCTATTGGAATATATTAAGCAATATGTTTCCAGCTAAATATTTAATTTACTTTCAGTTAAGAGCTTTATTTTCGTATATTTTCTTTTAAATTATGTAATGTTATTTTCTTCTAAAATAAGATGATAATTCCCGAATCTTTTATTTACGTTCCTTATCTGGTTGCTCCAGCTTTTTTATTGACTGTCGACTTATGTTAAGATGACTAAATATTTTGTTGGAACATTAACAATATACAGATGGTGCATCCAGTTCCATGGTAAGCTACAAGGCTTGTGTTATGGATACCAGATAGTCGATACACTACACATATATAACTTTAAAAACATATATGAGTATATCATAAATATAAACCCCTATGACTGGAGTACCAACATTGGTGTTCATCACACAAATGAACTGAATTAGCGGGACTCGAACCCGCGAACATTGGCACGGCAAGTAAGGTGGGTCACTACAAACTGAGCCAAACGTGACGTCGTGATACAAAAATGCTTGTAAAGATCTATTTGAATAAAATATATTTTATTTTATATTATATGTAGAAAATCTTCATAATTTATAGTAAAACTAGCGACTTATCCTCGCTACGCTCGGGTTCGTCCCTACTTACGTTTTAACGTTTAGTATAAATTTCTTAGAGATGAGATATTTTCCCGCAGTAAAAAGTATCCTATATATTGACCCGGATAACCAGCTATCATCATACCTCATCAAAATCCCTCCAGTGGTTTTCCGTGATGCGGTAACAGACAGACAGACGGACAGACAAACAGACAGACAGATAGACAAAAATTCTAAAAACGTTTGGCGTCTGCATCGATAATAATGTCTATTTCAATAAGATTTTCCAAAAAATATTTTATGTACAGATTCGGCTTAGTTACAATTTTGTTATATGTATAGATTTGTTAATTTTAAAGATAAGGGATAATATTTTGTTGGCGTTAGCGTAGATGATTAATGGCTTGCAGATTAGCGACGTTAACACATGTTTGTGAGGTCGTGATTAATGTAAATTAACAGTATTAAGTTCAGGTATTGCTTAGTTTTCATTTTTCATGACTAGCGCTCCATCCTGGCGTCGCTTAGGTCCAGATTTTATACTGCGACTTTTGAAGTAAAACTTCTTTACGCACGCTTGACTTGGGGAGTAAGCTGGTGAATGCGTGACGAGAGCGTTACGAAAAGTGTGATCGGGCGAGGCGAAAGTTTGTTGCCATGGTAACCGTTGTTATTGTCTGACAAATTATCTATACTATAATAAAGCAGTAACTTAGCGAAATCTGTACATGAAATATTTTTTAAAAACAATGACTGTAACGTATTATGTATACGATATAGACCCCAAAACAATAGTTATAAATTTTTTTGTCTGTTTGTCTGTTTGTCTGTTTGTCTGTTTGTCTGTTTGTCTGTACGCGTTTCACGCAAAAAGTAATGAACCGATTTCAACGAAATTTTGTGAACTGATAACTTATTACTCGGGTCAACATTTAGGATACCTTTTACTTTAGAAAAATCTTTGTTTCCCGCGGGAAATCGCAATAACTGGTTTTATCGAGTCCTCCTTAGGAACCCTCCGCTGGCTAAACCTAAAGACATACGTCAAAACAATGTACTAAAAAATTGTAGATCTTGAAAAGGCCAACAGAAATATCTACAACAGTATATGTCTATCTCTCAAGGTACACTCGCAATACCTATTCTTATCTATACCTATAGCAAAACTAACATAGTTAAATCGATGTGCGCGTTTCACGCAAAAAGTACTGAACCGATTTCAATTAAATTTTGTATAGTGATAGCTTATCACTCGAGTCAACATTTAGGATACCTTTTACTACAGGCACATTTTTCGTTCCCGCGGGAAAACGCAATGACTGGTTCTATCGAGTCGTCCTTAGAAATTTCTATGGCTAACGGTGGCTGAACCTTAAGAGATACATCAAAACAATGTACTAGAAAATTGTAGGTCTTAAAAAGTTATACAGGGAAGTTCGCAATATTATACGTCTATTACCTAAGGTACATTCGCAATTACTATTTTTATTCACTACTCGCGACTCACAGACTGACTTATCAACGTTTAGCTCAGTTCAGCAGTAAAACGTAACTAGGAACGAACCCGAGCGAAGCGAGGGTGAGTCGTACATAATATAATATGTATTAAGTAGATGTTTAAATAAACATTTCACTTCTAAGGCTGGTATAATGATTTTAAAGTTAGAAATCTAATTAGCAACCCTCGCTTTACTTTGGTGCGTCGCTAGGTGCTTATTGTATTTATAATAATCTATACTAATATTATAAAGAGGAAAGATTTTTTTGTTTGTTTGTTTGTACCGAATAAGCTCCGAAATTACTGGACCGATTTAGATGAAATTTGGTAAGAATACAGTTTGAGACTCTGGAAAGGAGATAGGATAGTTTTTATTCCAGAAATCAACCCTTAAGGGGGTGAAAATGGGGATGCAGGTTTGTATGGGGAATCAACCTAGAGACGAACCCGAGCGAAGCGAGGGTGAGTCGCTAGTATATAATATTATATTCTTTCCTTAAATAATATTTTTAGTATCTAACCTATCCTAATTATTTAAAACATAAATTGAATTCATTTAAAGAGTACCAATAACCTACAGAAGTTTTATTTCTTACGCGTGTACACATTCATACACACACTCTTTATTTTTATTTCCATTTATTAAAATTGCCATATATGTAAGTATATGGAAATAATTTCCAATAATACCAAAGCCTACTCGTAATTTATTTTTTGATATTCTTCGGACTTTTTGTTTACTTAAGATACGACAGATGCCGACTCTATTTAGTAAATGTATGTATGTACGTATAATATATACGTAAGTATGTACTAAAATGTGTGAAATATAACAAAATTAATTAAGCATTAATAAAGAATATTCAGCAATTTCAAATCTTTTTAAAAAACAACTTATAAAATGTAAAAAGCGCCATCTACAAAATACAAACTCAATATGTCATCACTAATTATTCAATTTATTCGTAAAAATATCGCAATTGAATTTAAGAAGGCATATTATTTTATTTTCCTGTATTGAGAATATATTACCAAAGAGAATATATAAACCAGAACATGCCTTTGAAACGTTTATTTTTCTTTTAGTAATTTTACATGAAGGTTAAATTTTTAATTCGTTGTCCCCAATGCGACTTCATGCTTATAGCCACGAAAATTACTTGATGTACATACAACTTGACTTATGACACCCTCATGTATGTGGCCCGTGAATCATTTCAATGCCAAAAATAACGTCGGTCCAAAACTTCAAGACAGACAAATCAACAAATCGATTAAGACGTAAAAGTAAATAAAGAAATTCTGTACCTTTATTCTTTATTTTTACTCTAGCTTTATTTTTGAGCAATTGACGTGCTGTTTCAAACCAAACAATTTAAGAATAAGTTGAAACGATTTTTATTTAAACGTCATTTCCATCGTAGAATAATCGCTTTAGAAATTAAAAAAAAAATCTTTATAATAATATTCCCAAGTTGAATAGGGGTGAATTTTTTTAGGACTCTTTGTTTCTAAAAATGAATAAAGTATTTACGGTTCGTCCCTAGGTACGTTTTAACGGTTACTTTGGAATAGATAGACTATATATTATACGATATGTAGCCTATAGCCTTCCGCAATAAACGGTCTATCTAATGCAAAAAAAAAAAATTAAATCGGATTAGTAGTTCCTGAGATTAGCGCGTTCATACAAACAAACTTTGCCTCTTTACAATATCAGTATAGACTAGCGACTTACGTCACTTTTCGTCCTGAGACAAAAACAAATCTATCCTATGGGAACCGTACGTTTTTTCCGAGATGATATATAGCCTTTAGCCCTCCTCAGTTAACGGGCTATCTAATGCAACAAGAATTTTTCAAATCGGATTAGTAGTTCTTGAGATTAGCGCGTTCAACCAAACAAACAAACAAACCTATTCTTCAGCTTTATAATATTAGCCTTAGATTAGCAAAAAAAGGAATAAAACTATGATATATTGATATACCTATTTATTATTTTTAGTTTCCATTATAAATCATCGATGCACGTTCTTCTTAGATTATAATCGAAGATGCGATTTTAAATCTGCTAAGCCAAGTTTGCAGGTAACAAGAGACCCGATAAAGACTGTAATAAATGTTCTAGTGTCACTGTACAATGACGGCAGTATAAATCATAAACCTTATCAAATACCAACACTCGACAGGTGTGTATGATCTCTTCTGCATATTATGAATGTGATGTGGTTCAATATATTGTAATATCACATCTGTCCGATAAATAAATATTAGAAATATAGACAAACTGATAACGCCAAGATTTCGTCTTTAAAATGTCTTCAAAAGATGAAGTAGTCTTTTATGGGGCAAGGTGTGTGTGTATATTGCATCTATACTTAATATTATAAAGCTGAAGAGTTTGTTTGTTTGTTTGGTCGATCATTTTGGAAAAATGTACGGTTCCCGTGGGATAGATTTGTTTTTGTCTAAGGACGAACCTGAAGCGAAGCGAGGGTGAGTAGCTAGTGTATTATAAAACTCCACATTCTATATACAGCTAACCATAATTTATTTTTTCATTTTCATCACTTTCGAAAGAACGAATCTTTGTTTTTTGATTTTTTGATTTTGAACTTTTTAACTATTAAAATAAGATAAATATATGTAGAAAGGCTTAAAGTAGACTTATTTGTTACCCAAAACTATATGAACACTCCAGACATTCTCAAAATGAGTTTCAAAATAAAAAATAATTGAAATTTTATCTAATTTTTAATTTTAAAAATCAATTGCACTAACCGGGAATCGAACCTAATGTACTCGTATTTCCATTTGAAGAATAAAGAAGATTGGCTGTGATAATGAAAACTACAAATAGATGCTGTAGGTCAAAGTAAAAAAGGAAAATTTACGTACTGTATCCTTGCAGAATGCCAAGCAGTTTTCATTTTTGCAGACCTCCCACGACCTCTTCCACGACCATAATATATCTCTTACACACTCATATCAACGAGTACTCAGAATTTTTATTAAACCTTTACATAAATTCAATTTTTATTTTTTGATGTACAAGTATTTTAAAATATTGTTAAAGTTTAAACATTTTTTTAATAATTTAAAAAAATAGTTTAATGAAATAATTCTATTATATTTATGTTATACTTTCTTAGATTTACGCGAATATTTGATATTTATCTTCTCGGATTATTTCGTGGATTTATTTAGATTTTTGGTTCCTAACGTTTCAAATGCTTTACAGCAATCATGGCCACGGGAGAGACTAAGGTTTTAGACGTCTCAAAGGCGTTATATACTTGTTACAGACAGTGCCTACCCACTATTTTACAAAAATGATTTCAAAAATTCATAAATGGCACCAAAGTACCTTAGAATATTTGTTGATTTTAATTCTAAACATTTAATTTTAATGAGTATTATTATATTTAAATATTATTTATTTAACTTTAGCTGTTATTATATTACAAGTTTTTTAAAACTTTATTAATTACTAATATTATTTAGTGTTGCTATTATTATATTACGTATTACGAGTAGGTACCATAAAGAAAATTAAAAATTAAAAATATAAATATTTAGTACCTGGTGACCGAGCTTCGCTCGGTGTTCTTTTTAGTTATATCATATTTTTTAGATTAAAAAAAAAGTTAAAACTTGAATAAATACAACAAAAAAAAGTAGAACTTTGTATCCAATATCCAATATGATCCATATAATGTTAATCTTGCACCTTGGTCGCTTGACCACGATGCTTATGCCTGAGTGTAAGAAATACGAACATAAATATCGAACATATTCTGCGTAGAATAATGCAAAAGAAAACCGCATGAAAACTCGAAAACACGCGTTTTCACAGACATGAGACTAACCTAGATCGATTTTTCGCCCCCGAAAGCCCCCCCATACCAAATTTCAGCGAAATCGTTAGAGCCGTTTCCGAGATCGCCGGTATAAATAAATATATAAAGATATAAATATACAAGAATTGCTCGTTTAAATATATAAACAAAAAAAATATTCGTCAGAATTACTGTTATTATTGCGATCCACACAGTATGAACTAACTACATCTAATGATCTATCTATATTTATGTTTGTTTTTGTTATTTTTTATCATAATAAGTTTTTAATGTATATGGTTTTCTTTTCGGCTTTATGGCTTCTTATATGGCGTTTCAATAGTTTTTGCAAGCATTTTAGTAAATAGCTCCAACTCTGCTCGAGTTCTCTTTTCTGGGTTATTTTTTGAACTGATTATTATCCCACGAATACCTGATAGCTTTAAAATACTCTATAGGTATTTACTACACCATAAAAAGGACTAATCAATCAAAAGACCATTCACATATGTAAAGAAGACTATATATTTTTGGTGTTTAGAGAAAATGTGGATGAACTTTAATGTTTACATCAGTAAGTATTAAATGTTTATCCTCATTTAATTAAAGAAGTCTGTAGTTAGTATTGATGTAAAGTGATCTGTAAGTTATAATTTCGCAACTTATTATATACTCGAACCACGTATTTAGAACTCATATATTCAGTGTCGGTGGCCAACAAATTCTCAAGTTATTCAAGTTACACCGCATTCGGCAGATAGCTTCTAGGTTAACTTAGTCTTGAATCAAATTCATTCAGCTTTGATTCGAATTAAGCTTATATAATAATATGTTGGGATATTAAACGCATAGCACTATCTAGTTCCATGTTAAGCTACGAGGCCTGTGTTATGGATACCAGATAGTTGATACACTACACATATATAACTTTTTAAATACGTACATATTATAGATACGAGTATAAACACCCATGACTGAAGTAAAAGCATTCGTGCTCATCTCACAAATGAATGTCCCCAGCGGGACTCGAACCCGCGACTGACTTGGCGTTGAGCCAAACGTGTATTAATTACTAGCATTGCCCGCGGCTCCGACTGCGTTGACCAAAAACCAAATTCTTAGGTTTTACAGATTAATATACTCTTACATTGCAGTTTTTGTATTTTTCCTCAGAAATGAGATATTTTCCCGCGGTAAAAAGTTCTACATATTGACCCGGATAACCAACTATCACCATACCAAATTTCATCAAAATCTGTCCAGTGGTTTTCTCGTGATGTGGTTACAGACAGACAGACAGACAAAAATTCTGAAAACTATAGATTCGGCCTCCATATAGATAATAATCACTATTTCAATAAGATTTTCCAAAAAATATTTAATGTACAGATTCGATTCGGACTTAGAATTTTATTATATGCACAGATATAGATAGCACGATATCGTAGTCTTTCTTCTTTCTTCTAAGTTCAATTATTGGGAGATTTATCTAAATAAAAGAAATCTAATCTACCAAATGTAACAAAAAAGTTTAAGATTATATATAACCTATTCAGAGCTAAACAAGTGTTGCCCAGAGGATGAAATAACTTTAGATTTTGTGAACAGATGGTTGAGATTCTACTTTTGGACATGGCTTATTTAGAATTTTCCTTCCTACTATAGGTATATTAGCTGTATCTGATCTTAAATGATTACATATCGGGTTCAATTTATTGAGAGACTAGCGTAGCGTTACGTTTTAACGTTAAGTAATATGTATTTCTCAGAGATGAGATATATTCTCGCAGTAAAAAGTATCCTATATGTTGACCCGGGTTGCTATCATCATACCAAGTTTCATCAAAATCTATCCAGTGGTTTCCCCGTGATGCGGTAATAGACAGACAAACAGACAAAAATTATAAAAACTGTAAATTCGGCCTCTGTATCGATAATAATGTCTATTTCAATAAGATTTTCCAATAAATATTTAATGTACAGATTTGGCTTACTTACAATTTTCTTATATATATATATATATAGATATAAATTATGCTAAAGTTTTAAATATATACTTCACATTGGAATGGTTTCCTTTGAATTTATTATGATACTCGTAAGTCGTAACGTTATTCATAAACTCATTATTGTTCACAATAAGATTTTTACTCATTTTGTAAGAAATAGATACCTAATCAGATATTTTCGCAGTCGGTACCAGCCGATATTAATCAAAACACGCCGACTTCGAAAATATCTTATTAGGTGTCTATAGTAAAGGAAACCTACCAATACATTTCCATTTAAATAGCCTAATATCAAAGTCATCCAATATTACTTTTTTAGGAATCAAATAATAATACTTATTTACGTCTTTTACGCGAATATTTGACATTTTAAATAAACGTTCGTTACCAAAAATCAAAAGAAATCCGCCAAAAATCCGAAAAGTTAAAATTCATACAATATAAAATCCTTTGATAAAATTGACGCTAGTAAGGAGCTATTATAGCAATATCTTTCTATTATCCTCTTTGAGACGCCTTGCGCTAGATTATTCTCATATCCCATACTTTATTTTATATGAACTGTTATATTACTTAAAAATTGGTTAAAAGACTTACTTCATCTTATTTTTTGGAGATTTTTTTGGCATTTTAAATGAACAAATACAACTATATACATAGCAAAACATGACGTAAATATATGAAAGAATAAATAGCACAAGGCTTTATCGCTAAGTAAGCGATCTCTTTCAAACAACCCTTGAGCAGAGAGAAAGAAACAGATCGGATACGTGTGCAATCAAAAGAGTTCTTACAAAATAAAAAACAAAAAAACAACAAATAACAAATTAGAAGAACGTTCTTTAACATTATAAGATTCACTAGGTATTAAATTAATTATTTTGTAATTTACTATCTAAAATTATATCCAAATAACCGTTTTATTTAAATAGTATAATTTATTTGGATGTTTATTAGATTTTGGTTATGGCATCTGCATTACTAATCTATACATATAATAAAGTTCTAACTGAGTCGAATCTGTACATTAAATATTTTTTGGAAAATCTTGTTATTATTATTATCTTGTTATTGTTACATTATTATCGATACATAGACCGAATCTGTTTTTAGAATTTTGTCCTATCTGTCTGTCTAGGAACGCATCACAAGAAAACCACTGGACAGATTTTGATGAAATTTAGTATGATGATGATGATAGCTGGTTATCCGGGTCAACATTTAGGATACTTTTTACTGCGGGAAAATGTTTCATTTTGAGAAATCTATACTAACTGTTAAAACGAAGGGACGAACCCGAGCGAATCGATGGTGAGTACATAGTCGATATAAAAGCTCTCAAAATTCACAAGTATAGTAGAAACATTAATCTATACGGAAGTCTTATTTGTCACAAAGTCACAACCGTAAAGTACCCTTCCATTCCTTACTTTAAAACAAATAGGTTTCTATATATTCTATAAATGGATATGACTATTTATATGTTGTTCAAAGTTATCTATACATATAATAAAACTGTAGAGGTCGAATATCTGTACATAAAAAAAAATCTAAAAACGAGTCAGGCGGATGTAAGAAGAGAAATAGAACAAATCCAGATTTTTTTCAATTTTTTTGTTTCTCTGTTTGTCGGTCTGTCTGTTTGTCTGTTTGTACGGGCTAATCTCCGAAACTGTTGGACCGATTTAAATTAAATTTAGCATGTGGTACCTTATATCCCCGGTCAAAAAAAAAATAAATCTACTGATTTAGTAATTAAAAAATATGTTGGTATTATTTTTAAATAATGATGCATAATGCCTATTTCTTTAATTAAGCCTAGTCAAAAATTGCCAGCATGATGTTTATTGAGGATTGTTTTAACATAAAAAACGAAAATGAAGGATGAGTATGAGGATCCCATTGTCTTCACCATAATAAATAAGAAAATAATTTGGATAATACATGTAAATTTATAAAGCATGTATTATCCAAAAATATTTTTTTTATGATATAAAATATTTGTAGAGACTGCATTTCATAATTCGCCTGATTTATGTAGGAGCTGTTTAGTGACGTTGACTATCTGCATCTATACATGTAACAAAATTGTAACAAAACTGAATCTGTACATTAAATATTTTTTGGAAAATCTTATTAAAATAAATATTATTGTGGATACAGAGGCCGAATCTATACTTTTCAGAATTTTTGTCTGTCTGTCTATCTGTCAGTCTGTTACCGCATCACAAAAAAACTACTAGAAGAATTTTAATGAAATTTGCTATGGTGATACCTGATAGACTGGGTCAACATATAGAATACCTTTTACCGTTGGAAAATATCTCATTTCTGAGAAAAAATACAAAAAGTGCAATGTAAAAGTATACTAATATGTAAAACCTAAGAATTTTGTTTTTGGTCATCTGAACGCGGGCGGAGCCGCGGGCAATGCTAGTATTATATAAATAGGCAAAGACCTTTGGGATGAAGAAGGGATTTCTTTTTTATTTAGTAGCTATTGACGAGCTTTAGCGTTAAGTTGTAAGTTAAGTCAATAAAAAGAATTTGGAAACAGTTACTCTTTTATATAGATATATAAGTAAATTCTATTCATATATATTTTCTTAAAACTTTCAGTAATTATTATGGACAAATTTCGACCACTGAGCATCGATTAAAAAAGAACTAGATACACAATCAGCGACAAAAAATGTCCTCACCGAATGAGCGCTCATTTGAACATTTGAGCACGCTTTTAATTCAATTGTTTTTTTGTGAAAACAACTTTAAGCTTTGTATTTAAGGTTCAATTTATATTGTTGTATATTTATTTTAACTACAATAATTACCTAAGCATAAATGGTGACAGTAGTGGTGGTGCATGGGGTTGTGTGTGTATTTTTGTGATCTATGCCACTGAGCAAATACAAATTTACATATAACTCTCATATCAAAACGCGTGATATTTTCTATTAATTCAATGACATAAAATATTCTAGTATTTTTATAGGATGATACTATTCATATTTTATCAAAAACGAGCTAAAAAACACTTCATCCAAATGGAGTTCTAAAAGCACCTTTGAACTCTAACTTTTACATTTACATTCAACGTTAGAAATTAGATTAGAAGCCTGTGGCAATAAAATATGACTTACTAACTTCGAGGCAACATTTCTGAAGCAATCTGAAGCATGTAACGACTTTTTTTTTAGATAATAATCGCCCCTTAAAGGTCATGCCGTTAGTATAACATAATTGGTTTTCAACAAAAAATATATGCGAAAAAATATTATATGTATTCCACTCTGAGTGGTTTGGTTTTTTATTTTAACGTACAAATATATAAAACACCTTTGAGGTATACTTAATATAATCATAATACTTTCTTAGACATACACAAATATTTGTCATCTATACCTATACATATAATAAAATTGTAACTAAGCCGAATCTGTACATTAAATGTTTTTTGGAAAATCTTATTGAAATAATCATTATTATCGATACGGAAACCGAATTTATAGTTTTTAGATATTTTGTCTGTCTATCTCTCTGTCTGTGACCGCATCACGAAAAAATCTCTGGAGAGATTTTGATGAAATTTGGTATGGTTATAGCTGGTTATCCGGGTCAACATATAGAATACTTTTTACTGCGCGAAAATATCTCATCTTTGAGAAATCTATACTAAATGTTAAAACGTAAGTAGGGACGAACCCGAGCAGAGCGAGGGTGAGTCGCTAGTATGTTTTAAAATACAAAAGGCAAAAGCAAAACTCACTGGTATCTAAATAAAAAAAACTACCAAACAAAATTCAGTTTATGTAACTCCCGAACGTCGATTGTATAGGATATGGCTATTTTATAGATCAGCGTTTTTTTTATATACTCGTATGTCCGACCTTTTACATCGTGGATGTGAATTTAAACTAAAAATACGGGTACATCGAATATTGAGACCTAAATGTGTTTTACAGTCGTATGAACTACCTTTTTTAGTTAACGTTGGTAACTGCATTGACGCATACCACCTGCATTCATACAGGTGATAATGTGTGTCTCATCGGTATCAAAGCCAGTACTACCCACTAAAACTTAACCGAACCTTCCCTATCTTGGAGGATCACTAAAATACTCAACCACGACGTCCCGACGCGACAGCTGGCCTACCGAGGTTGACCACAACAACCAAGGGGCCGCTCCAACGGCCCGAGCCATATAGCTACCTAATCCATACCAGGAACCTCATGTTAGTATAATTCTGTTTTACCCTATAATACTGAATTTGAATTGCCTAATAGAGAACTGAGTGGAAATTAATTAAATTTTTAACCAACTTCAAAAAAAAGAGGCTATCAATTCGACACGTATGTATATAATAATATTGGAACTGCAAAATATTCACATATGATTTATTAGGGCTTTCAAACAAACATATAAAAATGTATCTATAGTAAATGAAAACCTCCGTTCAGTAGTTATTTACTTTTTAGTATTTTTTTGAAGTCGGTTTGTTTTTGTCTATTTTGTACAGACAATGCCTAATTACATAAACTAGTATTCGCCTAGGGGTCGAAATTCGACCATTATGGTCAAATATCAAATATTATCTATATCTATATATTAATACGTGAAGAGAAAACTTTGAACCCCTTTCTAAGCATATTACATGTACGGAGGAGTATGAGATTTGGCATACTTAAAGTTTATATAGAGAAGGACTGCAGAAAGTCAAAATTTATTGACTTTCTTTTACCCGCGAATCCGCTCGCATATGTATATATATATATATATATATATATATATATATATATATATATATATATATATATATATATAATTACTTCACTGCTTAAAGATATAATATGATGTTACATATCCTTCATCAATATTATACGAGTACTTACATAGTATATAGAAGAAAAGTTTATTGGTCTATACGTGCAAATCTCTGAATCTATAGGCCCGTTTGAAAATTCTTTTGGATTTTATAGGTTATCTATTTAACTTTGAAAAGAGAATCTCAATATCGATCAAACTTAATGAATTATGGTTGATTTTCAACCACGCGGCGATCACTAGTAATATTAAATGTATGTATATATGTATGTATGGGATGGCGGACTTCACATGTCTTATTAAAACTTGTTAGATTCTTTCAGGCATACAGGTTTCCTCACAATATTTTCCTTCATCGAACATGGTAATATCAAAGGTGCGAGCGAGACCCGGGATTTGAACCCGCTTCACTTGATTTCAGGAGCAAGCGCGTTACCACTGGCCTACTACTGTCTTTCTAGATAACTATAACAATTCTATGTAAATATTTTCTCGCTTATAACTATTACAGCGAAAATCCAGGTAAATAAATAAATAAATATGTTAGGATATTAATATTTAATACATAGCACCATCTAGTTCCATGGTAAGCTACGAATCTTGTGTTATGGATACCAGATAGTTGATACACTACACATATATAACTTTAAATACATACATATTATAAATACAAACACCCATGACTGGAGTACAAGCATTCGTGCTCATCACACAAATGAATGAATGAACCCAGCGGGACTCGAACCCGCGACCGCTGGCGCAGCAAGTATGATCACTACACCTGTAGTGATGTATGAGGTATTTGTAATATGCCTTGTACCAAAATATACGGGCCTTCTGGACTGTAGCCTAAGATTTGACTAGCACCGTGATTTATAGCGCAATAGTTTTGCACCCGACGTGTGATACGACGTCGAATATGTGTCATATCGCACCTGTCGGCAAATATATTAAGATTTATTCGAAAATATCGTTATAATATCGTACTGGTTAATGTAAATTATATTTTCTTACTAGTTTACGACCCGTGACTTCACTCGCGTTTCCATATGAAATACACTATATTTTGAAAGGTAAAAGACTCGAATGAGAGTAAATATGTACCTGTTTACTCTCATTAGGGTTAAAAAACATTTACTCATTCAAGAACATAGTTCACATGTAATAAAATTACAATTACGAGTACAACTTAATATTAGGTACAATCATAATATGCAGTAGTGACCGATAAACATACATATAAATAAACTAGCGACTCACCCTCACTTCGCTTCGGGTTCGTCCCCAGATAAAAAACAAATCTATCCCACGGGAACCGTACATTTTCCGGGATGATATATAGCCTATAGCCTTTCTAAGTTAACGGACTGTCTAATGCAAAAAGAATTTTTCAAATCGAATTAGTAGTTCCTGAGATTAGCGCGTTCAAACAAACAAACTCTTCAGCTTTATAATATTATAGTATAGATTAGTAAGAAACAGATTCTAAATATTTGCAAATTTTTTGTTTCAATGCCGGAAAAGACCATTTACTACATCATTTGGCAAACAATTATACAGTGGTGCTCTCTCAAATTCAATTGTTTTAATTCCATTTCCATTTCTCGTTCAAATCTTTTCAAGTCTTTTTTTATATCCTTTAGTCGTATATTTATTTCCCAGGATAAAAAGTAGCGTACATCACTTCCGCCCCAATCCTCTATCTATCACTGAAAGTCGCGTTAATTCGGCTTAGCCGTTCCGTAGTCAGGACAAAAAGGTCTATATAAGTTTGTGGATATTCTCATATAGTTATTTATTATTTTTTTAGGACTTCCTTAGTTTTATTGGATTATTATTATAAATATGATAGTTTTTATGTGTGTATGTTTTTTAATTTTCCAAGCCGAAATGCTGAATGTATTTGGATGATATTTAGTAGGTACACAGAGACTAAGACCTGGAATGCCACATAGGCTATTGTTAGGCATCTAGCTAAATTGCAAAAAATACTAAAAAAAAAAACTATATTTACGATTTTTTCGCAAAGTTAATTCAAAGATATTATTTTTTATAAAAGTTTAAACGAATGTGTAATATACAATAAAAATATAATAATACTCATTAGTAATAATTAGAAATAACCGTTCAAAAATGATTTACAAAAGATGGAAAAATATAAACGTAAACATAAAACCTATGAAACTTACATGTTTATGGTATAAGTTAGGTAAAAAGCTATTTCATTACGGCAATGACTGCTACGGTACACCATATTTTTGTTATAAATGAACGAGCTTTCTATAGGATCTGAAAATTCACCATCTGTCGCTGTCTTCAGGCCGCCTGTCAGAAAGCATTAGGAGTATTTTACCAACCCCTTTTCTTCGTTCACAATATCTAAATGAAATATCAAAATACATTAATTATTACATTATTTTGACGACACGTTTGGCTCAGTTTGTAGTGACACTACTTGCTGTGCCAGCGGTCGCGGGTTCGAGTCCCGCTGGGTGCCGCTGGGGCCGCTGTGTGATAAGCACGAATGTTTGTACCCTTTGTAGTAAGTAAGTATTTGCTATTAAGGCTATTAAGTAATAGTTACATATAAAGAATATTTTGTCTGTACATACACATCGGTGTGATAGAAATCATGGTAGCCAATATATTATAGTTTGACGCCACGCTATGTAAATAAATTAGGGTAATTTATTATTCTATGAATTTTTTGGGTTATCCTTTCATACGGAAAATTGTAGTGTGTTAAACATAGGTTATTATGGTGTATTTTGTATGAAAATACTATATTAGAATTTTGATGTACTCGTATATAATAAAACTAATAAAACTATTAGAATATAACATATACATAAAATTTCATTATAGCTTTGCACTTTAAAATCTCTTAAGAGTTATGATTTTACCCATAAGATTGAATTTTTCCGAATTTAAAGTATGAGTCTTCATAAAAATGAATTCTGAAAATCGATTCTTAATTCGCCAAGATATCACTGAACTCTTCCTTTTTAAAGTCAGTCAATATTGAGAATATTGAAATAATTAGCTATTTTCATATATTCATACATAGCATTCAATATATATCTATAGCCTATCCTTCGAAAAATTTACCTTTTCCTGGGATATAAAAATATCCATCTGTTTCACCGGAATTCTTTATCCGCTAGTTAAAATCCTATCAAAATTATTTCTGCCATTCTGGACTAGAGCTGGTTTTAAAAGTCAAATGAAATGTATTAAATGGTTGTTAGGGTTTAGTTATCATGGAAACCATATAAGCTCAAATAGGTAGCCATATTGAATTGACTCGCTTTCATATTATATGTACAGATTTTAGAGTAGTATATCCTAATAGGATTATTGTTAAACAAGGTATATAGTCTAAAACCATTATCTTATATTTTAGAGGTTTTATGACATCATAATAGTGGCTTTACGGACGCCATAAGACTTTTACGACCTTGATACCATTAAATTGGGAGATGGACGACAAAAGTTTTCGATATATTTCTTCTTTAAAATATATTTAATGTCAATTTGGGAATGTTAAAGTAATTTTGATTATTTAGTGATATGATTGAATATAATCACTAGACTTTTAGATTAATTTTATGGGAAAATAGCAACTTATCTGATTATTTAGAACAAATTATATTATAAGAGGTCCTAGACCAACCCAAGCATTGAACAAAGAGAAGTTCTCTACACTCCAATTTTGGATGTGGCTCCCATGTGCAATAGTGGTATATAGACCTTGAAAAAAAAGTTTTGGAAACAGAGTAAAAAGGTTCAAATCATGAGTCCCTCAATTCTGATTTTCATATGCTGAAAACACAATAGGTTTGGAGACGCAATAAAATGAGTAACACAGCTAAGCGGCTCCAAAGTCTCATTTTCTCATTTCTCATTTACTTATATGGTAAAGAAAGCACCGTGAAGAAGCTAACTAACTAGAGGAAGAAAGAAGCAGTTAGAAGAAATTAAGTAGTATTCGACCTTCCCCCCCAACGCGCGTTCACCATGTCGTGGTGGGGGGCTCAGCAATGCCCGGTAATCCAGCCGGGTTTGAAGCCAAGAAACACACTGGGAGGCGGCCCACCTCAGTGGGCGGTGTGCTATGCGGATTACTGCTGGTACTTTTCTGATAGCAAAATAGACTGTGGAGCAACTCCATGGTTGTTGTGATCTGCTTCGGCAAACTTGCTGTCGGGGCGTCGTGGTTGAATGCGTAAGCGATCCTGCGACGCTTCATTAGGACGGGAGAGGTTCCGTTGGGTTTTAGTGGGTAGTACTGGTATTTCTAGCCGGCGAGTCCCACATAACCACCTGTATATATATACAGGTAGTATGCGTAAATGCATTACCCAACGTTAAAAAAGTATTTGACTTTCGGATATAGTACACCAATCCACTATTAAGCTTATTGAAATAAAATGAAATAAACTTATTCCAATTAGACTTATTACAAGCTCGTGAATTTAATTTAAGCGTCAGTGTAGTCAGTCAGAAACTCAACAATTGCTCTTTTAAACATCGAAATTACATTTATAATATACATATTTATAATAATATTATGTATGTATTTAAAGTTAGATATGTGTAGTGTATCAACTGTCTGGTATCCATAACACAAGCCTCGTAGCTTACCATGGAACTAGATGGTGCTGTATGTTAATGTCCCAATATATTTATTTATTTTAGTAACATAACATTATAGATAGACCGCATATGAGTCAATATTTTTCAACTCCACACATTTCCATGAACACGAGACTTTTAAAGAGAGTAGTACGCTTTGCTCAATAAAATATTTTTATTTCATTTTTAAATTGAGAGTAGGCTTTACCTACCAATGGGACCTTTCACTAGGTTTGGCCTTCAAAAGGCTAGTTAATTTGTTTCAAAGTTATAACCTTCATCAAGAATGTAATAAATATTTTATTTAAGTCAAATTTATTAATTTCTAAATTCGTTATGTTTTTTAAACAAAAAAATTAAATTAATTAAAAGAATAAAAAACCTTTTGGCTAATATTGTAATTTTTATAATAAACAATTTCCCGTGAGCCCATAAAGTTTCATTTCCAAGAAGATTCCGAGGCCAGGCCCTCTAGGCACTGTACGAAAAGTTATAAGATTTTTTAAATTTAATCATAAGTCAGTGAATATGGCTTGGAGGATTTTAAGAGGGTAGGTACTTGTTATACGAGTAACATATTGAATTAAATAGACAAACTTATATTTTTTAGTCCAATTTAATAATATCAATTTACGGCAGTTTTTTTTTAAATGACATTTTTTTTTAAAACTATTTTTTCGGAATTTTTCACGATTTTATTTTTTTTCTTTAGTTCCCGACGCTTCAAATGAATTGCAGCAAACAGAAGATGTCTTCTATCCACACGAATTAGTAAGTACCACCGAAGTACCTTAAAATCATTTGTTTTTTAGTGGACACGGTCTATAATAACTATAACTTTTAAAATGAAATTTGAAACGAAGGAGGATCAAAATAAATATAAAAATATATTTTTTGTTAAATTGTCTTACATTCGCCTACGTAAATCTTACTGCATAACAGCTTGAGCTTATAACTATATGCGTTTCTTTAAAATTTGCTATGGCAAATGGAATCGCAGGTAGTAGCTTGTGCAAGATTTGTTTTAGTAAAATTATAAAGTAGAGAATAAAGTCGTACATAAATTAGAAAAATACGTTATCCTCTAGTTTTTTTTCAGTGGACACATTAAGTCTATATGTAGATATGAATGTCATGAAGAACTGGTGAGATTTAACATATAGTTTTGGTACTACAGCACCTTCTATGTATAATGCATGCAAACGGTAAGAGCTTTTAAAAGTTCAACCCTTAAGGGAGTGAAATGAGCAAAGTTTACTTAGAGGAAAATAATAGATGGTCCAACTTAAAACCATGTGAAAGTAATTCTTGACATGAGGACATGAGTTTTGGTGTCATCAGGAAACTTTTGTTTTGTATACAGAGTACATTTTTCAAATGGACGTAAATGGCGACAGATGCTGAAGGAACTAAATTTGCATAACATTTTTCTAAATATAGAGAGATAGTGAACTTTTCTTGCAAATGAGATACAAGCTAGCAGTGAAGCTTATAAGAATTATATACTGAAGAATAATATAACTTATTCTGTATAAAAATTAGCAAGACTACCTTAAAAATTAGTAACTTTCAAAAGTGCCGGAGTTATTTTTTTATATAATCTCAATTATATTTCTTCGCTTCATTCTTCAGATATAATATATGATCAAACGAACTTCTCAAGTGAAGTTCGATCATTATTATATGAGTCGCTTCATTCGAAGATATAATATAACCAGGTAGTCCTTTTAACCTACAAGGTAGCTTTCGCACACATTTAAGAGATTTTTTAAAAAAGTCGATACATATATCGATTTTTAAATCAATTCATTACTCGTCAATGTCTACATCCCTACTACTCAGTGCCGTCATTCTTTTAGAGATTCATACCACCAATAAATACAAAACTAAGTTCGGGAACGGGTCGGGAGGGTCCTTATATCTTCGAATGAAGCGACTCATATAATAATGATCGAACTTCACTTGAGAAGTTCGTTTGATCATATATTATATTTCTTCGCTTCATTCTTCAGATATAATATAACCAGGTAGATGTTTAGAGAAGTTTTGTATTTATATCCATCAAATCAACCAGTATCAAGGGAGTAAATTTAAAATGTATTACCAACTATATTATATTAACTATATAATATAATAATGTGAAAAGTTGTAAAACTTGTAAAAGATATATCAATACTAATATTATAAAGCTGAAGAGTTTGTTTGTTTGTTTGGTTGAACGCGCTAATCTCAGGAACTACTAATCCGATTTGAAAAATTCTTTTTGCATTAGGTAGCCCGTTAATTGAGGAAGGCTATAGGTTATATCATCCCGGAAAAATGTACGGTTCCCTTGGGATAAATTTATTTTTGTCTAGGGACGAACCCGAAGCGAAGCGAGGATGAGTCGCTAGTTATACATATATGCCGCACAATGTAAACATGTAAACGCATGTTGTGGGTACCGCGGCAACCAGAATAAAGACCTTTCTGTAACAAGATTTTTCACAATAAAAGGTTTCCATATTAATTCAGACTTATTCACCTTCGTTATGAACGGATGCCAGGCCTAAAATGACAAAAAAGAATTTTCATATATAATATTTCGAAGATACTTTAGAATAATTGGAAAAAAAAGAAAAGCATAAAAGTATTTAGTATTCTAGTTTATTGTGAAAGCATCAATAACTAGAGAGTACGGATCTTTTTTCTATTAAAATATAGCTCTGTTATTTGGCCCTAACCATAGAAGTAAACAAATTAATTTTAGATTTTCTTAATTGTATTAATATTCAATTAAGAGCTAAATTAGACAATTCACTTTTTTTTTTCAGATTATTTCCAGCTTTAAAATTTTCTTTCATGTTTTTAAGCCAAATATTTCTTTTTTGATTTTTAATATATTGTGACTTCACGAGCTTAGATCTTCTAACGAGGGACAAAGTTTTAACTTTGTTTCACAATAAACAGAATTTTATACCTTTTGTAAAACGATTATCTTTATATAATATATAATACTTATATTTTAATATAGATCCAGACACCTTTAGCGGCATAACGTGCATCAAATTTCAATTGCATATTACTTCAATTGATGAAATTTCCTGATTAAATATTTTTGCAAATGTAAAATATTTTTTGTTAAAAAATATTCATGGTTTTATGACATTTTTCGGTTCGCAAAGAAATGGTTGATTAATGAGCCAAACATGAATCAAAATTTTCAAAGTGACAAAATTTTCAAAGTGCAAAATCTTAAAAATGTAACAGTTTTAAAGAAACGTTTTGGCTTTCATTATAGTTATTTCTAATACAAAGAACACAGAGCCTGATGAATGAGTTCAACACTTTAGTAAATGTTCTATGGGCTACTGAAAGGCCGTAGGGTATATTACTAAATTCATATGTGATCAAATTGAATTCTCTTCTTCTCAAATTGAATTCGTCTTCAATTTGAATACTGCACATAGTGTTATTTACTGTACTCATGTTTGCTTTCTCAAAAATAGATAACAAATTTGAAGGTAGGTATATCAACTTGTGTTACTAGCGTTGTTGTAAACAACGAAAGAATTAAAATTAAAGTAATTTTTTTTTTTTTTTTTTTTTTTTTTTTTTTTTTTTTTTTTTTTTTTTTTTTTAGAATTAAAATTCTAGCAATATGGGAAAATTCTACCTAAATTACAAAGTTATATTATGTTTGTAATATTAAGTAAGCAATGGTGAGAGAGGCTGTTAGCGTGAAGTACAGACTTACTGGCGAGATGCAGACCGCCGCGGTTTGTTTGAGCGCGCAGCGCTGAACATTTGCCGAGCTGGCATCTGGCGGTTCAGAGGGCCTCTGCTCGGGCCTTTGCACCTCTCCTGCTGTTTTGCTGATAACACGGGGGTCTGTTCCAGTTTTCCTGACAGGCCACGTATACGTTGCTAAGTTTATTAGTGAAAAACGTCAGCATTCCATATTGATCGTAACTTTTTAACTTAATTATAGTTTAATTTTATCATTTACAAGTACTACTGTTGATCAGCTTCTTGACAAACGTCAATGAGATTAGAGAGGTATTAGAAATTGCCTCATTATTTAATTTTTGTGCTAACAGAAGGTAAATTTAAATATATAAGTAGGTAAAAATAAAGGTACCTAATCTTTTAATAGATTATGTTTAACCTCTTTTATTATATTTAAGAATAGGCTAAAATTTGCGCCAAAGTTCTGTGAATTTCTTCAGCAAATGAATCATTTTCAGTCTCCTTTCATAGTGCTATGAGAACTTCTGTATCGAATACTGTACCAACATTGGGACCACCATTTTTGAAAAACGAATTTCTGCGCTAGGCATAAAAGTGTCCTGATCGGAATTTCGAATTGTCATTAATTTTAGCCTCATTAATGTTTTGATCTAGAATACGTCGCTCAGTAATGAAAATTACGATGGTTAGGTACCTTTGTGTTTAACATACAATTAACCGCCAGGTTAAAACTTACATATATACACGTATGTGGGTTATTGCAAAATAATAATGTCGTTATTACTTTTTGAACATGTTATAAAATTAATAAAGCCGTCGTGTTAACTCACGGTTAACCGCCAGGCAAAAACGTTCGAAATAAACATTACAATATAAGGTATAAATTATATATTTTATAATTTTCAATTTTATACGGTCATCGTGTTAACGCACGGTTAACCGCCAGGCGAAAATGTTCAAAATGAACATAGTACCATATAAGGTGTAAATTATATATTTGATAATTTTCAATTTTATACGGCCATCGTGTTAACGCACGGTTAACCGCCAGGCGAAAATGTTCAAAATGAACATATTACCATATAAGGTATAAATTATATATTTGATAATTTTCAATTTTATACGGCCATCGTGTTAACGCACGGTTAACCGCCAGGCGAAAATGTTCAAAATGAACATATTACCATATAAGGTACAAATTATATATTTGATAATTTTCAATTTCATACGGCCATCGTGTTAACGCACGGTTAACCGCCAGGCGAAATGTTCAAAATGAACCTATTACCATATAAGGTATAAATTATATATTTGATAATTTTCAATTTTATACGGCCATCGTGTTAACGCACGGTTAACCGCCAGGCGAAAATGTTCAAAATGAACATATTACCATATAAGGTATATATTATATATTTCATAATTTTCAATTTTATACGGCCATCGTGTTAACGCACGGTTAACCGCCAGGCGAAAATGTTCAAAATGAACATATTACCATATAAGGTATAGATTATATATTTGATAATTTTCAATTTTATACGGCCGTCGTCCAGGTAATTGAAATATACTTATATAAGGTGCTCAATAAGAGTGCACTATTTCATTTAAAAATAAAAACACGAAGTTTTCGATGACTTTTTGACAAAAATGTAGCTGTATCTCACCGATGGCGCGTGGGCTCAGGAATTATTTCTGGTTTATTTTTAATAATCTAGGTAACAGCTGTCAAATTTCAAAGTTGTCACATGCACGAAACGAAATGACGCAAAGTTTAAATAGTGCCTTCTTATTGAGACACCCATTATTTATTATTATCTTAATAGAAATTTTGTTTTAGGGTTATATCATTCTATGTGGCCCTCGTGATAACTTACAGTTAGCCGCCGGGCTTTAAAATAGGATTATAAATTTATATCTAATATTTAAGAATATATAATATCAGAATTTATACCTTAAAATAAACATTTCCCATATAGTTTAATTGTTCATTAAACAAAATTACACAAACAAAACTATTTTCATCTATAGTAATCGAGTGATTATAGAATTTCGCGAATAATTTCAAAGTACGTTTTAATACATAAACGACTGGTCGTCTTCCTTATAGTATCAACAGAGACGCCTCGTCCAGCAAGTGTGGACGTCGCGGAACGTCGCGTGCTGGTGTGCTAGATGACGTCACGTCTACACCACTCTGTTAATACCTGCTTTATCCGCCTAATTATGGACGCCTTACAGTTATTAAGAGGTTAAGTATATTAGGAGGACGGTCATGTTGTGGAACAAACATATCATATCTTCAAGTCATATTGCAGAATATATGCAGGATCGAGATAAATTATCTCGAAAATACTGCAAAATTAGTGTTGGTTAATCTCGACCGACTACCTACGTCTTTATAATATTTTTGATTAGTATATTAATTCCAATATATATAATATATCATATTTTCGTATTTTGTCAATAAAAGGCTTTGTACGCGTTGTATATAAAACTAAGAAAATTACAAATTTATTCGTAATTTTTCTCTCCTTATATTCCTTATAAGGATACCAATCAGATAAATTGTGGATCCCATCTACTATGAAACAGTGGAAAGCTGGGTTTTAATTTAAATATTTTTAAAATACTTTTAACACGTTTATCAGATCCAATATTGCTACTTAACAGAAGAGATAATGTGGATCTCTGGCTGTGAAGAATTCCATACCTATAGTTCCTTTATTATACTGATTACTTAAAAGCATAAAATATTCGTTACAAAGCTATGAATAATATGGTAATTATTACCATTGCAATTCTGCAACCACTGTTTAATAAAATATGACGACAAAATGTGGGTAATCGTAAATAGATAATATGTACATACCAAAGGGATTCTAATGATGATTTAATTTAAATCCGACGACGTTTAAACAATTATTGTTCCTTAAGTTTTTTGAATTCCCGTTTGTATTAGTTAATATCTTCTTGAACATTTTCACTTTTCTTTGTAATTTTTTACCCGAAGAGTGTACGTGTGCTTGCTACCTCGCACGAAAAAAGAATGACGGCACTGAGTAGTAGGGATGTAGACATTGACGAGTAATGAATTGATTTAAAAATCGATATATGTATCGACTTTTTTAAAAATCTCTTAAATGTGTGCGAAAGCTACCTTGTAGGTTAAAAGGACTACCTGGTTATATTATATCTGAAGAATGAAGCGAAGAAATATAATATAACCAGGTAGTCCTTTTAACCTACAAGGTAGCTTTCGCACACATTTAAGAGATTTTTTAAAAAAGTCGATACATATATCGATTTAATTGTGCGGTATATATGTATAACTAGCGACTCATCCTCGCTTCGCTTCGGGTTCGTCCCTAGACAAAAATAAATTTATCCCAAGGGAACCGTACATTTTTCCGGGATGATATATAACCTATAGCCTTCCTCAATTAACGGGCTACCTAATGCAAAAAGAATTTTTCAAATCGGATTAGTAGTTCCTGAGATTAGCGCGTTCAACCAAACAAACAAACAAACAAACTCTTCAGCTTTATAATATTAGTATAGACATATCTTTTAAACAGTGGCTGCAGAATTGCAATGGTAATCATTACCATATTATTCATAGCTTTGTAACGAATATTTTATGCTTTTAAGTAATCAGTATAATAAAGGAACTATAGGTATGGAATTCTTCACAGCCAGAGATCCACATTATCTCTTCTGTTAAGTAGCAATATTGGATCTGATAAACGTGTTAAAAGTATTTTAAAAATATTTAAATTAAAATCCAGCTTTCCACTGTTTCATAGTAGATGGGATCCACAATTTATCTGATTGGTATCCTTATAAGGAATATAAGGAGAGAAAAATTACGAATAAATTTGTAATTTTCTTAGTTTTATATACAGCCCAACGCGTACAAAGCCTTTTATTGACAAAATACGAAAATATGATATATTATATGTATTGGAATTAATATACTAATCAAAAATATTATAAAGACGTATGTAGTCGGTCGAGACTAACCAACACTAATTTTGCAGAATTTTCGAGATAATTTATCTCGATTCTGCATATATTCTGCAATATGACTTGAAGATATGATATGTTTGTTCCACAACATGACCGTCCTCCTAATATACTTAACCTTTTAATAACTGTAAGGCGTCCATAATTAGGCGGATAAAGCAGGTATTAATAGAGTGGTGTGGACGTGACGTCATCTAGCACACCAGCACGCGACGTTCCGCGACGTCCACACTTGCTGGACGAGGCGTCTCTGTTGATACTATAAGGAAGACGACCAGTCGTTTATGTATTAAAACGTACTTTGAAATTATTCGCGAAATTCTATAATCACTCGATTACTATAGATGAAAATAGTTTTGTTTGTGTAATTTTGTTTAATGAACAATTAAACTATATGGGAAATGTTTATTTTAAGATATAAATTCTGATTTTATATTCTTAAATATTCTTTACTAATAATGAATTATTTTAGAATAATTTAGTACCTGACAAAATTATTTCCGTAGTTATATTTTTCATTTATTTTTCTTTTCACATTATTATATTATATAGTTAATATAATATAGTTGGTAATACATTTTAAATTTACTCCCTTGATACTGGTTGATTTAATGGATGTAAATACAAAACCTCTCTAAACATCTACCTGGTTATATTATATCTGAAGAATGAAGCGAAGAAATATAATATATGATCAAACGAACTTCTCAAGTGAAGTTCGATCATTATTATATGAGTCGCTTCATTCGAAGATATAAGGACTCCCCCCCCCCCCTACCCGATCCCGAACTTAGTTTTGTATTTATTTGTGGTATGAATCTCTAAAAGAATGACAGCACTGAGTAGTAGGGATGTAGACATTGACGAGTAATGAATTGATTTGAAAATCGATATATGTATCGACTTTTTTAAAAAATCTCTTAAATGTGTGCGAAAGCTACCTTGTAGGTTAAAAGGACTACCTGGTTATATTATATCTGAAGATAGGTCTAGGTCACTTTTTACTACTGACCGAGTCGACCAGTCGGTCTACCAGTCAGTCGACCGGTCGGTCGACAAGTCGATCAACCAGTCGGTCGACCGGTCGGTCGACCAGTCGGTCGACAAGTCGGTCAACCAGTCGGTCGACCAGTCGGTTGACAAGTCGGTCGACAAGTCGGTCGACCAGTCGGTCGACCAGTCGGTCGACCAGTCGGTCTACTAGTCAGTCGACCAGTCAGTCTACCAGTCAGTCGACCAGTTGGTCAACCAGACGGTCGACTAGTCGGTCGACAAGTCGGTCGACCAGCCGGTCGACAAGTCGGTCGACCAGTTGGTCGAACAGTCGGTCGACCAGCCGGTCGACAAGTCGGTCGACCAGTTGGTCGAACAGTCGGTTGACAAGTCGGCCGACAAGTCAGTCGATCAGTCGGTCGACTAGTCGGTCGACCAGTCGGTCGACCAGTCGGTCGACCAGTCGGTCGACAAATCGGTCGACCAGTCGGTCGACAAATCGGTCGACCAGTCGGTCGACAAATCGGTCGACCAGTCGGTCGACAAGTCGGGCGACAAGTCGGGCGACCAGTCGGTCGACAAGTCGGGCGACCAGTCGGTCGACCAGTTGGTCAACCAGTTGGTCGACAAGTCGGTCGACAAGTTGGTCATCCAGTCGGTCGACAAATCGGTCGACCAGTCGGTCGACAAATCGGTCGACAAGTCGGTCGACCAGTCGGGCGACCAGTCGATCGACAAGTCGGGCGACCAGTCGGTCGACGAGTTGGTCAACCAGTCGGTCGACAAGTCGGTCGACAAGTCGCTCAACAAGTCGGTGGACCAGCCGGTCGACCAGTCGGTCGACCAGTCGAGCGACCAGTCGGTCGACAAGTCGGTCGACAAGTCGGTCGACAAGTCGGTCGACAAGTCGGTCGACAAGTCGGTCGACAAGTCGGTCGACAAGTCGGTCGACCAGCCGGTCGATCAGTCGAGCAACCAGTCGGGCGACCAGTCGGTCGACAAGTCGGTCAACCAGTCGGTCGACAAGTCGGTCGATCAGTCGGTCAATCAATCAGTCGATCAAACAGTCGATCAATCCGTCGACCAATCGGTTGACCAGTCGGTCAATCAATCGGTCGATCAATCGGTTGATTAATCTGCCGATTAATCGATCGAGCAATCTATCAATCAATATGTATAATCAATATTTTTCAATCAATCCATATTTTTTTACGATTTCGCAATACATAATTTATCTTTAAGAAATAATATGATTCTTAAAGATATTATAAAAAACAAATTTAATTGTAGTGATCGTAATTCAAAATATTCATCCGTATCTTAAAAGATATTTTACGTATATTCTGTAAAATTTTCGTTAAAAGTATTTAGCAAGCCCCACTACCTCTATTTATTGCATATAATTGCATTTCCTACTTCATTTTTTCAAATTAAGAGCAAGAGAGTACAATGATACAATTCGCATACAATGTACATACTAACAGGTTAACATCTACGTTACTTTAAAAACCAATTAATATTATATATAATTATATATCTGAAACTTAGAGTCTTTCCCTCCTTTTTAAGTTACTTTAAATTGCCACTCCTATTTTATTAAGCTTTCTGCCCGTGGTTACGCTCGCGTTGACTAAAGGATTTGCTTACTTTTAATTTCCATTGAATTTATATGTTGTCAATCGAATTTGTTATCATTGTTGTTTGTTATCACTATAGATTCCTTAGCTTAGTCTACGCTAAAAATTCGCGAACAGGAAGTTAGAATTTAATCGAGAACTTCTTTGTACACACAGTGGTTTAGCTGTGCGTTGATTGATCAGTCAGTAAATCTGGCAGCCAGTCAGATTCTTATTTTATACTAGAGACTCACCCTCGCTCCGCTCGGGTTCGTCCCTACTTACGTTTTTAACGTTTAGTTTAGTTTTCTCAGAGATGAGATATTTTCCCGCAGTAAAAAGTATCCTATATGTTGACCCGGATATCCAGCTATCACCATACCAAATTTCATCAAAATCCCTCCAGTGGTTTTTCTGTGATGCGGTAACAGACAGACAGACAGACAGACAGACAGACAGACAGACAGACAAAAATTCTAAAAACTATAGATTCGGCCTCTGCATCGATAATAATGTCTATTTTACTTTCTTAGATTTACGCGAATGTTTGACATTTAAATAAAACTATCTTTTCGGATTTTTTCGCGGATTTATTTTGATTTTTGGTTCCCGACGTTTCGACAGACAGTTAGATGTAGTAAGTTCTTACTGTGCGGATCAAAATAACAGTAATTTAAATTAGTATTCAAATTAATATTTTCATTTGCAAATAGTAATTCTTAATTAATTTTAATTTTTTTTAAATTACACATAGAATAATAATGTGGCTTAAATGATTAATAATTTATTTTTTCTTTATAGTTATAAATATAATAATGGCAACACTAAATATAGATTATTAATCAATAAATTTTCTAAAAAATTGTAATAATTATAATAATAAAGCTAAAATTAAATAAATTATATAAAATTATATAATATAAAAGTAATTAAAATTATAAAAATGTTTTAAAAATGTTTTAAAATTAAAATTAACAAATATTGTAAGGTACTTTGGTGCCAATTTTCAAGTTTTTTGAATTCATTTTGTTATTTGTGGGTAGGCTGTCTGTAACAACTATATAATACCTTTGAGACATCTAACACCTCAGTCTCTCCCGTGACCATGATTGCTGTAAAGCAATCGAAACGTCGGGAACCAAAAATCAAAATAAATCCGCGGAAAAATCCGAAAAGATAGTTTTATTTAAATGTCTATTTTAATAAGATTTTCCAAAAAATATTTAATGTACAGATTCGGCTTAGTTAGAATTTTATAATATGTATAGATATATAAATATATAGATTTGAAATATTGTAAAGATTATATATATATATATATATATATATATATATATATATATATATATATATATATATTATTATTAGACTAGCGACTTACGCTCGTTTGCTCGCGTTCGTCTCTAGGTACGTTCTTACGGTTAGCTATGTTTATACATAAATAGTAGCTTGCTACTCCTAAGATATTCATTTAAATTATATAGCGATTTACCCTCGCTTTGCTCGGGTGCGTACGCCGTACGCGGATTTTGTTCACAATTTTATGGGTTTTAATTTTTTTTCGTGGAACCCTGATTCTTTTTCTAAAATAAAAGTAACCTAAAGTTATATACGGTACTTACTCGTATAAGAAAAATGCAATTTTTAAAATTTTTGTCTGTCTGTCTGTTTGTTCCGGCTAATCTCCGAAACGGCTGGACCAATTTTAACGGGACTTTCACTGGCAGTTAGCTGATATTATAAGGAGTAACTTAGGCTACATTTAGAAAAAGAATTAGGGTTTCACTCAAAAAAATTAAAACGTACTTAGGTACGTCGGTCGGTCGGTCGGTCCGTCGGTCGTTCGTTGATTTGTTTCTTTGAACGTCCTAATTTCAGGAACTACTAATCCAATTTGGAAAATTCTTTTTGTATTAGATAAGCTCGTTTATTAAGGCTATATATATATATATATATATATATATATATATATATATATATATATATATATATAGTAATTTCAATGATTCAAACGACAACGTGATTTAATTTACTACTACTACTTACTAATATCAACTATTATTTCAAAACAAAAATATTATATCTAAACATTTATACTTAAGAAAGCTTTTAACGATATTCTTCGAGATAATTAGTATTGGTAAACAAATTATTATTACTTTATCTGTCGTATTAAATAAGGGTAATTTTTTTCATTATACAATTAATCTCATCACTGTTTATTTTGTGACGGTTTAATCTATTATAATTAAATCTGTACAATTAGAAAGTAACTGGAAGGGAGTCCGCCCCAAGCTACAGTCGCTTAATTGAACTATTTGTCGGAAAAGGGATAACCTAACCCAACCTTTACATGGTTTTCTCATGGCTAATGTTAATTTTACCTTATTTCATTATTTCAGAGGTGGCAGCTGTGAAGGTTTTTATTTTACTTTAATGCTATGTTTATTTGTTTTAAGGTTAGCAAAGCGTTTTTTTAACCCTCCAGTGGTTTTTCTGTGATGCGGTCACAGACAGACAGACAAAAACTCTAAAAACTATATGTTTGGCCTTGGTATCGATAATAATGACTATTTCAATAACATTTAAAAAAAAATATTTAATGTACAGATTCGGCTTAGTTACAGTTTTATTATATGTATAGACTAGCAGAACCCGCGGCTTCGCCCGCGATCAAACTACGAAAAAAAATAAACTTTTTCGCAACATATACTTTATTACTTGCAAAAATATGTATAAGATGTTAAGCGTAGGTATATTCTGTAAATAAATTTACTCTACTTTATATCCCACACTTCAGCCATGTTACTCTTTTTAAATATATTCAATAACTCAAACTTCACCGCCCACTTTTACCCACTTAGGTGCTGAATTTAAAACAAATCTACAATACATGTTTACTTAATTGTATTGAAGAGCATTAATACCAAGTTTCAGGTAATTCTAATCATAAACAATTTTTTCCTTATATAAACAGCACAACCCCCTTTTACTCTTTTAAGGGATGAATTTCGAAAAAATCTTATACATGTATTTCTTATTTTTCACCTTAAAGCTAAATACCACTTTACGTGCATTTCGCGTTAAGAATGACAGAGTTTCATACAATCTTTTATCCCCTATTTTACCCCCTTAGGGGATGAATTTTGAAAAAATTCTTTCTTAGCGGATGCTTAAGGAATATGTCCTCCAAATTTCACGTATCTACAACCAGCGATTTAGGCTGTGCGTTGATCGATCAGTCAGTCAGGACAAAGCATTTTATGTATATATAGATTAGAACTTCTAGTTATTCTTATTATGCTAGCATTGTAGAGTGTGTGTGAGAGTTAGAGGTTCGATGCTTGCGCTGTGGGAATCATGACATGGATCAAACCTAACAAAGAATTGTATTGGATAACTTAATGTCGTGATTTAGGCAAATGCGAAAAATGAACATTTGTTGTTATCCTCCGTCTACCTCACAAGGGGACAGCTATAGAACTGGACTAACCCCTGGACTAAAAGGCTTCTTATAGATCTATACACATTGTAATAAAATCTCGAAAATACATATAATCGAATCTGAACATTAAATATTTTTATGAAAAATCTTATTGAAATAGTCATTGTTGTCGATACAGAGGCCGAATCTATCGTTTTTAGATTTTTTGTTTGTCGGGGAACCCATCACGAGAAAGCCACTGGACAAATTTTGTTGAAATTTGGTATTATGATAGGTCAACATATAGGATCTTTTTTACTGCGGGTAAATATCTCATCTCTGAGAAATCTATACTAAACGGTAAAACATAACTGATACGAACCCAAGCGGAGCGATCGTAAGTCTATAGTATAAAAATAAGATAATGATTTTATTATTATAATTAAATTTCGCTTCTGCGTCCTTACGTATCTTTTTGCCTCATATTTTACTGCTTTATTTCAAACAATTTAGGCGTATCGAAAAAGTATTTCGACGAACAGTTTTTCTAACTTGAGGTTTCCGGCAATAAATACATTTTTATCGAAAATAATGTGGCTTGAAACAGCACTCGGCGGTAATGTAGCATCTTATCAGTATACTTTTTTCTCTGAATCGGACCAGTAGTTTCAGAGATTATCATCTACATCAAAACATACAAACCTTACCTCTTTATAATATTCGTGTAAATTTATTTAAAGAATATATTTATACACATATCTTGCTTAGAACCGCGTGGCGTACACAAAAAAGTCATACAGCGGAATTAATGGATCAAGAGATCTGAAGGCTTAGACAAGTGGCAAACGCTCCATATCGATTCTCTTTCGATAAACGCTAACGCCTTGGCAATTTCGATAACAATTTGGTAGCCAAACGTACAAGGACTTGTCGAACGCTCAATCTATTCGATCTTTCGACAACAATCGAACGTAGTCATGGTTTTGTTTGTGAACCTCATCTTGATATTGTGAAATGCACTAAAATTTAAACGTATACGAGCAACACATAGGACTTTTAGGATTTCTTTATTAAAAGTACACTAATTATAAGGATTATTTCGCCTAGCAGTCTTTGCTACAATAACAATAAATACAATAATATATATTTGTCAGGCAATGACAACGGTTACCATGACAACAATTAGTCATAATAGCTTTTATTTAATTTGTGCCACTGTGTACATGCCACTGTAATGAATATTATTTTTTATAAGTAATAAGTTTAGTTTTTTTTTTCAAGTCTAAAAGCTATTTTACATTTTATTTAACATATATTATTTAACATATTATTCAGTGATTCGCCATTTTGTAGCGTTATCTCCAAGGTATTGGCGTTCGATAGGTGTCGTACGCTAGCAGCCGAATTCGTTTGTCAAAAGTGCCACTTGTCTTCAATTTCTATGGAGATGAATGTACTACCCTGACGTTTCATTTCATCGAAGAGATTAGATCAACATTTGGCTGCCAATTACAAATGCGATACGTTGAGTCAAATTTGAAGTCGTAAACATAATATGTCAGTCCCATACATTGATTACTCTATTCTACTAGCGTTTATGCCACTTGTCTAAGCCTGCGCTGCAAGATTGCTACATTCATAGCGTATTTAATCAAAATCAGTTTTTTATATACAATAATAAAAGAGACAATACGTTTTGATTATTTAAATAACAAGTGTATCGATTTTGTTTCAAAAAATCAATTATTATTTATTTAATTAAACATACTAGCGGGCAAATTTTAATAAGCACTTCGGTCAAAACATATTGTTCCTTTTATTATTGTATATAAAAAAAATGATTTTGATTAAATACGCTATGAACGTAGCAATCTTGCAGCCGGATCTTAGTCCATAAAAAAAGAGACCACTTTCTCTTCGAAGTCGGTCAAAAAACTAACTAAAATATTATGTAAAAAATATATAACCAAGTAAAAAGTTACAGCTTTATTAATACCAAAGCTACTTTAATAATAGGTCTTCCGTAACAAAGTCTGAAAGTATTTTAATTGGGCTGTTTCTACTACATAATTTTAATTCCATGAATTTGAAGTGATTTTGAAGTCAGTGTACCTTCTTATTTAAGAAGTTATTGTATTATTTCTATATTATTATGTTTATAATGTATGTTTTTGGTGTTTTTTGCTTCTCTATTTGTGATTGTACCAAGTTTTTACCCGACTCCGTCAGAAGAAGCGTTATGTTTTTCACGTCACATACTTTATTTAGTACCAGCGACTTACCCTCGCTTCGTTCGGATGCGTCCTAGGCACGTTTTATTTTCTTTAGCGGGACCCTAATTCTTTTTCTAATACAAAAGTAACCTAAGTTACTCCTTATAACATCAGCTACTTGCCAGTGAAAGTTCCGTTAAAACTAGTCCTTCCTTTTTGGAGATTAGCCGGAACAAACACACAGACAGACAAAATTTTTAAGAATTGTGTTTTTCTTATAAGTACCGTATATAAATTCGTATGCATTTAGTATAAAGCTGTTATTTTGACATTACAAGCAGACATTTGAATTTTATTTATCTGTATAGATTTGCTAATTGATTTTAATTTCATCGCTATCAGCTGAAAGACGTCCACTTTAATTCCATCTTTATTCAATACTTTTTTCCTTGTCTGTTTGTCAATCAATTTCCTTTTTTTATTTAGTAGATAGATAGATATTGAAGAACTTTAGTGTTATCAATAAAAAAAAATTGGAAACAGTTTTTTATATAGAAATATAAATTCTATTCATATATGCTTTCCTCAAATTTTCAATTATAATTGGTTGAATTTCTACCAATCGATAAACACTTGTAATTTAAAAAAATGCATTTACTATGTTAGAATAATAATAATTAAAACACAAATAGGTATGACGTAAACTTTATTTCATAATAATATATACATACAGGTATAATAGAATATGTTCAAGGCGTAACAATATTAAATATTAAATTAAACGATTATAAATTATAATAATATTACATAATAATTGTATTCTGACTAGAATCAAGTTGAAAGTAAACGAGACCAAAAGCGATGGCAGTGCTTTGTTTTCGCCTCGAAGAAACTTAACACATAATTGTAAAAGTTACAATTAAATTGGAAAACATGAAATACAATTAAATAATAATTAATTTAAAACCATAAATTATCCAATTAATTGATTATATCTAGATATGACTACAAGATATGCTATAAAGAAATTTGATAGTGAAAAGGATATAGCATACATTCTAAGAATGGAAACTTTCTAAACTTTGAGCCTTAATACGGAATTAGAATTGGAATCGATCGATTCTATTAAGAATACTATTCTGAACACACACGCAAAATTAGATTATGACATTTAAAAGGGGCCTATCACACGCTTGTTACCGTCAAAATGAGAAATATAGCAAACAAAAACATGTATTAAAGATATTTTCACATAAAATTGGTAAAGATGACAATAATCACGGTATTCGATAAAACATACGTTATTAGAACGATATTGACTTGATTTAAAATATTTTGTCAATACTGTATTTTTCATTAAGACGACAAAACTGCTCAGTAAAATGAGAGCGTATTGCGATTATCGCAATCCGCAGCGATTTCGTGTGGGCCCTAAGCCAAAACGGTTGTAATGACTAAAGGGAATGTTTTCAACCCAAAGTTTGTGGGCTAAATTGTAAATTTGAATATTTAGAAGGTGGTTCTTCCAAATATGAAGTTTCCTGGCGCGTTCGGGTCTTCAGTGGAAAAGTACTCTTTCCACAGCTCCTGGAATTCTTCCCAGGAAACGTTCGCCTTTCCCTGTTTAAAGTAAAAGGTTGGATTGAAGTTAATGATGATTGATTGACTGAGATAATCTAGCAAAGTATTTACTTGGACTTAATATTTGACCGACTTTAAAGAGGAGGAGGTACTCAATTCGCTTTTTTTTAACCTAAAAAAACAAGCTATGTTACGCGATATTTGTTCATTGTTTTATTTCTTAAATGATTAATATATGTACATATATATATAAACTATTCTATTTCGGTCTACTCTTGTTTAGTAAAGTAGCAATTAAAATAATTATAAAAAAATCTAGAAGAAAAACCTTTATACCGACTACGATATACATTTTTTACTTACATAGGTACAAACAATATGAAAATAAATGTATATATTATTATGTAATATTTTATGAAAGACATACACATTAAATATAACCTAGTATATTATAATTTGTACGTAGGTTTCGTGTATATGAGTCTGTGCAAATCGTTTTTAATAAACTCAAATAAAAGAACACCTCTATTCTAGATCTCACCTTGGCCATCTTGCTGAAAGCGATCTTGCACTCCTGAGGGTCAATACCATAGGAAGAGCAGACTGTAGTGAACTCATCACAGTCGATAGTGCCGTCAGCACTAGCGTCTTCCAGCTGGAACATGAACTGGCAGTAAAGCTGCTGCCACTTCAAAGCCGCTGATGGATTCTGAGCGTAATCATTCCACATGGACACCCATTCTTCTACGGATACCTGTTTGATAGAAAGTTGTGTTATTATATTTTATAAAGAATAAGTAAATAATGACTTACTCTCTAGTTAGTAGTTTAAAAGGCTTCGGAATCATTTTAAAGCTATGTAATTATACGACCTTCAGAGGAGTTATTTCTTGAAATATGAATAGAACAATTCAATTGTTCTATATAACAATAACATTTAGTTTAAAATATTGATTTATACCATTTTCATAACTAAAGTTTTGGAAATCGATTCTCAATTTAAGAATATTTTACCCACTTCGCGTTACATATAGAAAAAACATACAAGTATTGAAAAAATTGAACTTCATTAGCAATTTTTCGTAAAAATTAAACGAAGAAAACAACTATGGTACGGTATGTCTGCGTGATACTGTAACTTTATTCAAATTTCCATTAAGAAGATTATGAAGCTGTAAATTTTCATACAAAAAGCGATAACATTTTTCACCCATTAACATAGTTTAACTTTCATAATTTTTGAAAATGTTGTAGATATAATGAAAAACTAGGTCCGTACTTTTTTAATTTAAAGAAATATTGAGTATGATAGAAGTTATTAGCATCTAAATATCTGTATTTTTGACTTAAAAACTTCCTCGCGCGTTTTTATTTTCTTTTTATTAAACTAAACTGAATTACTAAAAAATAAAACGTAACAGAACGTAAAACGTTCAGACCTAGTTTAAGGTGTACTGAATCTAATGAGACCAAAATTGTCTCATTTCGTAAACGTTTAGAGGGGTGAAAACGTTATCGCCCGAAACAATATTACAAACAGGAAATGTAGGTAATTGCTTCTAAGATTTGCAACTCTATCGCACCATACGGGTTGGCAAAGCGAATGATATGAAACATATAGCATTTTTTTTAAAAACCTACTCGCGCCGCGTATCGACACTTCACAATCCTCTTAAAATTCATATTCCGGTCTTTATAAAAGAATAAAATAACCCAGGTCTACGTTATCTACTATCGATATTGAATCATGGTTCGTGGACCTAAACTAATAAACATACCCTATGAAACACTGTAAAATAAAGGGAGCATTCATAAAAATGCTAATACTGCCCCAAAACGATCGCATTAAAACGTCAGCTTTAAAAAGGTTGGGTCGCCATGACACATGTACATATGTGTTCGTATATGGGGCAAGGTTGGCTATGGAGAATGAACAAGGGCTCTATTGATCCATATTAATTCATGGTAAAATAAAGCCATGTTTCTTTTGATCGTTTTATAGGAAAATAACATGGGCTCCTTTAGTGCTTAGTTCTGATACAGTTTTAAAATTTTTGTGTGGTTTTTGAAATAGGTAATATTAAGCTTATTGCAACAATAATAAGAAACATTAAATTAAATTATTTAAACAAATTATTATATTAATTTATTTTAATAATAGCGACTCACCCTCGCTTCGCTTCGGGTTCGTCCCTAGACAAAACAAATTTATCCCACGGGAACCGTACATTTTTCGGGGATGATATATAGGGCTATCTAATGCAAAAATAATTTTTCAATTCGGATTAGTAGTTCCTGAGATTAGCGCGTTCAACCAAACAAACAAACAAACTCTTCAGCTTTATAATATTATAAGAGATAATAGATTTGAACAAGGAAGTAAAAATAAAAGTCGTAACAGACTATCACTAATGCTTATCTCGCACCATTTGCCTTTGTATAATATCCATCAGGATTATTTGGCCTCGTAAAATTCATCCTGATCTAGATAGCGTTCCAATGTTTATTTTTTCTCCAAGTCACACTTAAAATATTCTCAAAGGGACTGTAACAGTAGAAACAATTATAATTTACGAATGATAAAAATAAACTATCACATAAGTGTTTAGTTATTTTTATAGAGATACTTTTTAAATAGATATGATGATCGTTATTAAAAATTAGAAGATAATTTTTTTTCGACAGTTTTAGACAGTTTTAAGACAGTTTTTTTTATATAAATAAGTATATTATATTCATATAATTTACTTATTTATATAAAAAAAAACTGTTTTCAAATGTTTTTTATTGATAAGAATAAAACTCATCAATAACAAAAACAAACAAACAGAAGAGAAAAAGTTACTGAATGAACTGTTTTATCTTTGCCTACTTATATTTAAATCCTATACATACTATTAGCGAGAAATATATGTACATATATATATATATATATATATATATATATATATATATATATATATATGTTTGTAATCACATTCTCGAAAACGGCTCTAACAATTTCGATGAAATTTGCAATATAGGGATTTACGGGGGCGAAAAATCGATTTAGTTAGATCTCATATATGGGAAAATTCATTTTCTACGTATTTTCACGCAAAAAGATTTGCTTAGCGCAGTAATGAATGGATAGCCTAATGGTTAAAGAATTGGCCTACTAAGTAGAATGTCAGAAGGTTCTGCTTTTATTCTTTGAGCAATTTATTTATTTCGTGTATCTCGCAAATACCTTTAACGATTTGGAATAAATTCCAGATAAGGCTTCGCTTTTTAAGTTTATCCATAGGTATACTTAGGTGTATTTACTGAAAAAATTAAAAAAAAAAAAACGCCGAACGATGCTCGGTCCCCCAGGTGCTATTCTTTAACTGAGGGTACTTTTGTAAAAAATACATAATATATTTTTTAGATTATTTCTTAGAAGGCCAGTGGTACTATATTTTCGAATATTTATTATAAATAATAATAATAATAAATGTGTTGGGACGTTAACATTCAGCACCATCTAGTTCCATGGTAAGCTACGAGGCTTGTGTTATGGATACCAGATAGTTGATACACTACACATAATATATAACTTTAAATACATACATATTATAAATATAAGCACCCATGACTGGAGTACAAACATTCGTGCTTATCACACAAATGAATGCCCCTCAGCGGGACTCGAACCCGCGACCGCTGGCACAGCAAGTAGGGTCACTACAAACTGAGCCAAACGTGAGCACGTGTAACGTTATTAAAAAAAATGTAGAGAAGGAAGCTTAATTCAATTCAATCGAAATATACATACATACACTGTACAGTCATATTTTGTACATGAAGGAACACACTCGCTTATTTTTCCCAAACAAATATCTGAACCGATTACATGAAAGCAATTTGCCTCGCTCACGGCAGTATGACAGATAATAATTAATGGAAAATCGAACACAAACGATAATAGTTGGTATACGAATTATGCGTAAATTATTAAATGATAGGTATCCTGTGATAACATTATTTGTTGAATCATTATCGTATGTTTATATAGAAGTTTATAAATTCATGAAGTTATTTCTTTTAATTTTGTGAATATAGAAAAAAAAATGTCATTTAGTTTATAATATCACCACATGTTTTAAAATAAAGTGCTCCCGCTGCGTCTGTCTGTCTGTCTGATCTCGAAAAACTCAAAAACTATCGAACGATTTTGATACAGTTTTCACCATTAGATAGAATGATTCATGAGGAAGGTTTAGGTCTATAATTCTAAATTGGCTGAAATATGACGATGATAGTTGAAAATTTCCGAAAAAAATCATGCCGACTGGGAGCTTTTGTAACTTATTGGCGTGCGCCGCGCGAACTAATAAAGTTATATGAAAACAATGTACTTATTACAGAATTATTCCTCATAGCCTTCGAATATATATTACTCAACTCAACTTTACCTCTTTTAAAATTAGTTTCCGTCTAGTTCGCAAAGTGTGGTAAAAATTATGAATTAATTGAAGGATGATGAAGAAAATTTTAAGTTTCTATCTGATGTTTTAAAGTCATTTAATTAGATCTTTTCAAAAGTATCTTGAAAAGTTTTAGCGTCTGACAAAAAAAAATGTGGGAAAATATTTTTTTTCCTACTTACAACACAATCATTTGAGCACTTTTTCTGTTCCTTTTACTCTCTAACTCCGATGGAACGACAGTTCGATACGACCTGTGAGACATCAGGCGCAGGACGGTCTTTACGTGCTCTCCGAGACACGGTACAACAACACCAACTACAGGCTGTTACTGGGATTTTATTGATAGAAAAACCCGATAACTTCAATTGTCCCGACCCAAGACTCAAACCCAGGATACGCAGATCTATATCAGTATAAGCTAGCCACTAGACCAGTAAGGTAGTTAGTTAGTTACAAACAATATTATACAACAATTATATAAAAAAGGAGTCAATTTTTTTTTTAACAAGCTTTTGTTAGCGTCACTTGTAAGTTGTAACTAACAATGTACTAAAATCTTAGAAATCGCCTCTTAATCTAAATCCTTATAATCTTGGAAGTCTTAACCTACTTGTAATTGTTGTATCAAAATAAAAAAAAATGGTATCTTGGATTAGATCTGGTGATGGAGCTAGGAAGTGGAACTCTTCAGTGGCAACTGACAAACCGCTCGAGTTTGGGCTCATATGATTTGTTTTGACGAGTCCCATACACTTCTTTCTTCTGTCTTTTTTTATTTTATTTTTTTTAACTATATTTATTGAGAGGCAGTGGTAGCCCATTGGTAACGCGTTCGCTTGGGAAACCGAGTGAAGCGGGTTCAAATCCCGAGTCTCGCAGCTCTGATATTTTCATGTACGAATAATTCCAAACATGATTATCACTAAGTGGTATTATAAAGACAAGTCTTACGGTGGAGGAAAACATCGTGAGGAAACCTGCATGTCTGAGACAACCTGGCAAGTTTTCGAAAGACATGTGAAGTCCGCCAAACCGCACTTGGCCAACGTTGTGAATTATGGCCTGATCCCCCTCGTGTTGAAGGGAGAACCGTGCCCAGTAGTGGGACGTTAAAAAGGGCTGAATACAGCCCTTTTGACACATAAACAAGAAATAAATAAGAGATCTTACTGAATTACCTTTACTGTTCACAAAGAATTTCTTTGGTAATTGCATAACGTAGTCTTAATAGAAAGTTTTATGAAATGAACGCTGGATATTCTGAAAGACGCTTAATCAAACTGAAACAATTTTGTGGTGTTAATTTGGATATAGATAGAGAAAATAATTTTCTTTTGACCTATGAATAACGACCTAATGAATAACTTGAATTAATAAAGCTAACTTCTTAACGGTATTCTACATTGATTCATTCGGTTTCAGCGAAGTAAGACAAAAATGAGTGCGTGTAACCTTTACACGCGGTTGAAATAAAAGTTCTTTGGCGCTGTGACAGATACCGCAGTTTAATTAAAACAAATTAAAATATAAATATAATAGGTAGTTTTTATAAGATTATTAGTAATAAATATTCATTTTTATAAATAATAATTATTATAAAAATTGAAATATAATATATTTTTTTTAATTATTAATAATAAATTTGACTCTCACTTCCGCGACACTCATTTTTCCAAGGTTTGACTGTTGAAATACCCCTCGGTGATAAAGATTCGGTAAAGAAGATTTACTTCAAAAATAATTTCTACAGTTCTACAATAACACTACTACTATAAAAACGAAGGTTTGCATATTTACACGAATGTAGAGGATATTGGATCATCTATATGTATACAAATATATACTTATTATAAAACAAAGTTGCTGTCTGCCTCTGTTTGATTCTCCGCACATAATATCGACTTATGGCTTAGAACCACACAATGGATTTTGATACGGTTTTCACTAATAGAAAGAGCGATGAACGAGAAAAGTTTATATAAATAATTTGTAAATATTTTGTAAAAATAGCTGATCTATAACGGTGGCTAACGCTGGCTAAACCTTAAGAGATACATCAAAATAAAATACTCAAAAATTGTAGATTCTACAGAAAAGTCCGCGATACCACGTGTCTATCTTCTCATGTACACTCACAATAACCATTCTTTTATAACAGCGAGTGAAGCAAGGGTAAGTCGCTAGTCTATATAAATAAAAATGAATATTCGTATATTTGCCCATTGATCCGATTGTGAAACTGGTGGGTTATTCTGGTAAAAAAGCTCCCTGACACAAACAAGAATTTTTCTTTGTACGTTTGTCTTTTATTAATTCTTAAACTATTTAAACTTAGAGACGCGCCCGAGGGAAGCAAGCGTAAGTCACCAGTATTATATATGTATGTATTTTTAGAAGACAAAGCTGTCATAGGTTTTTTGTAATAGCTTTCTTAAAACATGTATTTGTTTGAAAAGATGATTAAAACCTTATTTATCTAATCGATATTTTAATCTCAACAATAATATCCATATTAACTTGCAATTTCATTGGACAAAATTTCATTTTGCACAAAAGAGCATCTTAATAACGTTCTTTTCAAAAACGTCTGTGAATAAAGACATCAATTGCTTCCTGCAACGTTTAACCCAAGAAAGCTATTTCACACACGAGCTTAAGATACTAATCTTGTTTAAACAACACTGTTATGGGATTAAGCATGTTTCCTTTATCCACAACAGATGGTATTCTCTTTGAAAAGATTTTCCTTTGATAGCTAAAATACTATACACATTTACCCTGGCAAAAGCTTAACAGTACGTAGTACTCGTACTAATTATCATTATTGAGTATTGACGAATTTATAAGTGTTTTTACTAGTTTTTATTTACGACGCCGCTTTTAGAGTAGATATAAATAAGTTGTTATAAAAGTTTATTTATTTATCAAGAATATAAACTACCTCTATGCGATAATACTTTCTTAGATTTACGCGAATATTTGACATTTTAAATAAAACTATCTTTTCGGATTATTTCGCGGATTTATTTAGATTTTTTGTTCCCGACATTTCGAATGTTTTACAGCAATCATGGTCACGGGAGAGACTGAGGTTTTAGACATCTCAAAGGCGCTATATACTTGTAGGCACTGTCTGTAACAAACCGCGAAACCTGTCGGGAATCAAAAATCAAAATAAATCCGCGAAATAATCCAAAAAGATAGTTTTATTTAAAATACCTCTATGCGAATTTAAGCTGAAATTACGATGATGGACAAACACACATATACTAACAAACTTTATTTAATATTTATAACTAGCGATTTTTCCTCACGTTGTTTGGGTATCCTTAGCTATCCTAGTAGCCTACGAGTATGTATTATTCCAAATCTTAGTCTGGTAGTGGTATATTAGTGAGATACTTAAACAGGGTTAGTCAAAAGTTTGTACTGCGGCAAACGCATAAACTATAATAAACGTATATTCATATGTATATACCTCTAAGAAAGTATGTATAGTATAGTTCTCTGTTCTAGCAGACAATAATTAAACATTATAGCGAGAATATTACAGTATCTATATATAAATAGGCTAAAAAAAACAGTCCAGTACCGTTTTATCTTCAGTTTGTCAACCGAATTTCTTTGTTTTTTTTTTTTGTTGCGTAGCTATTAACGAGCTTCAGTGTAATCATTTCGGCTACTGGGCGAACACTAGTTATATTAATTATTATTTATTTGATGACAAGTTTGGCTCAGTTTGTAGTGACCCTAATTGCTGTGTCAGCGTTCGCGGATTCGAGTCCCGCTGGGTGCATTCATTAGTGTGATGAGCACGAATGTTTGTACAACAGTCATGGGTGTTTATATTTATAATATGTATGTATTTAAAGTTATATTATATGTGTAGTGTATCAACTATCTGGTATCCATAACACAAGCCTCGTATCTTACCATGGAACTAGATGGTGCTGTGTGTTAATGTAACAACATATTTATATTATTTATATTATTAAAAATACCTGTCCATCTTTATTAGAGTCAGCCCTCTTTCTCAGACCTTCCCAAATCTTGATCATGACCTCGCGTGTCTCCGTGTTTTTTGTGTCGCCTGGCTTCCAACCGCGAAGATGGCAGATTTTCTGCATTCACAATATATAAATATATATTTTTTCTATGACTAATTATTATCTATAAAATATTACGAAAGTAAAACCTTAAAACAAAAAAGTATGTAATTTGTAAAAAAAAACTCGCATACATTTGATACAATTTTATTCATTCTTCCAAAAAGAGATAATATAGTATTTGGTACAATTCTAATAGCTTACAAATATGTATGGGAAATGCAAACATTTGTCTAGTTCAGATATTGACCACGTACTCTTCGCCGTAATAAGCTTTGCTGGCATAGTGCCATTGCTCTACTGTGCTCTTTAAAATGTTTTTTAAATTTCTCCCACCAACCATAAGAATTTAAAACGTTCCACATAAGCTACTCGACTAATTAGCATTCCTTAATAACATTTAAAGCACAGTGACCATTTGTCTAGAACTTTAAAACTAATTTTCTTCTGAAAAAAGTCAACTCACATAATTTTCGAAATACAAATTTTTTATTTTATTTTAGGTTTGCAAATTTAGTTTAAAAACATAATAATATGTATGTATATAGGTATTAATTTTAGATATAAACGATGCCATTTTTATTGATTATATTTATTCACAAGCAGCTCACCCTCGCTACGCTCGAGTTCATCCCTAGTGAAAAAAAAACAAATCTATCCCACGGGAATCGTGTATTTTTCCGGGATAAAAAGTAGCATATGTGCTATTCCAGAATATAATCTATTTCTATGCCAAAGTTCATCCAGATCCGTTTAGCCGTTCTGGCGTAATTGAGTAACAAACATCCATCCAAACTTTCGCATTTATATAGTAGTAATATTAGTAATCTATACTAATATTATAAAGAGGTCAAGTTTGTAAGGTTGTGAGTATGTGACGTTGTAGGGGGTAATTTCTGGATACTGAACCGATTTAGATTTTTGGTGAGAAAATAGTTTGAGACCCTGGGAAGGACATAGGATACTTTTTATTTCAGAAATCATCCCTTAAGGAGGTGAAAATGGGGATGAAAGCTTGTATGGGGAATCAAGCTAGGGGTGAACCCGAGCGAAGCGTGGGTGAGTCGTTAGTGTTTAATAAATAATAAAATTAGAAATTCGTTCATAAATAATTAAAATATACCTACAGATATAGAACAATAAATAAACAAAATGAAAAAAAAAATAATAATAATAATCCTACCTCAATTGCTAGCTCGAAGTCTTTCCTCTCGATGGTGCCACTTTGATTGACATCTGGAAAAAAGTTTTTGAGAATAAACATAAAAGTGTCGTAAAAACTTCAAAGTAAAAAATAAAAATGGCACATTACCAAAGAAAACGTTGAAGACGTACAGGAGCTTCTTCCTTCTGAATGCTGAGATAGACATTTTATCTGGAACAAAACAAATACAATTACACTAATTTATAATTTTAAAGGTATTTATTTATTATGCTGGAACATTTTTACGCTTTCTTAACTTGAGCTCCTTTATTTTAATTGGAAATTGTATTAGAATTTGTGAACCGTTTCCATTTAGATGCCTTTTGTTAAAAAATATTTCATCTAAATTAATAGTCCATTTAGGAAAGTAAAATAACATTGAGTAAAAAAAAATTTAAAACTCAGTTTTTCTTTTGATATTAATTAATTAGATTAGATCGAATCTCGAAATTGTATCTGAATAAAATTTATTTTACGTAATAGATTTACGTGATTGCGCGATTATTCAATATTTTAAATCTTTCGTGGTTTTATTTTATCTTTTTTGAATGCTTTACATCAAAAATGGTCACCGGAAAGGTTTTTACGTTTAAAACTCATAGTTATTACAGACAGTGTTCTAAAAATTATGCTATATGTAATATCATACTAGTTACAATTCAAAAGAAAAGAGAAATAGCACTGGAGTCGCTTACAATATAAAAAAATAAGTACACATAAATAATTCTAATTAAGTTTACTATAATTATAAAATTTAAATATATTTAATTTTAATTAAAAATGTTGTAAAGAATTTCAAACGTCGGGAAGAAATAAACAGTGCGTGTATGAATGTGTATACGCACAAGAAGTAGAACTTCTGTAGGTTATCGGTACTCTTTATGAAATTCAATTTATGGTTTAAATAATTAGGATGGGTGAGATAGTAAAAATAACGCATATTAGGCATATTATAATCATATATTTATAGAATATCATTTAAAGAAATAATATAAAATTATATATCATTTGTCAGATAATAACAACGGTTACCATGGCAATAAACGTACGTACATTTTTTCGTAACGCATTCACCAGCTTACCCCCCAAGTCAAGTGTGCGTAAAGAAGTTTTATTTCAAAAAGTTAAATAAATCCGTGAAAAAAAAAATGTTTTATTTATAAATTCTGTTTCGTTCTGATAATATCTTATCATACGTCTGTTATTTACTGATTACAGAAAACTCAAAAGAAATTTAAAATTTATATAAGCTATTCTCCATTAGTTACACTCATTTATATAAGGTACATACATACATATATTGCATAGCTTAACACCTTATTCTTAATAACTAAGTTAGCCAAGTAGCTTTCACACATAATGAAATTACAATGTAATTTTGTTACACTTGACTACAAATTAGACAAACCACAACTCGAGAGGAGGAAATTAAATTGAAACTAAATTAAGTTTATGATATATTGCTCTTTTAAAAATGACAAAATTTTTTCTTTTCAAAGCTTCTAAAGTTGAATCTTAGTAGCGATATCCAGTTTACTTCAATGACATGTTCATCTTTAGACACACGCTTTTATGCACTTTTGTTTTTTTTTGCAATATACTAACATTGTGTCACGATGTTTCTTGATATATAGTTATATATACACCTTGCTTACTCTTTGGTTCTTAAACTATCTGTGCAAATAACTACTACGATTTTTCCGTTGATGTGTGAAATACATACTACTAAACGAATTTTGATGAAACTTTACAGTAACATAGTTTAATAATATTGCTTAAGTAGCTTAATATATTTAAATAAAACTATCTTTTCGGATTTTTTCGCGGATTTATTTTGATTTTTGGTTCCCGACGTTTCGATTGCTTTACAGCAATCATGGTCACGGGAGAGACATTTAAATGTCAAATATTCGCGTAAATCTAAGAAAGTATTAGCTTAATATATATTAAGCTTTTATACATAATTACACTGCACCGCGGGAAAACGCTAGTTTTTATATATTATTTATTATTAGAAAATTATCTTTTAAAATAACCTGTACATATTACGATTGTTTATAGTTTTAACTCATCCTATTACAACTTTATCATACACACTTCGATCAACAATACTACTATTACTATTGTTAATCAAAGCATACACACATTAAATTTATAATCGAAAGAATCTTTTCAAATACGATTGAATGTTTTTTTTAAAATAAACAAAAGGTTATGTGACATTTTGAAAAAATGTTCTTTATATAAAAAATTGTAATGCATATTAAAAAGGTATTTTTTAAAATCTATATACATAAGTTATTTGTATATATTCTGCGCCTCAGATAACAAAACTATACTGGTAGATTATATCTATACATATAATAAATCTGTAGAAGTCGAATGTCTGTATATAGAAAAAAATCTTAGAACAGTCAGGGAGATGTAAGAAGAGAAATAGAACAAATCCAGATTTTTTTCGATTTTTTTGTTTCTCTGTTGTTTGTCTGTTTGTACGTGCTAATCTCCGAAACTATTAAACCGATTTAAGTAAAATTTTGCATGGTAGTACCTTGTATCCCCGGTCAACATTTTCATTCCGGAAAATTAAAGAGTTCCCGCGGGATAGTTAAAAAAACTATAGTAATTTATACAGATTAGTACACAAAAACTACTGAATGGATCTTAATAAAACTTTACAATAACATAACAACAAATAGGCTACTTTTTATCCCGGAAAAATGTACGGTTCCCGTGGGATAGATTTGCTTTTGTTTGTCTAGAACGAACCCGAGCGAAACGAGGATAAGCCGCTAGTACATAATATAAATAAAAAAAATTAGGAACTAATATCAGTTAAACATAAATTTTAATGATTATTGAATATTTTCCCAAATATAATTCATCTATTGTTGTTTATAAAACTTTTTGTATTTTAAGATATAATTAAAGGGTTACTAAGTCAAAATATTAAAATGAGGCGACGCTTTAGATAATTAAACTAAGAGATTCCGATATCCATCTTAGGGTCGAGTTTTAATTAAAATTTATTAAAAAGTAAGAACATTTAAAAATAAACAGTAGATCCACATATATAATAACTTAAAAAATAATTTACGGGATATAATTCTAAAATAAAGTATTCTATGTCCTTCGCAGGGCCTCAAACTATCTTCTTACCAAATTTCATCTAAATCCGTACAGTAGATCCAGAGATTACCCCCTACAACCTCACAAGCTCACAAACTCACAAACTCACAAACTCTCAACCTCACAAACTCACAAACTTTATAATATTAGCATAGATAAAGCCGTCGTTATTGGAATTTAATACTCAACTAATTTTAATTGACTGTAGGTGTACTGTATATTTAAGTGGTGTCTAGGGTCTGTTGTTGAATAAGGTCAAATACTTCCCTTAGCATTTAAAATAGCCTAACGATTTTTGATTTTTATCCATACTATATACTAGAATATACTAATATATCATCTCGAATTAACTATTCCTAGTCTAATGTTCCCAAGAAACGACTTGATTTACGAGAAAAAAAAGTATGGCGCTTACATTAGCACCCCATAAACTTTCTCCATAAAAACTCAGGTGGATTCATGGCTCTGTTTTTGAGGGAGAAAGAAAAGCCAATAAGTCTTTTGAACATTACCTTCGTAATACAAGGCTATTGTTCTCTGTCCTTCTGTATTCGGTCAGGATGATTGATGATTTCAATAAAACCCTCGTTTACGCCTTTGCATGCACAAAAAAAGTTAATTAAACACCAGCTGTGAGCCGTAATGTATGAACATAATAGGTAGATTTTTGTTTGTTTTTCAACCCGGGATAGGAAAATCATTTAGAGGTGCACCCATTAGGCAATGTTATAACAAGTACATATAATGTACATATAATATGTTAGTATCTGGACGACCGAGCTTCGCTCGGAGTTCTTTTTTGTTACATCGTATTTCTAAGATTAAAAAAAAACTAAAAACTTGAATAAATACAAAAAAAAACAAAAGTAAAAACTCTGTGCCCGACCGGGATGCGAACCCAGACACCTGTGAATGTTAATCTTGCGCCTTAGCCGCTTGGCAACGATGCTTATGCCAGAGCGTAAGAAATTAGCGACCATATTTTGCGTGGAATAATGCGAAAAAAAAAACCGCACGAAAACTCAAAACGCGCGTTTTCCCAGACATAACATTAATCTAGATCGATTTTGCGCCCCCGAAAACCTCCACAAACCAAATTTCAGCGAAATCGTCAGAGCCGTTTGCGAGATAGCCGTATAAATAAATAAATAAATATACAAGAATTGCTCGTTTAAATATAAATATATATTATATAGTTATTATTATACGTACTAATAATAAATATGATTTGTGTTGTAGTAATAACAAACATTCTCTCGCTTATTTACTATAAGATTAGGGTAACCTGGGTACAGTTGTGCCAGGGTACGGTAGTGACAGTCGCAATAATAGCGAAACTATACGGAATACGAGGAAGGATGTAAGAGAAGAGAGAATCATCTTGCAAGTCTAAACATGTTTCCCAGCATTGCGTCAGCCAGCGCGCGATGTTAACGTAACTAGGAGCCCACATTGCTTTTCAACAATCAAAAGTAAGTATTTTTGTACGATTTCTTTTCATGATTACTGTTATTTGTATACAGATAGATTATCTCGTTATTTTTTTTTTGTTATAAGTTGAACATTAATAGTTAATGGCGAATGAATACTTTTACGTAACTCATTTGGCAAAGTCATGGCAATTTTTTGTTTTTAAAATGGTATGTTGGGTACGGTTGTGACAATTTTTCTGGGTACGGTTGTGACATATATATAATTTTCTTTTTTGCTTTTAGACGCCCAGAATACGTTTGCGGAAGACCGAAAGAACGCGGTGTGACATCAGCAAATATGAAGATGCCTATGAAGAAGTGAAAAGTGGGACTTCTTTACGAAGAGCCGCGGAAATGCATGACATTAATCGCATGCGTTGCAAAATTTTGACTGATTATAAGAAGGTTGTTGTAATAACGTTAGATGTTTCCGTTTACTAAAATTTGTTAAGCATTTTGTCTGATTCTAAGAATACTGTTATAATCACATGAGATGTTACAGTGCCTTAGGTATTAATTATAAAAATTGAAGTGATCTCAGATTTTAGTTCATTTGCTATACCTAAGACTATTAACTATGTTTGAAAGAATATTATATTAAATATTTCTAGCAATAAAAGACATTCTAGACCATTTTGGTGTATGTTTATGCATGTCACTACCGACCCCAAACACTGTCACAACCGTCCTTGGTATGTGGACGGTTGTGACACTTTCCCATTTTTTTTAAATTTGATTTTATGAGTAAATACATCGTATTTAGGGGCAATATATTAGTGTTTTTACGCAGACAAATGTACAAATTACGATACCAGTTGCTTTTCTACGAGCTAACTAGTAAATAAACAAAATTATTGGCGATCAAACAAAAATTGGCACAACCGTACCCAGTCTCCCCTACTTTCTAAAACAGAAAAGACTCAACAGATTTGAATGAAATTCGGAATGGAAATATTTTATATACTTGCATAACATATAGGATGCTATTTACTAATACGCAATATTAAACAAAGACACGTACAAAAACTAACTTATAACACGAATATCAACAGACAAACTATTTCTGTTTTAATTATAACAACCAAAAACAATCTCTGGGTAAATGGGGATCCCACCCACATCAATTTAATTATCGATCATGTTTGGTTAATTATAGTTTGGAAATTCTATCATTGTGTTATATTGTAGTTTGGAAACAATTTTGTTAAAGCAATTGATAATGTGGTCAAGAGGTAATTAACCGTATCCCAAAACTAATTCCAATACAACGTCTAAGGGAGTTCGGAACATTACCACGAAATGTATGTCAGTATCACTTTATTAGCCGATTAAAACCGGCTAACCGTGGTCTGAAGAACTTAACCCGAAAGCAATTTACGAGAGCTTTCGTGATTACGAACACCTGACATGGGAGCTTTCAAAGCTTTCAGGCTTAAAATGAACTATTGAAGCTAACAGGGTTACTTCGACTGATCTGTTCTCTATAAATATATGTATATGGGTCATTCTTCTTTTCTTGCGACAATGATGTTTGGTGTTTTTCAGTTTTTCGAGTTTTTCAAGTAACAATATTTTGATTTCAGTGTTAGATATTTTTTTGCAAATGTATTTAATTTTCATCTGAATCATTTAATCTTTATTTTCATGCCCGTAATGTTGTTTGTTTTGTGGCGATTTTCGAGAAAACACTGTGACAGAGTGGTTCTTTTTTGATAGGACATCATTATGAATTACTACTCTGTCGCGGTATTTAATGAAAAATAAACACATGCAAAAAAGTATTGGCTACAGAAAGTTAAAGATTATTTAGTATTAAAAGGTATAAAGCGATGAGGATGTAAATTCGAACAATGAATACATAATAATCTATACTCTAATATGACACAAAATGAGGTGAGGGACACATCATTTTCGCTAGAAAAGAAGAACGACCCATATACAGATTGTAAAAATAACTTTTTAATGAAGTCAATATTATTATTAAATTTTTAGAGCTAAGGTTGTCAATTCGAGTATTTATTCAAATAAATAAAATATGCAATACACAGTTTGAATTAAAAATATTCATTTACATTATATAGTTTAACTATAAATGTATTTTTAATATATATTATGAGTTTCTGAATATTAATTTAGGTTTTTGTGTATTATTTAAATGTCATAATTTTGAATTAAAAAGTATCACGTCACAAATCACTTTTATATCTAAAAGCAAATAAATTATTCATATCTATGAGAGCTTAAATTTAAAAGTTGAAAAAGTTCTTTTGTGAGGAGAATTAAGTTACTTTCACTCCCTTTGAAAGATCTCATTTCGTGCACAAATAAGACCTAATGAGATCCGGAACGTTTGTGATCGTTCGTCTCTAGGACCTGACATTTGATTAAGTTTTATTATTACTTCGCATGCGTCAGAGCTTTTGTGTGGAGGAAGTTTTCGGAAGTTACGTAAGCGCGCGTTGCGTAAAATATAATGGCTGCGAAATATCCAAAGATATACGCATTAACAATGAATGATGAGATATTTATGTGGTGAATTGCATATAGTTTATGTAATATTAGCAGTGAACCCGATAGAATATCACACTGATGGGATTTCCGTATTTAACTCCTTTAGGCTGTAAATATTCAAAAAATAATTTAATAGTTATCGTTCTAAATTCTTTATAGAAGGAACGTTTGTGTCCTAATCGATGCTTCTGAACTCGGTGATTTAAGCTATACGCTATACGTCAATAAGTCGTGTTCGTCAATAATAAAAAAAATATCAGATCTGTACTTTCGAAGACACGTTTGGCTTAGTTTGTAGTGATCCTACTTGCTGTGCCAGCAGTCGTGGGTTTGAGTCCCACTGGAGGCATTCATTTGTATGATGAGCGCGAATGTTTATACTCCAGTCATGGGTGTTCATATTGTAAGTATTTAAAGTTATATATGTGTAGCGTATCAACTGTCTAGTATCCATAACACAAGCCTCGTAGCTTACCATGGAACTAGATGGTGCTCTGTGTTAATGTCCCAACATATTTATTTATTTATACTTATAAATGCGAAAGCTTGTGTGTCTGACATAGATATACATAAAGACTAATACTCGTTCACGATGAAATGACTGGACTGATTTAAATGCAATTTAGCAGATAGATAGGCTATGGCCTCGAGTAACATATATTTCTATGGCTGCCGTTAAGCTCATAGGGACGGACGCAAGCGAAATGAAGTACATAATGTAAACATCGGAATGAATAATAATGGCGATCAAATAGTTGATCAAAAGTCTAAAACATATTCGAGTCAATGGATAGACGACCTAAGCGCGATTGCCAGCTGAGGCTGAATGAGAAATATCAGAATCGAGGATTGAAGTGCAACCTTTATAGGATTTAAGTTTAATAGTGATTAAATGTAGACTATTGATATGAAATACATATGTATGTATACACATGTGTTATTTTGTATACATAAATTTTGTCGATAATAAGTTACTGAAATTTTATATGAAACTAGCAATTCACTTATGTTAAAATAATATTCAAATTAAATAAATAACGACGGGTTCGTCCCTAGTTACGTTTTACCGTTTAGTATAGATTTTTCAGAGATGAAATATTTTCTCGTAGTAAAAAGTATTATATACTAGCATTTCCCGCGGCTCCGCCCGCGTTCAGATGATCAAAAACCAAATTCTTAGGTTTTACACATTAGTATACTCTTACATTATACATTACTTTCATAGCGCACCGCATGATTGGTAAATAATGGCAGTGATTGACAATGCCACAAAGGTTCCTCCGTTAAATTGAACTTTTTGTTTTAGCAATAACATTTAGTTTTTTTAGTTTTTCACGATAAACTCTCAAACTACGGAATTAATTTTAATCATTTTTTACTAATAGACAGCTATAGATTAATTTAATATATAGCTGATTATTTAAATTACATAATGATAACTTTTCTTAATTAGCGCTAGTTAATAATATTTTCCAAAACGATTTCCAAAAGAAAGTGTAATAAGTAGATAATTCTAAGCGAATACATTTTTTTATTTCATATGGCTCTGCTAATATGATTAAAGTCGTAAGCATTTTAATGTGTCCTTTAAGCCTTTACCTTCCAAGAAAAGGTGCCAAGAAAAAGTGAAAAAGTTGAGGTATAACAGTTCCTAAAATACTTTTTCATAGTTTTTGAGATATGAAATATTTTTAGTTACCCGCTTTGGCAGTTTAACAGCCATAAACTTGTTTTCCATAAAATGTTATAAAATAATATAAATTGAACTTATTTTTACGATGCAAAAAATGAGTCGATATTGTGGAAACGTAAATATTATTCGTATTTATTTTAGTGTTAACCATACAAAACACGTAAGTAAGAAAAACAACATAGCATTTTGCTATACGAAACCTAAAATGCGCGAGTTGGATTTACATTTGCCCAATTTTTACATTAAAAGATTAAAAAACATTAACATTATTTACTAAACAATAAAAATTTACAAATATTCTCATTTGAAAATTGTTTCGGCCAACAAAATATTACTAATATGTTACTAATTTATAAAGTCAAAAAGTTTGTTTTATTAAAAATTTAAGCACGGGCAGGGCCGCGGGTAATTTAGTAGTAATTATAGTAAAGTCATAGAAAGGTTATATCTGTAATTTTTTTTTGGATAAAACTACGTATTTTAAAAACACATGGCGACATCTATTGCCAAATAGCTAAATAACACATAAATAAATTTTCATTAAAATAACTATTTTAATGAATAAAATAGCGCTGTTAATATTTCTTTTAAGATAAGTTTTTTTTAATAGTTTTAACATAATATATAAGTAAGTTACCTTGCTAAAATATTAATAGCATCATCGTGCTTTTACTTTAACCAGTTTTTGTATTTTTTCTCAAAAATGAGATATTTTCCTGCGGTAAAAAGAATCCTATGTGTTGACCTGGATAACCTGCTATTACCATACCAAATTTCATAAAAATCCCTCTAGTGGTTTTTCTGTGATGCGGTCACATACAGACAGACAGAAAAAATTCTAAAAACTATAGATTCGGGCTCTATATCGCTAATAATGAATATTTCAATAAGGTTTTCCGAAAAAATATTGAATTTAGGGGTTCGGCTTAGTTTCAATTTTATTGTATGTATAGTTACTAATTTATGAAGCGAAAAAGTTTGCTTTGCTGATAATTTAAACACGGGCGGAGCCGAGGGTGATTTAGTAGTAATTCTAATAAAATCGATAAAAGGTCATACCTGTACATTAATTTTTTTGGGATTAAAACTATGTATTTTAAAAACACATGGCGACATCTGTTGTCGAATATCTAAATAACACATAAATAAATATTAATTAAAATAACTATTTTAATGGATAAAATAGCGCTTTTGATAATTTGATTTTCAAGATAAGCTATTTTTATAGTTTTTACCATATTTTGTAAGTTACCTTGCTAAACTGTTTACAAATAGTATCGTCGTGGTTTTGTTCCTACCAGTTTTTGTATTTTTTTTCAGAAATGAGATATTTTCTCGCGGTAAAAAGTATCCTATATGTTGACCCGGATAACCAGCTATCATCATACCAAATTTCATCAAAATCCCTCCAGTGGTTTTTCTGTGATGCGGTAACAGACAGACAGACAGACAGACAGACAGACAGACAGACAGACAAAAATTCTAAAAACTATAGATTCGGCCTCTGCATCGATAATAATGTCTATTTCAATAAGATTTTCCAAAAAATATTTAATGTACAGATTCGGCTTAGTTAGAATTTTATAATATGTATAGATGTTGACCCGGATAACCAGCTGTCATCATACCAAATTTCATCAAAATCTGTCTAGTGGTTTTCTCGTGATGCGGTAACAGACAGACAGACAAAAATTCTATAAAACTATAGATTCGGCTTCTGTATCGAATAATGTCTATTCCAATAAGATTTTCCAAAAAATATTTAATGTACAGATTCCGGCTTAGTTACGATTTTATTATATGTATAGATATATTATTACAATATATCGATGGGTCCTATGTATATGGGCCAAACTAACAATTTAGCCATTTTCACTTTTTTGTGGTAAACGCATCTTATTAATATAATTAATTATATGAGCTATTAAAAAAAAGTAATTTCAGCATGGAAGCACTATTTTTTACCGCAGTATAAAGGCCTATGTAACGTGAATTTAAACGTACAAGGGCCAAATGGTAATTTGGGACTTATACGCGGGAATTTTTACACGTTTGGCTTATGTTTTCGGCCAATGTGTAACCACATTGGCCATTATACGTGTTTTATTCTAAAAAATACACTTTTATCCTACTCTTATTCTTTTACTGTTAAAGTATTATTATAAATTATAAAGGTTAAAATTTGGTATTTCTTCTGATTTCATGTTACTTATTCCTAAAATAATATTTTTGCTACTCTTTGGAGCCAATGAGATACTTGGAAATTGCAGTTTAAGTCTGTTGAAAGATATATGCTTTGAACATTGTCTATCCCACCAAGACAATAAGCATTATACATCTGAAAATTCTCCTTTGGTACAATCTGATGAAATGGATTTTTTCTAATAATCAACTGAATCAACCCCTTATTGACACGTAGTATGAAGAATGAAACAACTCTGATTTACAGTCAATCTCTGTTTTGGCACTAGAATAAAATAATAAGCCACTAGCTAGCCTTTCGTTAAACATGATAACGAATAATTATTCTACCTCAACTGAACGTCACGATGGACAATTCAAAATAAAAATTTCCCAGATGATAGCGATATATGCGAGGTAAATGCACCAATGACATCGTCTGATTATAGGTCTTTTGAAGAAGTAAAACCTGTTCCATAATTGTTATCAGATGCACCTTCGTCTTCTTCTATTTCACAGTACTCATCTTGTGATGTTTCACCCCTCTTGAGATCCAGAAAAACTTACAAAAAAAAAGAGACAGTGGAAGATTGCGAGAAAAGAATTGTAAATGGATAGATTCAAAAAGAAAAAGACTGAAAATACAGGAAAAACTTATAAAAATAGAAATAGCAAGAAATGAGGTGAAAAAAAATTAGGTGCTCCATGTCAGAGCACATGTTAACTTAAGTGTTTCGAAATATTAATATAAATACCAAACATACACCTCATGAGAAAGGTCATACTCAGAATAAAGACGACTCTATACACGCTACAATTGAAAAAAAACTTCAAAATATGAGAATATTTACACTCCATCTGAATAGAGCTCGTTGATTTGATGTACCAAAACAAAAGGAAGTCCTTATAACGTCATTGATGTAACTCAAAGCATGATTTATGTATTCAAAAAGATGCAGACCAATGCCTACTTCAACTGAACTAAAAACTGAGAAGGACAAACAAATCTTTGGTCTAAAATAAAACAAATTTAGACACAAAACATACGTTTTATATTGTAAATATAATTTGTGTGTAACAAAAAGACAATGGCCGATAGAGCAACAGAAATTTCATTGCATCTACGTTACAATCAACTGTTATCGATTCAACCTTCCAAAAGTAAGACTTTCTTGATTTATGTCGAAAAAATGTTGTCCCAATAGTGCACTTTGGTTACTACAAAAGTTTAGTAACATCTAATGATAAGACGTCAATGAATGAGAGCGATAATGAAGACAGTTAGTGATTTTCTGCCTTATTAGTAATGTACGTTATTTTTGAATTTTTGCTTTTTTAAACTATTTCTTAAAAAAAAACACAATACGTTTTCGAATACGGATTCTTAATTAAAGTTTTCGAAGACTGATTTAATTTTTCTTTTCAATATAATAATAAAATTATTGTATTTGTTTTATTATTTATATGATCTAACTGAAAACTCAGTCATTATATAACCAGATCGTACAACGTATAAGTATCAATATGACATATTTATTACAATACCTAAATAATTCTTATTCATTGTAGTGAGTTTTCAACTTAATTTATCTTAAATTAATTTTATGAGTAAAAAATTTCATAAATATTAACATTTCTTTTAATTAACGCAATATGCGTATAACGGCCAATTTGACACATTGGCCTTTTTAGGGTGTTTTTGGAGAAAAATAAATATAAGAAAAACTAACGTATAAGGGCCAATGTGCAATAAAAAATAAACTAAATTATATACAAATATGACACTATGATGTGAATAAAGACGATAGCTGTCATAGTAAACATGCAAAGTTTCATAAACTTTAGTTTTACCATTTTAAAATTATAAAAGATTTAAACTTTGGGAGCCTCTCCTGTAAAGTTGTGATTTTGCATTTTGGCCCATATACATAGGACCCATCGATATATGTATACTCAAGTTAAGTCATAGTTAGAAGTTGGTTTCGACCATGTTCGAAGAGAAAATTCACCCCTATACTAAATAAATTAAAATATACAAAACCCAAATAATTTCATCCCCATTTTCACCCCCTTAAAGAATGGTTTTCGGAATAAAAAATATCTTATGTCCTTCCCAGGGTGTCAAACTATTTTCTTACCAAATTTCATCTAAAGCGATCCAGTACTTTTTGAGTTTATTCGTTACAAACATACAAAAATACAAATCTTTCCCCTTTATAATAGTAGTGTAGATTATATATTTATGATTATATATTATAAGAATACCTGCTATTGATATTAAGTCGTTTTGTAAACCATTATCTTTTTATATTAAAATAATGAACTCTATATACAAAATACTATTAAAACATTCTCCGAAAACCACACTAGCGAAAAGAAAAGTCATATATTTTCATTGATCCATAAAAAGTAACGGCTCTGAGGGCATATGCAATGAATTGAATCCAATCTCACCTTCCCCCTTTAAATTTTACAGGATAATTCCCGGTCATGTTTTGAAGAAGAAATAGGAACTTTAGCTATTACATGACTTATGACATATAATATTATCTCCTTTTTATTCAATACTTATTGTTATATGTATACATAATATCTAATATATAAATATCTCGTGTCACGGTGTTTGTGATCGCACTCCACAGAAACGGCTCGACCGATTTTAATACATTTTTTTTTTTGTATATTTGATAGGTATAAGAATAGGTCGCAAAGTATTTTTCAACCTCCTGCCCCCATTTTTTAATCGCGATTTTAGTATTTTTGCATGAACAACATCCAAATAGTTTAATATTATATAATATTTTTTCTGTAGATTGAACGCGGGCGAAGCCGCGGGTTCTGCTAATGATTATATTTTATAACCTGCTTACCGTGAAAACCGTATAAAAAATCGTACAGTAGTTTCTGAGATTAACCCGAAGTAAGTCGAACTCAGTGCAGCGGGAGACTGAGATATATAGGATAATATATACTGATGGCTACCAAGTAAAAGCTAGACGTTTTAATCCATAACTTACCTTTATCACTTTTTCTAGCTAATAATAAAAGCTAACGAAGCTCCGCGACAGAAAATGGGAAATACGCGAGGGAACATAGTGTCCAAATCCTGCTTACTTTGTTTCACGCCATTTTGTATACAAAGTAGCTATATTTTGTCAGGGCAGATAGAACAAAAATAAATGGGATCCGAGCTCTCGACCTGAAGCGTTTTAAATAATAAATTTCTGTATTCCAAATCTCACTTAAATACCTTCATCACAAATCATACACACTCACAAATTCACAAATTTTCACGGCAACAACGTAAAATATAGGACCCTCATAATACACTTAGTATTTGCTATAAATCTAGGTAATGTTTTCGTGTCTGACATTACTAGACAACCTAAGAACATTACTTGAGAAAATTGCGAATAAAATCTCAGATAAAACCTCCTAGCTCCTAATAGTACCTACTTTATCTTTATTGTAGTAAGCATAGAACTACCAAAACAAAGGTTATATTCAAAATAGGCAACATTCTTTAACATAATTCAGGTTCATTATTCAGTTATTTTGTTTTTAGAATTCGAAAATTATAACAACATAATAAGAATGGACAGTAAGATGCAAATCTATAACGCATAGTTTATTGATTCTTATCGAAAAAATATATCTTAAAGAACTCTTTCCTTTCCAATCGCATCCACTTGTGACAAAAGGGTTGACTTTTTTCTTCGAATAATTTGAAATTGGATTCAGGAAAAATATTCAATTCGTATTCTTTTTGAATCGATAGGAAAATGAGTTTTTATTCAAAAGTCATGCTTTGATAAAATAATGTATGTATTTACTTCGCATTTTTTATCAAATCCCGAACGAAAATTTTATTAATCTTAATACTTTCTTAGATTTACGCGAATATTTGACATTTTAAATAAAACTATCTTTTCGGATTATATTGCGGATTTATTTAGATTTTTGGTTACCGACGTTTCGAATGCTTTACAGCAGCTTTACTCTTTATGCGTACTTTATTTGTTTATGCGAAGAAACATTTTCAATTCGTAATTACCGAAAAAATAAACATGGTTCTCGTCTTACAGATAAGCATTTTAGGGATTGTAGCTACTAACATGAAAATAAGATACTTATAACAAATAGCCGCTCAAATACAGCCTCAATTGTCACACTGAAGTTTGTGTTTGTAGTTATATATTTGGTGGTATATGTTTTTTTTGCTCATTTATTTAAATAAAACACAAATAAAATGTTTTTTCGTTTCTAATATTACAAGTGCGGCCCGCCTTTCTAGATATTGCCACCTTATGGCCCCTGCCTGCTGAAAGGTTGCCGACTGCTGCTTTACAGCAATCATGGTCACGGGAGAGACTATGGTGTTAAACATCTCAAAGGCGTTATATTCTTGTTACAGATAGTGCCTACCCATAATTGTACAAAAATGATTTAAAAAAAATCAAAAATGGCACCAGAGTACCTTACAATATTTGTTGATTTTAATTCCAAACATTTTTTTAAACATTCCTTTAATCTTTCTTATATTTGTTTTATTTAAGGCAAAATCACTATTATATATGTATTATAAAGATTATACACAAAATAAAATATATATTTATTAATATTGTAATAATAATAATAATGATAATGTTCTCCTGACCGATTCCGGCCACGGCGGCCAATCTCATTGAGACTAGCCAACTGCGCAGGAGATATTATAGTGCACAAGTGTACGCGCAGACACAAGAGCACTCTCTATTCCTGTCACTCTCATACTCCGGCGGGACGACACGAGACACGACCGGTGAGAGTTAAGGCGCAGGACCGACGGCTTTACGTGCTCTCCGAGGCACGGGGGTGAAACACCGCCAACTTCCCAACTCCGGGCTGTTACTGAGGCTTACTATACAGAAAGACTCAATAACTAAACTTGGCCCGGCCCGGGACTCGAACCCAGGACCTCAGGATGTGCAGCCGTACATGCTAGCCACTACACCACCGAGGCACATAATACACAAAGAACACTCAACTATTTCGTACACATTTGACATTATTACCCTTTATTACGATTTGACCCAATTCTACATCAAGGGTCCATAGAACATCACCCTTATTTACATTTCCAATGCGTCCCTTTTAATTATAGTGTAACATCCAACAAAGGGTTTGAACTATGTATGTAGATTAAGTGCAATAAGTTTGATAATAAAATTTAGTGCCAAATGGGTCGTTATTTATGGAATGGACATCAAAGGAAGAAACAAACATATATTTAAACAACATAGTAAATAGGGATAATAAGAAGTGACGACATTATAAGATACAAACTGTTTTTTTAATCCATTGTGGTGTGTATTATTGCTATTAAAATGCTTATCCATAAAATAATTTTAAAAATGTGCCCTGTGAAAAAGCATTCAGAACAAGATAATCCAGATGTGAATACGATGAAACTTTGATAAGCTGTTGTGCGAGGGCTTGCGAAAACTGCTGCTGATGTCATTGGAGTATCATCAACGTAATAATATTAGTCCAGTCAAATAAGGTCTGAAATCAAAATGTTCTCAAAACTCAACATTGCATTTTTGATATAATGTAGTTTAAATGATACAAAAATAATGTGTAAAGGTTTTCGTGACCGCAACCCCCGGCAAGGGTCCAAAATAAATTGTCAAAAGTTTTTTTTCGCAATTACTAGAAAACGGTAAAAAGGAGGCCTGTGATCAGCAGTAAAAAGGACTGAAAACAATAAACAAAGGCTATTATTTTTTTTTTAAGATAAATTTTAGTGCTAACATGTTTTTGACTCCGCTAACTTTACAAAGAATATACCTAAAATTGTTCGCTATTATTTAATCTCGAGAAGAGAATGATCATAGATCCTCCTTAATTCTGTCATTTAAGCTTGGATCATAAAGTAAGCGAGCGCTCAGTGACCGATAAAGCGAGCGAAATTACGTTTGGAAATCCTCAAGAGACCTGAGGTATTGTGACAGTCTTCAAAATATTTTGTTCTACAAAAGTACATTTTTATAGGCGACGTAAGCAAGAAATTAGTGGCAATCATATCCTATCATCTTTGTATACCTATTTCCTCTAATTTATTTTTACACCATATAAAATACCTTGCCTTCTACAAAGTTTACCTTCTAAAACGCCACCTATATGTAACTCGCAAACCATATTGTGTTCGTCATACATTTTACGTCGAAAACACAAATGTACATACATAATATGGAAAATAGTTATTTTTAAATTATTTGGAAATAAACCCCGCGATATCTGGCGTAAAAACAGGCATTACAACCACTACACTATACTGACGTCTGTTTAAGACACCGTAGAGAATAATACATTTCAACATATACAGAGTTTCTTATATTCTTTTTTTTTTACTTTTGGTCTATTGTTACTTTTTTAGTCTATTTTTAGTTTAGTTTTGATCTTTTTTATTGCAAAAAATGGCGACCTTTATTTGTTAAGGTTGTTACTTTTTGTTATATACTGATATCTGATAGGAAACAATCGCTATAATAATTCAGTTCTTTTAACATCCCACTGTAGCGTACAGTGCTGACCTCTATAAAAGGAGAATCAAACCATAGAACGCCACTATGGCTAAATGCGGGTTCGTGAACTTCACACACCTTTGAAAGCAGTTCGGATTTTATCAGATATGCCAGTTTCCTCACAATTTTGTCTTTTACTTTAATGTCAATAAGTTGTAGTCATATCCAGAATTTAAGACTCGGGTTTAAACTTCAGTTGGCCTCAAAGAGTCTTTTGATTATATTAAGAAATAGGACCGTTTGGCACCAAAGAATATTTCTAGTTGATTAAACGTTTTTCCGTACAAAATGTATGGGAATGTTTTGGCGAATTCTGTCATTTCTAGTACTCAAACCTTAAATGGTCCCGTAGAGTCTTTTGATTCCTACATGAAATAGGATCGATTGATATAAAAAAAAAATTTTTCGTATTTTAGCATTTTTCTCGCTGACTGTACATTTTTTCCAAAATCTGTGAATGCAGTTCAAAATATCTCAAAAAGTTATCGATGGTCTCCTAGGAACGTTTTCCTGTAACTATAGTATTTAAGGTACCTGCCCTTACTGTCCCGTCTCAAAAATCCACCCTGTATATTTAAATGAGCAATTCTTGTATATTTATTTGTTTATACCGGCGATCTCGAAAACGGCTCTAATGTTTTCGCTGAAATTTGTTATGTGCAGGTTTTCGGGGGTGAAAAATCGATCTAGATTAGTCTTATGTCTGCGAAAACGAGTGTTTTCGAGTTTTCGTGGCGGTTTTCTTTCGCATTATTCTACGAAAAATATGATCGCTAATTTCTTAATACTAATATCACAGTGTACTAAAAAATAACAGTGGGCTATCGCCTTTGATGTTTGAAGAAAAGCCGACACCGCGTAGCGTACTTCGCATTACGCAGGGTTGTTACAGTTTTTTTTTTGTAATTTAATTAAAATAATAATAAAAATTATTATTTAGTTATTTATCGAAGTTCTTCATAGCAAAGAATACAAAAAGGCATTTCGTGGAGGCAAATTCAAATAGAGTTTTACAAAATTTCATATAATAATAATAATAATAAGCCTTTTATATCTTTAATAAAAAATATAATATACAATTGGTTTAACAATTATTTGATTTGATTAAATGGATATTTCTATGTGACATTATAATTAATTTAATGTACAACTAGATAATTAGAATGAAATAAATTAAGTTATAATAAAAATAAATCTAGCAAATTATATTACATAAGTCAAATTTAGTTATATATAAATTTATCATTATTTTCAATTTTTTAGCAAAGTTAGTTTTATATGATATAATGTAATTCATAGATTTCCAAATCACCTATCATAAATGGGCAACGGACAAATATTTTCGGTTTCTAGATTTACTGGATTTGAAATTTCTGTTATTAAACTTAATTATGTAAAAAATCCTCATCCTAATAAATCATTTTAGCAAAAAATATATAATATAGCACAGGTAGTATGAACCATTTTAATTGCATACAAATTAAAATAAACGCGCGATAGCCCTTAAAGTCGTGTCCCGAGCTGCTTACTAATTCGGGCGGCAGAAATGTATGCAGCTCGGGCTCGCCTTCCCGCGTCTCACCTCTCACACCCCGCACGATTGCCCTGCCTAGACGGCTTCGTTAGATGACTGTATTGTTTTATAGACTGTGCTAATATCATAAGCATCGTGGTCAAGCGGCCAAGGCACATCAATGACAATACAAAGTATGTAGTATTGTATTTATTCAAGTTTTTAGTTTTTTTTTTATCTAAAAAATAGCGACAGTTGCCCAGGTACTGATGTAAAATATGACAAACTAATTATTGAATTTTTTTCATTCACCATACGTTTGAATAAGCATTGCTTGATAACTGCAATACTAATTAAGAAGACACTTTTTATAGTATTTATATATGAAAATACGCGATAATTTCCGAAAAGATAGTTTTATTTTACTACATTGCTAAAAATAAATTTATTTTATAATACTTTCTTAGATTTACGCGAATACTTGACATTTTAAATAAAACTATTTTTTCAGATTTTTTCGCGAATTTATTTTGATTTTTGGTTCCCGACGTTTCGAATACTTTACAGTTATCATGGTCACGGAAGAGTCTTTCTAGAAAGACGAAAAAATCCGAAAAGATAGTTTTATTTATGAATAAATAGCGATCATAGCTAATATACTATTCGCCCAAATTGGCAACACTACCTGATGAATAAAATCATTGATCCTCGAGTGTTCATGTATTATTCAGCTTTATTCAAATTCCAATCATAGTGAACCTCTGAAATCTGGCAACATCTAATATCTGTGCGTGTCGGGTGTTACTTTACTCCTTGCATGTAACATGCGAAGTATTTTGATTAAGAAGTATACCTATAACTATAAATTTAATGTGGAATTCGTTCGTTTGATGATATCTTTGTAAAAATCAAACATGAGAGAAATTTTCATTGTAAGTCAAATTAAAATCAAATATTGCAGAATATCTCCACTTTAACATCAGTGGAAATACAAAGAGATTTATTCAATCATTAAAAGTAAAAACTGTTAGGTTAGATTGTGAAATATACTTATTACTATATTTTAGTTCGTATAAAATAAGCACTTTCCTGATTATGAAATGCCATACTTAATTTGTTGTTTTTTTTATACAAGACTAGCGACTCACCCTCGCTTCCCTCGGGTTCGTTTCTAGGTTGCTTCCCAAAACAATTTTTTTTTTTCGTGGGACCCTTTTTTTTCTAAAATAAAAGTATCTTAAGTTACTCCTTATTATATCAGCTATCTTCCAGTGAAAGTCCCGTCAAAATCGGTTCAGAAATTGCAGAGAATAGCAGAAAATAGAACAAACAGACAGTCAGACAGACAAAAATTGTAAAAAATGTTGTTTTGGTATAAGTACCGTGTAAATATCCATATGCACTTAGTAAAAAGTGGTTATTTTAATATTACAAACAGACACACCAATTTTATTTATCTGTATAGATTTGAAGCAAAATCTATATACATATACAATAGGCAAAGACAAAACAGTACTTTTTTCTCTTCTGTTTGTCAACTGATTTTCTTTTTTTCGTTTTGTTTAGTAGTGATTTTATTGGCTTTTGACGAGCTTTAGTATAACCAATAAAAAAAAATGGAACAGCTTGTTTTACATAGATACGAAAATTCTTATATGTTTCCCTCATAATGATTTTGGTCGGATTTCAACTATTGTGTAAACACAAGTATTAATAAAAATATAAAATATCATAATATATTGCTTCGCTAGATTTCTGTGAAAACATAAACTTCGATTGAATTTTAATAGCATAACAATTCTAATCGAGTGAACGAACGCGAGGCTGTCAGAATGAATTAATTCAAACAAACATGAAATACGGATTACCAAAAATAAATATACACAAAGAGTTACCGTCTCTCAGAATAAATGCATACATAATACATATTTGTAAATCAAGTATGCCGTACAAAGAATACTTCGTACTGGCACATAAAGTATATAAATCAATAAATAAATATAAATAAATAAATATGTTGGGATATTAACACACAGCACCATCTAGTTCCATGGTAAGCTACGAGGCTTGTGTTATGGATACCAGATAGTTGATACACTACACATATTATATAACTTTAAATACATACATATTAAAAATATAAATAACCATGACTGAAATACAAACATTCGTGCTCATCACACAAATGAATGCCCCCAGCAGGACGCGAACCCGCGACCGCTGGCACAGCAAGCAGGGTCACTACAAACTGAGCTAAACGTGTCGTCAATATATGAATATAAATGATATATGAAATATAAATTATAAGTTAGCACGTATATAATGTATAGGTACTTAAAATATAACATTAACACGCAAAAAATATTTTATTATGGAAATTCATAAAAAAATCTTAATTTAATAGAATTGGACTAACTATTGCGTGATTTTATTTACAAGACTAGCGACTTGCCTTCGCTTTGCTCGGATGCGTCCCTAGGTAGCGGATTTTGTTCACAATTTCATGGGTTTTAATTTTTTTACGCGGAACCCTGATTCTTTTTCTAAAATAAAATTAACCTAAGTTACTTCTTATAACATAAATGATGTCATCTGCCAGTAAAAATGCAGTCAAAATCGATCCAGCCGTTTCGGAGATTTGCCGGAACATACAAACTCAGAGACAGATAGATAGGCAGACAAACAAAAATTTTAAAAATTGTTTTTTCTTATTAGTACCGTATGTAATTTCATATGCGTTTAATAAAAAGCTGTAATTTTGACATTACAAACAGACATAAATTTTATTTATCTGTATAGATTAAAATATTTTTAAAATAAGTTAGGTACCTAAATTATGATTTAGTTTTATTAGTAGCATTTTTTTATTTAATAATAACTTATTATAATTATTTAAAAAAAGGTTCAACTGAGTTCTTTCTGCCAGCTCTGCCCAAGTCTATCGCATGTTCTGTCCAAAGGCAGTTAGTTGACTTTATATTGTTCAGCGAGAGATTGTAAGAATTTTACGCTGTACTAGCGACTCACCTTCGCTTCGCTCGGATTCGTCCCTAGGTACGTTTTATTTTTTTTGAGCGAAACCCCAATTATTTTTCTAATATAAAAGTAGCCTAAGTTATTCCTTATAATATCAACTATCTGCCAGTGAAAGTCCCGTTAAAATTGGTCCAGCCGTTTCAGAGATTAGCCGGAACAAACCGACAGACAGGCAGACAAACATTTAAAAAATTGAGTTTTTCTTATAAGTAGGTACCATACATAATTCCATATGTATTTAGTATAAAGTTCTTATTTTGACATTACAAACAGACACTTCAATTTTATTTATCTGTATAGATTATTTTTAATGTCTCTTAAGTTATACAAGTACCTTTTTATGAAAGAGGAAGATTCGGGGTTGGATGGATAACTAACTTACAACTTGACAATCTTTTACATTTAATCTTAATCGGTCATTCTTTACCTCATTCTTCTTTGACTCTACATACAAAAATTTGTCTTAGAGGTAAATCATAAAATTATTAGATAGTTACAAAAAGTTATAAAATTAATACTTTCTTAGATTTACGCGAATGTTTGACATCTATATAAATAAAAATGAATGTTGGTAAGCGCATAACTCAAGAATGGCTGGACCAATTCGGCTAATTTATTTTTTGTATGTTCCTTAAGGTCCACAGAAGGTTTTAAATCATAAAAAAAATATATCCATGTTACTATATCCAAGCTAGAGACGAATCCGAGCGAAACGAGGGTGAGTCGCTAGTTTTAAATAAAACTATCTTTTCGGATTATTTCGCCGATTTATTATATCGCGGATAAGCAGTCGAAACGTCAAAATCAAAATAAATCCGCGAAATAATCCGAAAAGATAGTTTAATTTAAAATGTTGTAAAATTATTTAAAATTCTGATTTCTGAAAGATCATATATTTAAACATTCAAAATATTTTAAAATTTAACTTGAATATACTGTGAAAATTCAGTTTACGCCGCTTAAAATACTAAAGTTTCAATTTGATACTCTTAATTAAAGAGGACTCAGCAGCGAGAAGGATTTCATAAAAATTTGGTTGTGGAATAAAAATTATGTTCATATTTCAAAATCATATGATAGTTGGCTTGCTTTATTTATTTACAGGTGAAATATTTATATGGCCGAATAAAATTTTAGTATTAAAGACTACTTAATTATATTTTTCTAGTTAACTAGAGTTACGCCCTTGCTTTATGTAGACCGAAAAATCTACTTCGTGTTTTTTCCATCCTACGTGACATTGGCGAAGTCGAAGAAGAAGATATGTAGTCAACTGGCACGCTTTGAAGCCATTAACAAGAAATATGAATTGAATTGATTGGTTTATTAAGATGAAAGATCCAGATCATCATCAGATATCCCCCGGGATAAAAACGAAGAATCTTTATTATTACCTATTTATCCATTCTTCTTCTATTATATAAAAATAAAATTTGGAGCATTTTACCTACTTAGTCTTCTAAATAGGTAAAATGTCTTTAAGAACGTTGAAAATTATTTAAGTAAAAATATTACGTACACAATTATTCTTACCAAAGATACTTTTAACAATTTATATATTATCTATATGATATGATATTAATATCATTAAATTTCATTAATCATACATAAACTTTATAGTCAATTTTTGCCTCTTCGGCTTGTGGAAATCGGCAGATTATTGATTGCACACTTTTCAGAATGTAATTAGCCCACCATACCTTGATCTGACGGTTTCAAGAATTTCTACCTTATCAAAATATTTTTTAAATATTTTGATCAGCTGCCCTAGACGCGCGCCCTCATATAGAGGACTTATATTATGGTGGAGGTACCCAACAGAGTGCAAGGTATCCCCCCTTGTGTTAATCTACTGCGCTTGAGTAACTGCAAAAATCCCCTCTTGGGCTCCCGTACTAATAGTAGCCATTAAACAGTTTGACTATACCTACTACATCTCCTGGTTATACAAGATATCTACCTACAAAATTATTACAATAAATAAAAAAAATACAGATAAAAAACAGAGTTTTGATTAATTTTATTAACAAGCACAAAAAATTTTTCGTATTGGATAATTAAATCAATTATTTTAATTTTCAAATTCTGTTGTATGGCGGCAGGCGATAAGCCAAAATGACGTCGAAATAGCCTTTGCCTTTAACAAAAGTTATTACTTGCAAACTAATTACTGATAAAAAGGGCTCGACTTATAATCACGGTATAAGGGTGCCTTAATAGAAGCAATAAATATTTTAGGTATGAAATATAGGGTCTAATTAATGTGTCGCAATCCTTTAGGCGCTTTTGATTCACTTAATCAACGTTGATTTATGTGGGTAGTTCATATTTCGTTATCTATCAGCCTAGTGATATATAGATTCTTCAAGTATTTGTAATTTTACTGAGTAGCTATATAATAACTTTTGAGAGGTATAAAACATTAGATAAGTTAAACAAACCAAAATATAGAATAAGTTACGTTTTAACGTTTAGTATAGATTTCTCAGAGATGAGATATTTTCCTGCAGTAAAAAATATCCTATATGTTGACCTGGATAGCCATCTATCGTTATCTAAATTTTATCAAAATCTGTCCAGTGGTTTTCTCGTGATACGTTCCCAGACAGACAGAAAAAATCTAAAAACTATAGATTCGGCCTCTGTATCGATAATAATGACTACTTCAATAAGATATTCTAAAAAATATTTAACGTACAAATTCGACTCAGTAAAAATTTTACTATAGGTACAGAAAACTGCGACAAGATCCGAAAAGATAGTTTCGTTTAACCAACATAAATATTTCAATAAAATTGACCTGTCGATATAAAAACGGTTTTCAAAATTTGTTATTGATAACACTTAAGCTTTTTAATAGCTACAAAAAAAAGATTGACAAAGAGGAGCAGAAAAAGATACTGAGATGTTTTGTCTATTTATTCACATATTTGATGTCCTCAAAATTGTGAATGCGTTTGGTTCAGTTTGTAGCGACCCTACTTGCTGTGCCAGCTGTCGCGGGTTCGAGTCCCGCTTGGGGCATCCATTTGTGTGATGAGCACGAATATTTGTACTCCAGTCATTGGTGTTTGTATTTATAATATGTATATATTTAAAGTTATATATGTGTAGTGTATCAACTACCAGGTATCTATAACACAAACCTCACAGCTTACCATGGAACTAGTGGTGCTGTGTGTTAATATCCTAACATATTTAACTTATTTATATATATAAAATGTATAAAATTGTCATTTTTCTTTAATATGAAAGTTACTTACATAAATGTTGTTTTTCTTGAGCGGCAAACTAATATCAAAGACAAAAGAAAACGTTTAGCTGTTTATAACATCGTCTAAACAGTTAAAAGTTACTCGACGTACCTACTTGAATAACACTTCGCTTAAAAGCGAAATGCTTGTGTTTCTATAATAGGTCAAGGGATATACAAAATTAACATTGGAATATTGAGATTTTGTAACTCATTTTGTTAATTTAAAAACGTCTTGGTATGATGATATAATTAAGTATTTAAAAAGTAATGTGATTCAAAAAAGAAATATTCAAACTGTTAGTCATTTTGAAACATTTATTAGAGATTTTGTTAAAGCGGCCAAAATTCTTCTCAGATAAAAAAGTGTAGGTATATGTATATGTATATATGATATGTTATATTTATAAATCAATATGATACTATGCAAAAAACATTAAAATACACTGTGTTGTAGAAAGAAAACATGATTCTACAACATTAATGACATCGATTTTTAACAAGTATTAGCAACTCACCCTGGCTTCGCTTGGGTTCATCTCTAGGTTCGTTTTAACGGTTAGTATGGAATCGATAGGCTATATATTATATTAAACAAAGGTACAAAGTAAACAGTTCTAAACATTTGGATCTTTCAGCTGCTTCTTTGGGTTTTCCCTAATTTTTTTATAGTTAAACCACTCCTGACACACCCTCAATAAAATAAAAAAGAATTATGCAAATCGGTCAAGCTGTTTTTGAGTTTAAGCAAGACTAACGAACGACATATATATATATATATATATATATATATATATATATATATATATATATATACATATATATATATATATATCGTTCGTATATGTATCGTATATGTACTGTAAAACAATGGCTATTAATTAATTTCAAAATTAAACAAAACGCACGATATAACCAGGTATTAAATAGCTTAAGTATCCAATCAAGGCTGCTGAGACTTGAAAATTTAAAAAACACTGTAAAAATTTTAAAGTTAATTAAAATTTTAACAATACTAATAACCAAATATATAACAATAATACAAAAATCGTATCCAAATTGTATATTCTGATCATTATTTTTTATTAGAAATAGCATTTGATTGTCATTGAAACATATGAAACATGAATAGATTTTCAGCTTCATTTCCGATTGATATAATTTTAAAGTACGTACATTGTTATTACTAGTATTTTCAATGCTGTTATTAGTTGTAAAATATACCTTTAGTAAGTAATATCTTTAGTAAGTACTTTAATAAAACTGTATTATTTTCCTAACTTCATTCAAAATTTAAATTCAAATTCAAAATATTTTATTCAGCATTTAATTACTACAATTTTTTACTGAACGTCATGAGTCTACTACCAGTTCGGAAAGAAGAAGCCTCAGACCTGAGAAGAACTAGCGGAAGAAACTCAGCGGGACTAATATTATTTCGTTATATTTTTTATAATGTTTTTAATTTACAATATTTCTATAAAGTTGAAGTAGCCTGGAGGCGACCACTTCATTCCCAAGTTTGTAACATATACCTAAATAATATTTAATAACTTCTGGTTGTACTTCTTACTCAGTGTAAGATAATGCTTGCTGTTCCCAATGCGATTTTAAAATCAATCTTACTGATTAATTAATGTAAAAATAATAAATAAATAAATATGCTGGGACATTACCACACAGCGCCATCTAGTTCCATGGTAAGCTACGAGGCTTGTGTTATGGATGTCAGATAGTTGGTACACGATACATATATAACTTTAAATACATACGTATTATAAATATAAACACCCATGACTGCAGTACAAACATTCGCGCTCATCACACAAATGAATGCCCCCAGCGGGACTCGAACCCGCGACCGCTGGTACAGCAAGTAGGGTCGCTACAAACTGAACCAAACGCATTCACAATTTTGAGGTCTTTACAAACTGAGCCAAGTTTAAATGTTTGGATGTTTGTTACTGAATCACATCAGAATAGTTATAACAGAGATAGATTATAGTCTGAAATAGTATATAGGCTACTTTTTATCCCGGAAAAATGTACGGCTCCCGTGGGATAGATTAGTTTTTGTCTTTCTAGAGACGATATAATATACGAATGTACATACAATTAATTAAAATATCTTACGCCCTTTATTTAGAAAAAAAACAAATTAATACAAAACAGTCCTAACTTTTCCTATCATTTTACTAATGCATGACCAGTCTCGCTCTTCTAAGGGCTTCTCTCTATTGTTTGCTCAATGCAATAGAGCTTTTAGTTCGTATCGACTAATGCTATAGTAGACTAAATCGAACCTGTGACCTTTGATGTTATGTGTCACTTATTATAGGTCATTTATACATATATACGTACAACTATGCCAATATGATCCAATTCTACTAATATTACTACTAATAATACTAAGGTTTTAGTATGAACTTTATTTCCACTTGACTTTTGGATGTCACATTTAGAGCACTTGTGGGGCGTAATTTCACTCATTTTATCACCTACTGAGCGCTTTCACTTTATGATGCTAGTATAAACGGCTGGGGAAAATTCAGACATAAATAATTTATGTTTCCCATCTGGTTATGGGAAACTACAAATTGATCATAATTCATGTGTTAACTAAGTGAAAACTATTTCCTCATATTAAAAGTTGAAGGTAAAGAGATCAAAGTACCTACTAACAACTAATTTAAAAACAAGATATTTGTAACTAGCGACTCACCCTAGTTTCGCTTCGGGTTCGTCCCTAGACAAAAACAAATCTATCCCACAGGAACCGTACATTTCTCCAGGATGATATAATATATCATCCTGGAGAAATGTACGGCTATATTATAGCCTATAGCCTTCCTCGGTTAACGGGCTATCTAATGCAAAAAGAATTTTTCAAATCGGATTAGTACTTCCTGAGATTAGCGCGTTCAACCAAACAAACAAACTCTTCAGCTTTATAATATTAGTATAGATTTAGTTTATTCATCTTTGACGGGAACGACTGGTTGACGTCATTTATTGTTTCAAAGAATTCCATTGGCTAAAAAGTAATATGGTCTGCTTCATAGATATGAAGTACTATACTAGTATATGAAATATCTTGTCTAAATGGTATTGAATCATCATGATGGAAAATAATCGTGTTGTTCGTATAAATATATATTTTATAACTTTACTAGTGACTCACCCTCGCTTTGCCCGGGTTCGTCCCTAGCTTGAAAATAGTAAAATAGATATACTCGTAGTATGTTATCCTTAAGAAATAGACATATGCCATCGTGATTTTTTTGTAGACCTTTTTAAGGTGTACAATATATTATTTTGATCTATCTCGTAGGGTTCGCCAGCGTTAGCAATGTAAGCGCAAAAAAATGTGTTTATTTACGATATCACATTAGAAACCTCTAAAATCATTAGTGTTCTCTACTATATTATACATGTATTATACATATAAACCTTCCTCTTGAATTACTTAATCTATTAAAAAAACCGCACCAAAATCCGTTGCGTAGTTTTAAAGATCTAAGCATATATAGGGACAGACAGCGAGAAACGACTTTGTTTCATACTGTGTAGTGATTAGTGGGTCTAAGCGATGGGAGAAGCTGCTCAGGCTATTCAACGAATCAATTTGAGTATGTCTTAATCAACGTGTACAATAGTACTTTACGTTACGATCGTTTTCAACTCTACTACAATAGTAATTAAACTATATCACTAAAGTTATAGGGTACGAAACTGGGCCCTTTGTTGCGGCGACTGTAATTTAAGGGCGTACATTTAAATGTAAATAAGGGGTATGTATTTGTTAAATGAAACATTTCAAGCCTTGCTACAATAAAATATTATACTGATATTTTTTTTAATGTTAAAACCATGAAGTTCATAATAATTATAAATATTTCAAAGGATTAAAATTATCTTTGTGATACTTTTCTAAAAACTCTGTAAAAAAACTGAGTTCCTTAGTTTTACAGTTCGTTAGCTCTCATTTACGTTCTAAAATCCATGTAGATGCACATACTTTCAGAATAGAATAAAATCGTAGCAGAAGTAATAAGTAGATAGAAAACATGAAATGTTATTATAATATTAAAAGTATTGATATATATATATATATATATATATATATATATATATATATATATATATATATATATATATATATATATATATATACAGCTGGACCGATTTCAATAATTCTTTTCTTAAAGTATAAAAAAATACTGAAAATCCAAAAAAAAACTGATGTACAATCGAAAAGTACAGAACTGTTTATTTTGTATCTATGTATATATAATATATAGTCTATCATTTCGTACTAACCGTTAAAACGTATCGAGCGAAACGAGGGTGAGTTCTTTAATAAAATATAGCGAGAATAATATGAGAACATACATTTACTTTGTAAAGTAAATCTCAAATAAATACTATGCAGCTTCTATTTGCTAGCGCTGGTCTATACATCGTAGTGTCACATTTAATGGAAGAAACACGAAAGATTAGAGTGCTCTTTTATTTGGCTCATATAATGGATTTCTGTAACTTTTAACTCCAGTTATGTACTTCATTTTCTTTCCCCATAAATCTTCCGGTTTAAAAACTCCAAGCCAAATGTTCTGAACATTATTGAACAAAAAACATAAAATAAACAAAAAAAGATGCTGTAGCAATACTAAAGTTCACATTCCCAACCCAATATTCGTGAATTAACCAGTTAATTTTAAACAGCCATTTCTTTAAAGACCAATTTTCGTACTCAAAAGTTTCGTTTCATTCTGTTAGAATTTAACTTTGTAAACTGGCATTGAATTTAATTATGCATCCACAACAAGCCTTTGGGGAAACACAGACAGTTCAAATGTAAAAGATAATATTCAATACTTAGAATTGGTTAGTTCTGCAAGAGGTAAAGTTGGTGCAGGAAACCAGAAACTTACTAAGCAGAACTGTAAGGACCAGTAAACTATATGATAACTAGGAATATTTTGATTGAGTTTCAAATTAGTTCCCAAAAATATCTAAATGAGATACTCATAACATTTATATAATATCTTATTATTTAAATCCTTACTTTATATTAACGTGACTTTTTGTATGAAGGTAATTTACAGCTCTGGTATTAGCCTATTAGAATCGCTCTCATGGAAAATCAAATGATGTGGGTAAAAATCTGTGTCTGGCACCTCTGAAATTCGTGTGTAAATTTTCAGCATAATTACTTAGAAATGCTACAATAAAAAATATAGTGCAAAAACTTGCACATCTTAGAAAACCTAACTAGTTTTTTGGCCAGCAAGGCAGAATACGTTTTCCTACCCATCGCTCCGCGGCCCAAAAGGGGGCCCAAGCCCAGCAGTGGGACTTTGATTGATTGGAAAGGAGATGATGATTGTAATTTCATTATTAACAGGTGAATAGGTAAAAATACCCGTGAGAGAGCCAAAAAGACACCAAGAATTAGAGGTAATTGATAACATCTAATGTTAATTCAGCGATCTAATCATCAGGCATATTATACGGGCGATCTTACGCTTTATTTTGATTTAGTATTTTATTTCTATTGATAGTTTTCTAAATTATTTTATAAGTATGAGTTAGTCTACTTTTACTGAATGTAATGTAACATCAGGCCATCATACGATATATTTACAAAAACATCGTTTCATGACCTTCATCTTTCATAAATAATACATTATAAAAAGTTTTTTTTTTAAAACAAACGTTTAAAAAAATGTGTACGTAACATACAGTTTTCACGATCAAATATTACTGAACTGAGCTGTAAATGTTGTCATAACAGAATGAAATATGAATCTTTGATACGCTTACACCATTTGAGGGTAGAGACAAAAATAGTTTCACCTTGACTTATTATATTATTTCCTGTACATAAGTCAAGAACTGACTAATTTATTGTGAATCATTTCAAAGTACTTTAAAGCGTATTCTTCATCTAAAGCGTAACTTGGTAAAAATGGTTATTTAAAGCCATCTCATCTATAAATATAATAAAATTGTAACTAATTATAAGCCGAATCTTTACATTAAATATTTTTTTGGAAAATCTTATTTAAATAGACATTATTATCGATAATAATTATAATAGATAATATTGACGATAAATGTAATAATATTTTTTTTACTTACTGATATCATACTAATATTAATAAAAAATATATACAAGTATTAAAATAAATAATATTCTTCCAAATAATAGAAAAGGGTTCCCAAAAATGTTTTGAACGAAACAATTGCTTATCAAGTTTTCTAACGAGATTGTCAGTGATGAAATTGTAAATTATATTTGTTTCTGTTCCGCGCCTTGGAGCTTAAGCTTAAGTTAAGCTCGTATTTGCATATTTCACCAATCACAGAAATTCTAACTTATCTCTTATATTATGAATATTTTATTGTTTTTTTTATAAAGTACTTAGCATTCTGTTTTAATTTTACTTAAAAAAACCTTCATATTATTTATTAGGTATGCTAACATAGATTTTATGATGACAGATTTTTTTATGGCAAAAGTAATGTAAATGTATGTAAATATATTCTGTAGGAATACTTTTCCCAAATTTTCTAATAGTTTTAGGGGTATTTGCATTTTTGTGTTTAACATTAGACGTATATAATTAGAGTGTAGTATTATTATGTATTTCGCACGCGCTCGTGGATTCAATAATTATCATATAAAAACTTTTTGATTTGGTTAAAATCGGTTTAGTAGTTTCAAAGAATATCTTCTACATACAAAACCCAAATACGCTGTGATCGTTTTAAGATATATATAGATTGCCTTCCGGCTTAATTTCGTTATTAGATAATATTCTATCAACTCTATAATTCGAAAAATACAGTGTATATGTATTATAAAAACTATTAATGCTCGACCTAAATAAATTTATATATTTATTTATGCCAGCGATCTCGGAAACGGCTCTAATGATTTCGCTGAAATTTGGTATGTGGGATTTTTCGGGGGCGAAAAATTGATCTGGATTAGTCTTATGTCTGGGAAAACTGGTGTTTTTGAGTTTTCATGCGGTTTTCTTTCGCATTATTCCACGCAAAATATGTTCGATAATTTCTTACACTCAGTCATAAGCATCGTGGTCAAGCGACCAAGGTGCACGATTAACAGTCACAGATGTCCGAGAACGAATCTCGATCGGATCCAAAGTTTTTACTTTTGTTTTTTTTGTATTTATTCAAGTTTATAGTTTCTCTTTATCTTAAAAATACGATATAACAAAAAAAAGTCTGAGCGAAGCTCGGTCGCCCAGGTACAACATATAAAATGATTATAAATAATTTATTTTAATGAAATTCTTATCCCAACCAATAAAATTAATAAAATTCTGACGCAGGTGTATTTTTATAGCTCCTACATGGGGCGGGTCTCCGTAATCGTGAAAGGTGATTATGTATGTGAGTTTATTTTATCGCCGTCGTAACTTCAATCACTCACTTGAGATTGAATGATCGAAAGCTTCTAAGAAGTCTTGTTAGAGATATTTGTTTTTTTTTTTAAATAAAAATCTCAGTTATTCATTTATATTTTAACATTCCCAACATGCATGTGTTGACTGACACAGTCTCATATATTATCTTTTAAAGATAAATCCATCTTTGTCCAGTGTCGACATCATTTCTTTGTGTTTATTGTACAATTTATTTTTTTATACCTTATGAATATATAAATGACTAGCGACTCACCCTCGCTCCGTTTGGATTCGTCCCTATTTACGTTTTAGCGTTTAATATAAATTTCTCAGTGATAAGAATATTTTCCCGCAGTAAAAAGTATCCTTTATGTTGCCCCAAATAACCAGCTACCAACATACCAAATTTCATCAAAATCTCTCCAGTGATTTTTCTGTGATGCGGTCATAGACAGACAGAAAAAAATTCTAAAAACTATAGATTCGGCCTCTGTATCGATAATAATGTATATTTCAATAAGATTTCCAAAAATATTTAATGTACAGATTCGGCTTAGTTACAATTATATTATATGTATAGACATCGCGCAGCATAAACCGGTAGAACCGGTAGAACGTGAGCAGTAGGTGACACTAGTTAGAAGGATTTCAAAAAGTTCATCCCTTAAAGGAATCAGATAAAGGATAAAATTTTTAGGGTACCGTAAACCGTTTGCCGTTGCATAAGTCAAAACGAAACCCTTACGATTTCATTACGTCCATCTATCAGTCTGTCAGCATGTGACAGTCACTCTACTCGCAGACAATTGGACGAGTTTTGGAAGTTGATCATTAAGTTCTATTAAGACATTCATTGGTCTCACTACTTCTTGCATATTAAAAAATATTTTTTGTGAAACTACATTGTACGTATGCGTTCAGCCCTTTTTAATGTTCCGTTCCTGGTCGCGGGCCTCCCTTCAATACAAGGGGGATCAGGCCATAGTCCACCAGCTGGCCAAGTGCGGGTTAGCAGACTACACATGTTTTTCGAAAACTTACAAGTTCTCTCAGACGCAGGTTTCCTCGCGATGTTTTCCTTCACCGTAAAGCAAGTGGTTAATCATGTTGGAAAACTCGGGATTTGAACCCGCTTCACTCAGTTTTTCCAAGTAAGCTCATCAGGCTACCACTGCCTAGATTAGTGCCTACTGCCCACCAAACTAGATTACATTTTCTTATTACTTATACTGGTATAGTACATATTATTATGTTATCTGTGCTTATACATAAGTAAGAAAAGTTTCTTTGTACGTTTTTGTACATATATGTAACCATATAAATAAATTGCCTTAGGATTTATTTCACCCCAAATTTATTAGCGTAAACTCTTCGTGAATATTTTCATTCCGATTGCAAAACTAAACTCGTAATACCTTAGGTACTATAAGAGCTTTCCGCACAATGAGATCTCATAATAAAATCAAATAGCTTAACGAAATCTTCTATTTATGATCCTATTAGAATTGTATGTATTCCTTTAATTTAAGATATCTTTTATATGTATAAAATACATAAAGTAATAAAATTTTTAATTATAAATACCTTTTCGGACGTTTTCAATCGGAAAAAATCCGAAGAGATAGATTTATTTAAAACTAGCGGTTCACTCTCGCTTCGCTCGGGTTCGCCCCTAGATGATTCTTTAAATTGACATAACTTTTTCTATTTAGGAACCGATTGAAATAAAACAAATACTAAATGTTAAGTAAAGCTTACCACAATACATTAGTGAAAACCGCACCCAAATCGGTTAAGCCGTTTCTAAGATTAGCGCGCACAAACGCACAGACAAACAGACAAAAAAATTAAATGTTTTGAGTTCTATTGCGTTATTAAAGATCCCCAATAATAGTTTTACTCAAATATCTTCCATGTACAAACAGTGATCAGTTACAATTTTATTATATGTATAGATGTCAAATTTTCGCGTAAATCTAAGAAAATATTAACAACAATTTAATAAGATATTTTCAGAAGTTCGAGAGCTAAAAACTAAATAAACAACAGCCAAGAAGATACTATTTTAGTATAGTTTAACAAAGTTTCTAGAGAAAATACTGAATAAGCTCTTCTCCGACTGATTCAATAACGATAAACGTAAAAATAAAATACGAATGCTATCAGATTATTTCATTCATACACTAAATAAACTTCACAGACAAAAAATAGAGAGATATAAAAGCTTTACGTAAATATTTACTTTAACTTTTTGAAGTTAATACCCAACGTTATGTTTACGAGATCAATGTATAAAATAAACTTCAGGAATCGCATTTCATAATTCGTGGAATAAATTTGCTTTGAAAATGATATTATAAACAAAAATTCCATAAATACAAATTTCCAATTGAACTGTACAAGAAATTTGGTCAATCCGTTTATTTTAACAATATTTTACGGGATCACTATATATTATAATATAAACAAGTCTCCCCGTCGTGTCTGTTTGTCTATCTGAACGAGATAAACTCAAAAACTACGAAAACGGTTTTTCATACGGTTTTGTTTTGAAGATGTGATTCAAGAGGAAGGTTAAGATGTGTAGTTAATTAAATTAAGATTTTAACTGACTGAAATATGATGATGATTGTAGAAGATGTCGGAAAAAATAATGCGACTGGGAGTATACTGGCGTGCGCGGTGTAAACCAATGGAGTTAACAATGAATGACGAAATTATTCATAATAGGGACACATCCGAGCGGAGCGAGGGTAAGTCGCTAGTTTATACGGTACTTGCGTTTGCCCACGATACCGTCCACTTAGTTTATTTATTTATGTACATACAACTGCTCTTGTCATTAGGAACATTGCGACTTGCGTAATGTCACTACGCATTATCTTCCACAATAAATAGCGTATAAAACAAAATAAAAATCTGTCAAGTGCAAGTCGATTTTGCACACGAAAGGTTCGGTACTATCGTACATGTACTTTTTATTAATACGACTTTTATCCTATATTTGTAGTATCTTAACTTCGATGATCGATTACGAACCTTAAAAAAATATTACTTGTATTTTTATTATTTGTTGTAATAGCGGCAATAGAAATACATACTCTGTGAAAATTTCAACTCTCTACCTATTACGGTTCATGAGATGCAGCCCTCTGATAGACGGACGGACGGACAGCGGAGGTATAGTAATAGGATTCAGTTAGCACCCTTCGTGTACGGATCCCTAAAAAGAATATTTCATATCAATCTGATAATTTCAGAGATTAGCACGTCCAAAACAAAAAGAATGCAATTAGCTTTATATATTAAAGGAAAGACCTAGACACTTAAGCACTAACAATCATTTTTTTTACTTAACACCTCGAGGACCGCGAGCACACCGGTGTGCTAGATAACAATTGAATTCTCGGAAATTCGCACGGATTTCTTAGAATTTGTCCGGGAGGGATTAAACTACTAACCATAGCATATTTTTCTAGGTTAAAAATTTACTGTAACTTTACTTTGCAAGAAATATAAGGCTTTTTTTATTTTATTTTATTAAAGGAAAGGAAAAAAAACATACCTATCCCACGGTAACCATACATTTTTCCTGGAAAAAAATGGTATAATCTGTCTCTGTGCCAAATTTCATCCAGATCCGTTCAGCCGTTCTGGCGTGAAATAGTAACAAACATCCTTACATACTCACAAACTTTCACATTTATAATATTAAATAATACGGAATACGGATCTAGATTAAGATTTTTTTAATATTATTATCATTCAAACCTAATAATGATAATTCATAAAGGAATCGGTAAATTGGCTCCATTAGTTAAATGGGCTTCTTCTTCTTCTTCTTCTTATGAAAGTAATTGTCTTAGATGCAAGGCTGATCAATCGCATTTTTAAAACGCTTTATAACTTTATACAAGTTCAACGAAATTGCTTTCATGAATAATTAAAGTTCTATCGCAGTAATTAAATGGTTGATATAGAACGTTAAATGGACGTTATAATTAAAAAAAATAGTTTTTTTTTAATTTATTTTGCATTTATAGTACTACGACCCACACTCAATTGGTTTAAAAATTGTTTATAAAATATCGATTTCTATAAAGTTATCTATTTGATAGAAAAACTTGTATCAAAATCTGTTGCATAGATTAGAACATATAAACGCACAAATCGACAAACGCGAATAACAACTTTTTTTATAGATGAAATATAAAAGTAAATAACGATAACGATTTTTGTTATATTTTTTTTAATTGAATCCTTGTAGGATAAAAAGTAACAAACGTAGACTAGACTGCTAGTATGAGATAAGTATAATTATACCAAGATGACTAAATTGTCATAACGAGAATCAAACCCAGAACTTCGTATTCATAGGTATGCTTGCTGCATAATATCAAAAGCAATCAATATTTCATTTATTTTTGTCTAAATAACAAATAGAAATTATAATAAAATAGCTATACTTTTAACTAGCATCCATTAAAACCACTCAATAAACTCAGGATATCATTGTTTAACTGTTAATGATTTGCACTGAATTTGTTTTTTACTTTTAATAATGTATATTTTATTAGCGTGTATATAATCACGAGCTACCTTTTAAAAGGAAGGAGATCAGAAGGTTAATTCCTGTAGGAACTAAATAATGACGTCATGTTTGGCTCAGTTTGTAGTGACCCTACTTACTGTGCCAACGGTTGCTGGTTCGAGTCCCGCTGGGGGCATTTATTTGTGTGATGAGCACGAATGTTTGTACTCCAGTCATGGGTGTTAATATGTATATATTTAAAGCTATATATACATATGTAGTGTAGCAACTATCTGGTATCCATAACACAGGTCTCGTAGCTTACCATGGAACCAGATGGTGCTGTGAGTTAACGTCCTAAGGTATTTATATTTATTTACTATATTTATGTTGGCCGTACAGATTATATTAGTACAGGTAATATTATGACTGTCTCGATGGTTTAATAACTAATACGTATGGTTGCACATCCGAAGGTCCTGAGTTCGAGTTCCCGATCGGGCTAAGTTTAGTTCTTGAGGCTTTCTGTTAAGAAAACCTCAGTAACAGCCCGGAGTTAGTTAAGATGGTGGTGTTTCACTCCCCAACAACACATAAAGCCGTCGGTCCTGCGCTTGATCTCACCGGTCGTGTTGAAGTATCGTCCCATTGGAATTTGAGTAACAGGAATAGAGAGTTTGTGTAATCTCAGTGAGATTGGCTACTGTGATTGGGAACATTATCATTATCATCATTAGTACTGATCTGGTTTATACCTAATTCCTCGAGTGGCACAGGAAGCAGCGCGAAGTAAAATTACAAAAAAATCTAATAATTAAGCAAAAGACATCAAAACGCTTTTTGCCATTTTACTCTCCATATTTTAATGAAAAGAATAAATTAATTTATTTAAGGCCTCTTCGGGCTAAATTAATTTATGCTAAATAGAAGAATTCCGCATAAATGAATTTAATGATCCCTTTAAATATTTCAAACGCGATACATTACGATTCTGAGGGTGTTCAAATGAGGTCAATGTGATATTTGCGCTTCACTATTGAAAATATAACGTGAATAAGAATCCATAATATTTTTTATTAAAAAATTGTTCAGAATAGAGAAGTTTTTATTTATTTATTTTTTTTATTACGCCATTGAAATGATTTTTGGGAGTTCAATTGAGTTTCTATACCTTATTATTTATTTCATATTTTTTGTATATGAATACATAATAGGAAAGCTAGAATAAATGAAATAAGATGGCGTAGTTGTTTTCAATAAAATAAAAACGCACTTTATAATCGCAAACATGACAAGATCTTATTTCTTTATTCTAAATCTTACTAAAATATACTGTTATTAACTGTTTATTAATATAATTTAAAATGAAGCAAACAAAAATATAAACATATCAATTCATTATTTAATGGCTTTAATGCATGCCATTTGAGAACTATAATTATTTCGCCAGTGTCACGTTGAATGGAGGAGTCACAATCAATACTGGTCGGTGATATTTTAAACTATGAGGCACTGAGGCAGTGGTAGCCCAGTGGTAACACGCTCGCTTAGGAAACCGAGTGAAGCGGGTTCAAATCCCGGGTCTCGCACCTCTAATATTTTCATGTGCGAATCATTTCCAACATAATTACCACTTGTCTTACGGTGAAGGAAAACATCGTGAGGAAACCTGCATGTTTGAGAGAACCTAGCGATTTTCAAAAAGACATGTGAAGTCCGCCAACCCGCACTTGGCCAGCCTGGTGGACTATGGCCTGATCCCCCTCGTATTGAAGGGAGGCCCGTGCCCAACAGTAGGACGTTAAAAAGGGCTGAATACATTTTAAAATATACCACTGAAAGACTGGATTAACAGTATTATGTATATATATCTTGACAGAAGCTAAGAATGTTATGCCATCTACTTCATTTATCTACATCTCTGGACAATCTCTTTCGCTGCTTCGTGTGAAGAATAACGTGTGTACTAAATTAAAAACAAAACGTAGTCGCACTGAAAGCGTGAAGAGCCCTCGAGCTATTTCCTTTCATTTTCTTTATGGAGTACAAGTTCATTTTTTGATGTTACACTCAGATAGCCGACACTAAAAGCAATGTCACGTATGAAATACGATGTCTTTTTTTGTAAAAAATAACAAAAAGTGTATCTATATATTTATATATATATATATATATATATATATATATATATATATGTGTGTGTGTGTGTATATATATATGTGTATATCATTTGCCGTTTGCTAGTCTCGCTAAAACTCAAAAACGGATGGATTTCGTTTTGTTGGAAGTGGGTCAGGGATGGTTTAATTGTAAAAAAACAGGTGAAAAACCCAAAAAAATAGCAGAAATATCGAAAAGGTCAGAACTGTTTGAACCTATGTATATATAATATATAATCTATTTATTCCATACTAACCGTTAAAACGTATGAGTCGCTAGTAATATAAATATATTTATTACATATTGCTCAAAAGAAAACTAAATCAAAGGTTGTGTTTCTGTAGCTCAAATAAATTATTATTTAAACTTATAATTATAACTAAGTTTTGTTTTATCACTTCATATTTTTCTTACTAACATTGATAATCATTTTAACCCATTAGGGATTCAATTTCTATATTTGCATGCACTGCATGACATTTATAAAGTTAAATTATAGGTTTTTTGCTTATGACCAAACATTACAATGTTAGCTTTATTTTATTTTATGCGCTATGTTAGTATAAAAAGAAATCTTAAAGAAATTTTAAATTTATAATCTATACATATAATAAAATTGTAACTAAGCCGAATCTGTACATTAAATATTTTTTGGAAAATCTTATTGAAATAGACTTTATTATCGATACAGAAGCCAAATCTATAGTTTTTAGAATTTTTGTCTGTCTGTCTGTCTGTCTGTCTGTCTGTCTGTCTGTCTGTCTGTCTGTTACCGCATCACGAGAAAACCACTGGACAGATTTTGATGAAATTTGGTATGATGATAGTTGGTTATCCGGGTCAACATATAGGATACTTTTTAATGCGGGAAAATATCTCATCTCTGAGCCAAGCGTTAAGACGTAACTAGGAACGAACCCGAGCGGAGCGAGGGTGAGTTGCTAGTATACAATATAGCTACTCACCCTCGCTTCGCTTCGGGTTCGTCCCTAGATAAAAACAAATCTATCCCATTTTTACGAGATGATATATAGCCTGTAGCCTTCCTCAGTTAACGGGCTATCTAATACAAAAAGTTTTTTTTTTCAATTCGGATTAGTAGTTCTTGAGATTAGTGCGTTCAACCAAACAAACAAACAAACTCTTCAGCTTTATAATATTAAGCATAGATACATTTATTTTTATAATAATTATATATATATATATATATATATATATATATATATATATATATATATATATATATATACATAATTCACCAGGTATAAATAATACACAATAATTTATAACGTAAATAACTAAAAACAACAATTGCTAGCTATCGTTTTACTAAATTGAAACCAGTCATTAAAATTGTTAAACCCTTTAATTATCAAATAAAGAATAGATATTAAAACTACATTTAGAGTATTGCGTTTATACTATTATGAAAGATTTATTTACTAGATGTCCAAAAGCTTATAATAAATTCGAAACTTGAATCCCTTTGCCCTTCACTTACTTTCGGCGTTCTACTGTACTATGTATAATAGAAGACTAGAATTCGCTCATTGGTCGAAATTCGACCATAATCTTTTTTTTTTTTTTTGATATCAAACACAAAAGCTCGTTCATAGTTATTAAACAAAAAAAAAGAAAATCGGTTAACACACAGAGGAGAAAAAGGTACTGAACTGTTTTATCTGTGCCTATTTATGTTATTTACGGGAAGAAATACAGAAGCTAATTGGTATACTGGGTAAAAACCTAGCATATGCCACTCAAGGAAAAAGTTAAGTCCATAGCAAAAAAAAATATTAGAATCAGATCATTATTTCTGGAGGTCACCTTTTATATCCAAACTAACAAACTTTATCACTATATAAAGTAAAACAAAAGCTCGTGAGAAGTAAGAAGTAATCGTAATCTCTTGGTGGGTTCTCTTCATTGAGTTAAATGAAGCATGTTAATAGTTCACTTGTTTAGTTTCTATTATATAGTTCGTTGAAGACTTTGGAGGAATTATAACATAACTAGCGACTCACCCTCGCTCCGCTCGGGTTTGGACTGACATTTTAACGCTTAGTACAGATTTCTCAGAGATGAGATATTTTTCCGCAGTAAAAAGTATCCTATGCGTTGACCCAGATAACCAACTATTATTATACCAAATTTCATCAAAATCTGTGAAGTGGTTTTTCCGTGATGCGGTAACAGACGGACAGACCGACAGACAAAAATTCTAAAAACTATAGATTCGGCCTATGTATCGATAATAATGTCTATTTCAATTAGATTTTCCAAAAAAATATTTAATGTACAGATTCGGCTTAGTTACAATTTTATTATATGTATTGATAAATTGTTTGGTAACTATGATAAACCGCTCTCTGGTTATTACACTCTTTGTCGCTTTTCCATCTGCGTAATCTATTTATTTATAATTTTCAATTTGCAGCTCCACACAGCGTATTTCAAATACCTATCTATACATATCTTTAATAAAATTGTAACTGATCGCTGTCTGTACATTGAAGATATTTGAGAAAACTATTATTGCGGGTCTTACCAAACCCAACCTTACCAAACCCAAAACAATGATTTTTAAAAAATTTGTCTCTTTGTCTGTGGCTTAACCGATTTGAGTGCGGTTTCCACTAAGGTTAGCTTCACTTAACATTTAGTATTTGTTTTATTTCAATCGGTATATAAATAAAAAAGTTATGTCAATTTAAAGAATCACCATTAATTTCTCAATAAATAGACTGTAAAATGCTAAAAGTTTTTACGCACTAGTTGTTATAAAAATAAGTTAATACTTTGCTGAAAAAAGTCGTAAGTGTTTGTAGGATGTGCCGTTTTTACTTACTTAATTTATATGAGAAAACAACATGTGAACTAGTAAGTTTGTTTTGCACTGTACGTAATATGAATTTAATATAATCTTCTTGTATTTTTATAAGCAAATGTGGCAATGAAAACTGTGTTAGTATTAAATATTCTTCAAAATTTATCGAGTGCGAAAGTAAATAACTTAAGTTATTATATCATTTTTAAGTAAACTTATATTTTTTTTTTGAGTAATAAAAATGAGTGATGCGCAAAAACGTTATATTGATTTAAAAGGAGAGCAGTTAAGTTTAACATTCATCTATCTATACATATAATAAAATTCAAACTGAGTCGAATCCAGACATTTTAGTATACAACGTTTTGTATATTGTAAAGTACTGTATTTGTTATAGATAAAAATACGGAGGCATTAATTATTTAAATTAAGTGAGACTACTGCATAAATATTCACTTTGTTAAAATTATTAAATAATTTATTTAATCCAGTTAATGAATATGCTTGAACTTACAAACAGCTTTTCGTTTGCTAGATTTGTCCAGTTTTATGTACTCATCTTCCGAATTTACGACTTTAAGCGTCCGATGCTACCAATTATCATATTGGAAAAATGGTATCAAAACCAGTTTTTTTAAATAAATTATTTTATCTCCATCAATTAAAAACAGCTATTACAAAAATTATCTATACTAGTAATATTATAAAGCGGAAGAGTTTGTTTGTTTGTTTGTTTAGTTGAACGCGCTAACCTCAACAACTACTAATCCGATTTGAAAAGTTATTTTTGCATTAGATAGCCCGTTAACTGAGGATGGCTATAGGCTATATCATCCCGGAAAAATGTACAGTTCCTGTGAGATAGATTTGTTTTTGTCTAGGGACGAACCCGAAGCAAAGTGAGGGTGAGTCGCTAGTAGATAATAAAGTTTTCTGTAACGTTTGTGTAAAGTATTTTTCAATAGCTCAAGAAGTACAAAAGAGGCCACTTTAATTTGTACTATTCGCAGTCTTCTTTTGATCTTTCTGTTTTTACTAATTTTCTAAATACTAAATTTAAAAGCTCCTTGACCTTGAATAGAAAAACTTTTAATGTTTTTTTTTTTTGACTTGAAACTTAAAAATTATTAAATACTAGCAAACTCACCCTCGCTCCGCTCATGTTCGTCCCTTGATACGTTTTAACGGTTAGTATACATTTCTCAGACATGAGATATTTTACCGCAGTAAAAAGTATCCTAAATGTCGACCCAGATAACCATCCATCATACCTTTCTTTAAAATTTGTCCAGCGGTTTTCTTGCGATGCGTTCCCAGACAGACAGACAGACAGATAGACAAAAATTCTAAAAACTATATATTCGGCCTCTGTATCCATGATTTTCCAAAAAAATATTTATTGTAAAGATTCAACTCAGTTATAATTTTGTTATATATACAGATTAAACCAAAGAAAAAGACACTTTGCGATCTTTTCATTTACTATGTTTAAGTTTGTACTGAAATATTTTAAACAAAATACAGTTTTATGTTCTCGTGAATTTAAAAGATAAATTCAAATATTTTTCAGAGACGCTGCCAAGATTGCTTCGCCAAATAAAAGTTTTACGTCCCTACAACTTCCATATGTAGTAGGTATCATGCTGATAAAAGGATTTTATAACGTTGCACTGAAAGGATCTAAGATATAAAAAGCAATTGCAATATTTACTTAAACGTAACATGAAAGTAATGAAAATACTAGTAAAATGAAATATAACATTATTGTAATCAAGAATAGGGTTACAGAATTAATTTTTATCAAAACTGTCTATTCACCTTCAAGGTTTTTAAGAATAACAATGGATATTAAATTTTCTTTTTTAAATGTATTTTAAACTAGCGAGTTTTCCTCGCTTCGCTCGATGCGTCTCTGGGTGTATTTTGTATTTATTAATAAAAATCTATACAGATAAATAAAATTGAAGTGTCTATTTGTAATGTCAAAATAACAAATACACACTAAATGTGTATGGAATTATATACGGTACTTATAAGAAAAACACAATTTTTTAATTTTTTGCCTGTCTGTCTGTTTGTTCCGGCTAATCTCTGAAACGGCTGTACTAATTTTAACGGGACTTTCACTGGCAGATAGCTGATATTATAAGGAGTAACTTAGGCTACTTTTATTTTAGAAAAAGAATTAGTGTTATAAACCCGTGTTTTTTTTAGTTTTTCATTTTTTTTAACTATTGTATTGTCATCGATCCTTGTTAAATGTGTAGAGTTCCAATTCAATCTGAAGTTTCGAAGTGAGTGGAAATCGCGTTAAAAGATTTCTTTACATAGATAGATAGACGGACAGGTGGAGGTAATAAAAACGTGTTAATAAATTTGGAAAGGCATAGATGTAGAGGTAGACCGAGAAACAAATGTTTCAAAAGCAATGTGCGTTGAGATGACGGCTGATATATGTTGTGGCATCCCTATGTAGCATAGGACAAGGAAAAGAGAAGAGTCTTAAATTATATTATTAAAACTGGTAATACTCATTTTTGAAGTTGGTTAAATAAAAAAAATGACTAAAACGATTGTACCCTCAGTGTGATTGCGCGGTCTGAGACTAACATTGGTTACGAAAGCGACGTGCAAAGAAAGCAAAGTTGTAAATAATAACCTTAGGAATTCAGTTTGCTAGACACCCACAACGTGTTAGCCACTGATTATATTACGTGATTATTGTTTTGTTTGTTATTTTTACTTATTGTTTTAATATATTTAACTAGCGACTCACCCACGCTCCGCTCGGGTTTTTCGTGTAGATTTCTTAAAGATTAAATATTTTCCCGCAGTAAAAAGCATTCTACAAGTTGACCCGGATAACCAGCTATCATCATACCAAATTTCTTCAAAATCGGTCCAGTGGTTTTCTCGTGATGCGTTTCCAGACAGACAGACAAAAATTCTAAGAATACAGATTCGGCCTCTATCGATAATAATGACTATTTCAATAAGATTTTCCGAAAAATATTTAATGTACAGATTCGACTCACAATTTAATTATATGTATAGATTAGTATTCAGTTGACGTAATATATTAGCGGTTATCTTTAGGGACGGGACGAGCAAAACTAACATATTTGACCCATATAACCAACTTTGAATCATATGTATAATGTACTTTTTATGCCTAAAATATTATGAAACATCACACGAGATAAAGCAAATCAGAATAATGGCTTAATTAATATATTAAATGAAAAACCTTTTTGCATTTTGCCCGAAAAAAGTGATCAGTTAATTTTAACAGGACTTTTACTGGGTTTATTTTAAAATTAATGGCTTCCACTAATATAAGATTTTATATGCAAATAGCATTTTCAGCATGACTACTTCCCGCGTATATGAAAAATACCGTAAAAAACCTGCATATTTGAGTAAACATAACCAATTTCCGAAAGAAGATGTGGATGAGGGCCGCGATTAGTGGACTGTGAAAGAATTTCCCTTATTATAACAGGCCAATGTGTACATACATATACGAGTATGTACTTATGGTACTATGAACTGACTTTAAAAATTATATTTGTATTGCATATTTCATACTCAACGGACGATCTATATAAATTAAAAAAATGCAACCCTAAAGTTGGGATGACTTCATACTCAAGAGCATTCACGCCTTTAACATATTATATTAAATACATATAAATTATACGACTCATCCTCCCTCCGCTCGGGTTAATTCCTACTTACGTTTAACCTACTTAACGTTTAGTATAGATTTCTCAGAGATGAGATATTTTCCTGCAGTAAAAAGTATCCTATATGTTGACCCGGATAACTAGCTATCGTCATACCAAATTCCATCAAAATCCCTCCAATGGTTTTTCCGTGATGCGGTCACAAACAGAAAGGCAGACAGACGACAATTATAAAAACTATAGATTGGACCTCTGTATCGATAATAATGTCTATATCAATAAGATTTTCGTAAAAATATTTAATCTACAGATTCGCCTTAGTTACAATTTTATTATATTTATAAATATATGAATATTAAATGGCACTTATGAGAAATTCTTTACAAACAACATAGCGATAGTAACTAAAGTATATGAAAACGACAAAAACGCTTTAAGCCCACGTGCATTACCTACTTTCTTTACCAATAGTCGAAGTGTGCCGGTATACATGTAACCACTTACAGGAATCGGCTCAACAACGCCATTTCGAGCAAACGTGGCGAGAATATAGAGGCTCTTATGTTTTTTCCTACCTACAGTTTGGCATATTTTTTAAGCGCACTACATTTTTATGATTTGCTGGTAAAATATAATTATAGAGCAGTTTTTGGAAAAATTATTACTGACTTTGATTAAAATTTGCAAAAACTCTATATATAATTAGGTTTCGAAACAATTCAGTACCTTATTCTTTTTTTTTTTTTTTTGTTTAATGATTATTGACGAGCTTTAGTGTTATCAATAAAAAAAAATATGGTTGAATTTCGACCACTGGACGAGAAATGGTCTATATGAATCTCTAAACAATAAAAATACCAGAAACCTCTAATACTAGAAAAACTATCAGAAAATCTTATAATAGATTACCTGTATTGAGTTCATAAAATAAAAATATTTGATTTATTTACTGGCAAGAAGAATTGACCTAAAATCGTTAGAAAAAAGTCTCCGTGAAGAAGATAGAAAAAGAATAACCATAGTTCATTCCCGTTAAAAAAATAGTAAGTTAATCGTCGTCTACCGGCCTAGCCACGCCCCCTGACCAATTAGGTTGCATAAAATTATAAAGTCAAGTTCATAATGACCAGTTGAAGGCAGACTTAAATACATTTTTAGCGACTTTATTTTGATTTGAGATAATAAAGTTGATTAATTATCTCAAATCAACATAAAGTCATTATCATCTCTAATCAAGTTTTTTTTCTTTATTAAGTTGTTAATCCTTTGAAATATATTTGAATTAAATTATTTAGTCCACTGTGTATACACCTTTACCTGCCGTTGCACTTAATGACTCACCATTTTCTTAACGCGAATGGACTATAGTCGATTTGTCTATATAGTCGATTTGTCGATTTGTTGTTGAAAGTCCTGTCGACTTTCATTTTTAGTATCACGTGGGTATTGTTTTTGTTGTAGAACAGGTGAAAGCTTTCATTTTAACATTAACACAACTTTTAAGCTTTGAAAATATTATAACTGGGATTTTATACATTCTATTTTCGTTAATCTAACAGTCGACTACGTGCGACACAAAATTTATTAAAACTCTGTTGAAATGCGTTTTTTATTGAAACAAATAAGGTAATAAAAAGAAACTGTTTGAAATATTTTTATAAAGTTATTTTAACCGTGAAAAGCGTTTTGGTGTATTAAAATAATTAATATTGTTATTTACATCGAGTCATTCGGGAATCAAGAATTATTGAATATACATACTCATATGCAGGTACCTTTGTTAATTATTTTTCATACTTTGTATACTGTAACATCGCCAGGTACACCAGTACACCAATATGGCTATATTAAAAAAATATGCGTGTGTGATTCACACACGGTAGAAGTGAAACTTGAGAAAAGTAACCTACGAGAGAATGAGATGAAAATAGAGTATTAGGTGTAGCATAATTATTAGGTTTAGTTTTTTCATAATATTTTTACCAAGTTTCGAAGTTATTTTACATTTTATTTGACATATACTATATAACATTACATATTATTCAGTAATTAATTTTATTTTTCACTTCCTGTGTAATATATCTCAAATAACAACGGTTACCATGGTAACATGGCAATGTATTCTATCTCATTCTCTTACCGGCTTAATCCTATATATTTATGTGTTTGTCTCTTTTTAGAGTTGTATTTCCGATTCATCGAGTTTTAAATCATAAGGATTCTAAAGAAGTTTTACTTCAAAATTAAAGATTAGCTGAATTTCTCTTAAAAGCTCCTTAGAAAATGGTAAGTATAACTGAATAATATTGAGATAAAACATTTATTTTATTTGGAAAGTGCAAAACTCGTATTGAACATTAACAAGTATCTCCGGAACGTCTGTCCCAGCTTTTAACTTTAATCACGCCATCTTAGAACTTTTACTTCCAACGGATGAAGGCCTAAGATTAACTTGAAGAGACTTTACAGTTTCAAATTTGTCATGTTACCATATTTCCCTTTTGATTTATTTACCAATTACTAGAGAACTACTAAGCTTTTGTGCATACTAATTTATATAATTTTTTACCGAATTACTCCCGCTTCGCTCGAGTGCGTTCCTAGATACGTTTTGAGTAGATATAAATAGTTATTAACCAGAGCTAGCCGTGAAAATAATTATTTTTAGTGATTTTTTCCGATTTTTTAATAGCTATTCGGAGCGGAGACAAATGCAACAAATCAAAGATCATAAAAATCGACCTAGCTTTTCTTGAGTTATAAGCGTTGTAACTGACCCGACTTTGTTATATATATATACATAGATGCTTTTTAATCATAGTAGAGAAAAGTTGGAGTATAACTTCACGCCCTTTGCCCCTAACTAATAACCCAAGCAAAGTTCAAAAAACTAAACCATACATTAAGTTTCCAAATCAGATAAATAAAAATCTAAAATTGGCGTAGATTTGTTGATGATATATAAAAATAAAAAAATCGATAATTTAGAAACGACCGTCTGATAGGAACGACCGAATCCAAGTGCCTTTTTAAAAATGGGTTACATGTACTGTAGATGCAGAGCTCATTTACAATGACCTCTTCACCGGTTTGATTCTTGCTCCATGCAAACACCACATGGTTAGACGACACAGATACCATTACCCAGTATTCATATATTAACTGATATTATAGTTATATTGCAACATTACTTTGTTTATGTTTATTTTTGTCTTTTTAAGGTCATTTTCCCCCCTTCAGCACATTATTTTTATATAAATGTTTTTTTCAGACAGTCGAAAGCTTCTGGAAGAGATCTCTTTAAAAAGATAAGTTGTCCTATGTTCAAAATATTGCTAACTAATAATTTTTCTACTATACATTACTAGCGACTCACGTCCCTAGGTTATCCCTGGGTTGCTTTCTCATACAAACTTTCATCCCCATTTTCTCCCCTTTAAGGTATTATTTCCGGGATAAAAAATATCCTGCCTTTTCCAGGATTTCAAATTATCTTCTTTCCAAATTTAGGTTCGGTTCAGTAGTTTTAGAGCTTATTCGGTACAAACAAACAAACAAAATTTTTTATCTTTCTAATATTAGTATAGATATGGTATATAAATAAAATTATTATAGTAACATCTTAAATAGGTTACAAAATTATAAATGCTTAATTTTAAGTATAATTATAGGTTAAAGTGTGTATATTTAGGACAAAGGATGATAAACTAACAATAATGATCGTATGAGAAAATGTTCGGTATAGTACGTAGTGATAACATTAATTAATTAATTAATAATGCAAATTTAGTTGATAAACTGACCATTGACTGTGTTCATTTTGTATTCAGAGTACACTTTAATTAGATACGCAAATCAGGCCAATTTCTGGACGGTGCTAGCACAAAGTTTAAAGCTTACCAATCTAATTTCAAATTATTTTGGAAAATAGAAACGTTCTGAAAGGCAAGCGGTATTTTGGCGGAACTTTCCGATAGCATGTGCCAGTTAAATGAAGAGTTTTACTGTAGCCTCCAGTGTCGTGTGCCAATTTAATGTTGCTATATTGTCATGACCCTTAAACTTAGATAGCACAGTGTAGCCGCATAGAGCTCGAGTTCGGAATAATAGCAGACCGGGCTTCCGCTCGAGGCAAATATTTATATTTCCTAAATCTACAACTGTCTATCGTATTCTTGATATATGTTCATGAATTTTGTATTCGTTTCATAGTTCAGTTGTATAGAAATTTAGCTTCGGAATGGAAGATTTGTTTGTCATTTTATAAAATGGCTCAAAAGTCTCAAATAATTTCGTGTACAAGAGATCAGAAGTAAAAGCTCTTGCAAATCTTTTTTTTTTTTTATAATATGCTTAATATATTTAATAGCGTTTAATTTTTATACTGTGCAGTAAATGTCTCAGGGAATTAGTAGCCGAGGTTTATCTTCTTGGTCGTAAAGTGCTTATGTTATAAAAATAATAAAAAGTCGATCGCCACATCCAGTAGTATTTCTACTAATTTAATATTATAAATGTGAAAATTTGTGAGGATGTCTGGATCTCTGGATGTAAAGATGTATGAATGTTTGTTAGTCTTTCACGCAAAAACTATTGAATGGATTTTAATGAAACTTCACAATAATATAGCTCATACATCAGAATAACACATAGGCTACTTTTTATTTCGGAAAAATATACGGTTCCCGTGGAATAGATTTGTTTTTCTATCAATATAGGATGAAAAAAAATATTTCGTTATCTTTATTTAAGAAACTTATCAAATAATTTCGCTAAACGAAGCTTATCGAGTTGTTTGTTTATATCCGAATTCGGAAAATGTAAGTTAATGAAGCAAATAGATTTGATTCCTGAACGGAACTGGTCAAACATCGAATGCTGGACGACGTCCAATTTTACAAACAGCCTTTGAGATGAAATCGTTCTTGTACAATACAAATACCAATTTATTTTCTAAAATGAAGTACACAAAACCACCCAGCATTCAGACTTTGATCATATTGGAAAAAGGCTATAGGTACACATGAATGTAAAATAGTCTCCTGTTTTAGATCTAAATGTAATAAGTAAGATTGGAGCACCAACGTTATATACTTTTTATATACTATTTACTTTTGAAGAATTTTCATATATATGTATAAGCTTTATTAAGAAATAATAATTAGAAGTCATATTGCACAATTTTATATTTCAACACGAATTAAAAAAAGATATGTTTTATTTAAGCGCTTGAGAAAACGAGTGAAGCGGGTTCAAATCCCGGTCTCGCACCTCTGATATTTTCATGAGCGAAACATTTCTAACATGATTACCACTTGCCTTACGATGAAGGAAAACATCATGAGGAAACCTGCATGTCTGAGAGAACCTAGAAATTTTCGAAAGACATGTGAAGTTCGCCAATTCGCTCTTGGCCAGCATGGTGGACTATGGCCTGATCCCCCTCGTATGGAAGGGTGGCCCATGCCCAGCAGTGGGGCGTTAAAAAGAGCTGAATACATGCAGACTTGTTTTATCACATATTTTCATATTATACTGATGATTTTACATAGATATAAACTTACTTGATTTTCGTTGACTCGAAGGAAACCTGCAAAAAAGTAAGATCATAAGTAAAAGTCTAGTTACAGAGAACTTATTACAACATTTTTTTCATTTTGATTAATTATTATAATGTTATAAAAGTTAATTACTACTATAAAAGTTAATTAATATAATAAAGGTTGTATTATATAAAATTATCACTTATTGGTTTTGTTAGCAAATTACTTTGTCAATTCGCTAGTAGATAATTAGAAAATGCAAATTAACTTATTGTGTCAAATTTTATACTCTCCATTGTAATTGTGCTCTTTTTCTTTTTTTCAATCCATCACTTTTACTTACATAGATGTATAATTTTAGGATACTAAAAACTTAACTTAGACCTAAAATTCAACGATTTATTATAATTTTGAAACCCAACGTTTCATTAAACTCTAAAGTACATCATAATATATTTTACACGTCCATGTATATCTTTATGCACAGCCTCCGCAAAATAAAGCACTTTGAAGTGAGATGATAAGAAAGAGACGCAAACAGGAGTTACTTTTTGTGGGCTTATCTCTTGACGCCCAAAAACATTTACATAAAATATTAAAGCTTTACCCTATTTTAGTAAATTTAATTAAAGCTAATATAAAAAGCTAAATATTTTGGGTTAAGTTTACGAGAGAAACAGTTACTGGTATTACTGTACTAATGAGAATATCCCTTTTTTATCTGTGATTTTAACTATATGATTCTGGTAGTCGCGACGCGCTCGCTTGGGAAATCGAGTGAAACGGGTTCAAATCCCGGATCTCGCACCTCTGATATTTTCATGTGCGAATCATTTCCAACATGAATATCACTTGTCTTAAAGTATTCGTGAAGAAAGCCGCATATCTAAGAGAACTTAGTAAGTTACTTTCGACGTGTGACGTCTGCTAACCCGCACTTGGCCAGCATGGTGGACTATGGACTGATTCTCTAGCATTGAAGGGAGACCTATGTCCAGCAGTAGTACGTTAAAAAGGGCGGAATATATACATACATACATACATATATGACTATAGTGTAATACGCCTATGGATATAGGTTTGGTACTCGCCTAAAGCAAATATTTAAATAGACTACAATATTCTTTTATACTGGCACCCGTATGTCAAGAACTGACAGAATACACACAAAAGACAGTTCGTAACAAGTATACATTGTGCCATTTGTTTTAAGTTTTTTTGTTTGAGAACTGTCAATTTTAGGAAGATGGTACGAAATTTAATGTTCACATTTCAGGGTTTCGTAACAGCAAACTCATATCGCAACTTATTTGTAATGGTTGCCGAACTTCAAATGTATGTGATAAATTTTAATGTTTTTCCGAATCTTATGTATCGGCATTATGTACCTATAGATACATAGCAAGTATTAAAATATGTCGTTCACACATTCTATTGAACTTAAAGTGGTAGGTGTAGGTTCAATTTTTGAACTAGATTAATTTAAATCTAACTAAAGTAAAGTTAAGAAGTTAAGTAAAAAAGACCCGTATAAAAGCTCTAAAAGGATGTGTTCCGTATTTTTTCCTATCTTTTCCACTTAGAAAATTGAAAAAATACGGAAAGAGTAATAACTAATTTTTGTCTAAAAAAGTACGTTAATTAAAATCACTTAAAATACATTACTGCTTTAGGGATGGAATTAACTTTGGAATTTATGTACAAAATAATATTCATTATAAACAAAATAAATATAAAACGCAATTCACAATTGGCGAAGATATAGAATAACATATAAAAACCACGACCAGAGTTCACCCTCCCTTTGAAAATCAGTGAAAAATTAAATGTGACCCCGAATTTTTAAATTCAAATTTCTAACAAAGGAAACATAGATAAGGGCCATAATAAACAATGCCTCCTAACTTTCTGACACCTAAATCCTGAGTTTAATTTTCTTCTCCAATTTGAAATTAACATAAAAATGTTTGTTCTGAATTAGTTAAGGTAAAAAGATTCTTTGGAAAGTGCCCGAAACCCGTCTTATCCGTATCTATATCCTATATCCGTATTAAGTATAAAGTAGATATTGAAGTAAAACTGTCTTATGTGATAAGCGTCAAAGCTATTTTTGATGATAAACTAGCGACACCCTGACTTCATTATTATCCTGATTACATTTTAATGAAAATGTTATCACGATCCAATACTTCTATAAATCATTTTAATCGTTACGAATGTTAACAGGAACAAACAGACAAATAAATTTTATAACTATTATTTCGACCTTGGTATCGTCCAAAAAACTAAAAAGCTCATCAATAGCTACTTTGATTAAGAGAACCACAGCTTTACCTATAAGTATAGATTATTGCTAATATACGAGTATGTATAAAATCAAAAATTAAAAATTTACTAAACAATCGAAATAGTTAAAGCAATTAAAATAGAAGAGTGGATTGAAAATGGAAAAATCTTCTAGGTCACTTCGGTTTTATTTTAAAATGTCTGCCAAATATTTATCTGTTCTACGACGAATATGTCCGTACTAAAGTTAATAAGGAGGCAGTGGTAGCCCAGTGGTAACGGGCTCACTTGGGAAACCGATTGAAGCGGGTTCAAATCCCGGGTCTCGCACCTCTGATATTTTCATGTGCGAATCATTTCTAACATGATTACCACTTGCCTTACGGTCAAGGAAAACATCGTGAGGAAATCTGCATGTCTGAGAGAACCTAGCAAGTTTTCGAAAGACATGTGAAGTCCGCCAATTCGCATTTGGCCAGCGTGGTAAACTATGGCCTGATCCCCCTCGTATTGAAGGGAGGCCTGTGCCCAGCAGTGGGACGTTAAAAAGGGCTGAATACATACAAAGTTAATAAATATCAAAAAATTAAACTCTCTCATTCGTTATAATAAACGTAATTACTAGTAAAAATGAGTAAAAATTGTTTCGCATTTAATTATTATTTCTCATTTCGTTATTATATTTCTTTCTCATGACATTTCGTTAATTATATTTCTGCTGAAATGTACTTAATTGGAAAATATAAACAAAATTATGTAAGAAACCCGTTGGTTTCTTACTTAGTATTCACTGAACGGTACATTTTCATTATTTGCTTTGGTATAAATTGATAAATTTGAATACAATATTGTTTATTTGGTTAAACTTTGTAGTAAAAGATATTTTCTGAATGCCACCATGAATAAAATTTACATAGACAATCATTTGTGTTTAATATCTCTAGGGAACTAAATGAGTTATAAATTAGCCAACCCCTTGTAGCCTTATAATTGCGGAAGACGCGAATTTGAGACCCGCTCAGGAAATGTATAACCACCAACACAAAGTATAACAACACCAACAGTATATAACGTATTACTCATTATAACCATATACAGGTGGAAGAAATGTATTAAACATGGATGAAATTGCCTCAAATATTGAAGATATTAAGTTTTAGTCAAGGAAATATTCTTTTTTACTGCAAGCTAGATAGATAAGCTTTTATCTTACTAATATTATAAATGTAAAAGTTTAGATGTTTGGATGAATGTTTGTTACTTAATCAAGACAGAACGTCTGTACGAAACTAGATGAAATTTGGCATAGAGATAGATTATAGTCTGGAACAGCACAACACATAGGATACTTTTTATCCCGGAAAAATGTACGCTTCCCGTGGGATAGATTTGATATATAAATTGTGTAATGTAACAAATTGAGGGATTTGATTTAATTTAAACTTTATTTTCTTCTTTATAGTTCATTTATTTTGCCAAAAAATAATTATACTTGATATTTTTAATATTTAAGGTACTTTTCTTCTAAGTCGCGTTCATTTGTTCCACCTTGGATATTGGCTATAATAATAATTTCCTTAGTCTGCTTGTATGTCTGTATGTTACGAGTAAATGTTATAGATAATTTAGAGAACAAGGTCTAAAAACTTTTAAATAGTATACTGTATACATTGTAAAACCCTATTTATATACAGGAATAAAAGTCACCAATGTGCGGCACATTTACTTATACCACAGATCATATATAGAGTACAGATAGTGCATCCCATACAAATATTTGGACATCGCTAACTCACGCTATTGGACACACTATTTTTTTTGTCCTAAAATGATAATAGATGGCGCAAGTGAGAATTAAAAATAAGGCGACATCTAGCAACTCTAAATGACAGATGGCGTTAAAAGCTAAGGGTATCTATCCCCGAGCTGCCGCTGCGCAATGTTGTAGGTAACTATGTAAGGTCTCTCAAGGCTACTATAACAATTACAAACTATATTTTTAAGATATTGTCTTTGAGTGCTACAAAACTTTTTATTATATTGAGCGCCATCTATGAACACAGTTTACATAATTATTATCAAAGATCGTGCTATCACAATGTAGTACCCATTATTGCCGCCAGAAATATAACGATATTATTGAATTTTATAAAACTTCAAAAACATTATACTTTTGTCCATTACTTCCTATTTTCTTACTTTATGTATTTTTTTTAAAGTTAGAATATATGCTTTTGGCATTTAATTTTTTTCAAATTTTGAATTTAACATGAATATAAAAACAAATCGATACATACAATGCCATCTATTATCATTTTTTTTTAACTAATTTCACTTTGTTCGTGATGCGACCCCATGCTTATACCTACTATAAAAGAAAACCTAGGTATTACCCTATTAGGTACTACATTATAAAATTATTTCATATCATTGTGACAGATATTTATAATATAGCATAAATATTAAAACGTTGATTTAAGAATAAAACGTTATATAATTATTCTGAAAAGTTAAGAGTTGAAATTGTCTAAGCCGTAAACTGATTGTACTATATATAAGCAAGATAGAAGTACTTTTTCTTTTGATTTTTTTGGTTGAAAAGTTTGGTTAAAATATTTAAACTATTCGACAAAAACCTCTTTCGCAAGATAAACGATTAAGCTTAGGAGAGGACATGCTTTTTGTGCGAATTCACCACGCCCTTTTTTTAATTTTTGCTGTATTTTACATGCAATAACTTAAAACTGTATGCTGAATAGAACATTTTCTTTAATATTGTAAGAAATCTAATTGTAAAAAAGATTTTAGGTCAGATTTTCACTGATTAAATGCATCATGATTAGAAATATCACAAGTTATTTTATTTTATGTTATTATTATTTTAATAGTTTGTATTATTTAAATAATAATGTTTATTAAAAAAAATAACTATGTAGCCATGAATAAAATGATTATTTAATCGTTATTATAGTATATTTTTAGATATTTTTCACGAAAAATGAACACGAAATATACATTGGCATGTAACGGAAGCTTTGATTCTATGTAGAAAGTTACGTAATGAAGTCAAACAACGAAAGCCCCGAAGGTACAATTTTATACGTTATACATCCGAAACGAATATTTTAAATCAATCCTATAGGTATTTAACATGAAACGATTTTTTATGAACATATTATAATATATAATAATAAGGTTAACTTCTATGAATTATAAATGTTTTTAATTCGTATTATATTTTAAATAATTTTTATAGAATCTTTGTGAAATTATAATTTTCTTATATACTTTAATAGTTTCTAAATTGACTATAAAGTAAGTAATATTAGGGTATATAATAATAATTGTCTTGTACCTTACAAAAATATATACACTGCCTAATTTTACACAAATATACTATCCGTCCTTATTATACAAATATAACTTCATGATTGTAATTTTTATCCTTCCATTTCTCGATAAATTTATCTAATCGAACTAATTTGTCTCAATTCTTCTCTTAAAACTCTGATGAATTTTAGATTTACGAGAAAATCGAGTGTAAACTTTACAGCGACGGAACTTGATAAAACTTTTTATTACTTTCAAAATGTTAAATCGAAACGAACACGTTAAATACGTTCTGAAAGTTTTACGCTTTTAATGTTCAAGAAATAATTTATTCATCCTAAAAAATGTAAGTAATAAATATAAAATAAAATTTTCTTTGAAGAATTTATTTTAAATTTTAAAGAATTAAATATAATGATTTTTTCAAAAATAAAAAATACATAAAATCCTAAATTAAAAAATCTTAACCGTCGCAAACATTTAAAATATAACACTGGCAGCTTATTTTATAGTTTAGAAGAAAAGAAAAAATTTAAATTTCGAACTGTCCGCTTACCTTTCAGGCTTTTAGTAGGCGTTCGGCAGCGAGCGCGGCACAACGTGGAATGCCGTCCGGCGGACCGAGCCTTGAACATCTAGACTGCAGTTCAGGAACCGAAGATTGATCGTTCATATTCCGTACTCGAGGGATGTTTCGCCGGTTTATCAACTTCAATTTTCACAGAAAACCTACTTTTTAAACTTTAGATTAACAAGTATGACTTGTTAAATGTAGTTTGTTATAAATTGCATTTGTTAGAAATGGAAGATTTTATTTATTGTAAAAACATGATGTTGCAAACATTACTGTAGAAATTAATGTTCTATAAAATAATTTTAATCGTTTAAGAGCAATAATAATTAAGAAAAAAAAAAAATCTTCTATACTTATATTATAAAGAGGCAGAGTTTGTTTGTTAGAACGCGCTAATTTCAGGAACTACTAATCCAGTTTGAAAAATTCTTTTTGCATTAGATAGCCCGTTTATTGAGAAAGGTTATAGGTTACATTATAATTATCATCATACTGATAACCAAAGAAGCGGAGCAGTAATCATAATGTATAGTCTATCTTTTCCATACTAATCATTAAAACGTACCAAGGAACGAACGATTTTTAGTTTTTTGTCTGTTTGCCGGTTTGTCTGTTTGTCTGTGCATTTGTGCGCGCTAATCTTAGAAACTGCTTAACTGATTTGGGTGCGGTTTTCACTAATGTATTGCGGTAAGCTTCACGTAACATTTAGTATTTGTTTTATTTCCATCGGTTATGTCAATTTAAAGAATCATCTAGGGGCGAACCCGAGCAAAGCGATCGTGTGCCGCTAGTATATTACTCGTATAAACTGGTTTACGTAATACCTCTATTTATAAACCTAATAAATATGATGAACTATTTATTACAATGATTGACTTATGTTTTTGTTACAACTCTACATTCAAACAAATAACATAAGATTGATGGAGCGCACATAGGATTTTAATTGAAACCTGAAACGGTACAATAATTAGCTGTCAATACTAAAGCTTCTGTAACGGCGAGCAATATGTGAGAAAACAAAATAAACAAAGTATATATATATATATATATATATATATATAATCATAGAAATAATTAGTTTGAATAATTATTTGTATAAAATAATTAATAATGTATGTATGTATGTATTCAATCCTTTTAAACGTCCCGCCACGCTAGCCAAGTTGGCATACCATGCGTTTCGAAAACTTCATAGGTTCCCTCAGACATGCAGGTAGGTCCTCGCGATATTTTTCTTCACTGTATTATCAGAATATAAATCTACATCATGTATCGAATACAGAATCAAGTTTTGTATTATACAGATATTGTACGCATTTAATTCACTTAACGCTTTAATTTCTTTGGCATACTTTACCATATTTTAGAATTCAGAATTCTATCCTTATTAAAGTTAAGAACTTAACAATTGTCATGAATTCTTAGCAACACAGTTATTCTGTGTTTAAAATCGCAAGACGGCTTTACAGTTGTGGGAAACTCTGGAGATAAATCCTTCAAGAAAGCAAAGGAAATATTACCAGACTTAAACTGAAGAGCTTAAATCCTTTTAAGGTATCATCATATTAAACCTATTTCTAATGAAATAAATAATGAAAAAAAAGTACTGTCTGTTAAATAAATTACTTTTTAATATAAAAATTACACCGACTTCAAAATGAAATTGTTCCACTCTTATGACAAGATCTTTTTTCTTGAAAAATTTACATAAGTCGACCCATAAGGTATATTTTAATAACTAGCGGCTCACCCTCGCTTCGCTCGGGTTCACCTTAAGGAAAACAAAAACAAACCTATCCCACGGGAACCGTACATTTTTTTCAGGCTAAAAAGTAGCCTATGAGTTACTCCAGACTATGATCTATCTCTATGCTAAACTACATCCAGATCTGTTCAGCCGTTCTGGCCTGAAAGAGTAACAAACATCCATACCCACCAACTTTCACATCTATACTAATATTATAAAGCTGAAGAGTTTGTTTGATTGTTTGTTTGTTTGTTTGTTTGGTTGAACGCGCTAACCTCAGAAACTACTGGATGGAATTCAAAAATTCTTTTTGTGTTGGATAGTCCATTTATCGAAGAAGGCTTTAGGTTATATATCATACCAGAAAAATGTACGGTTCCCGTGGGATAGAGTTGTTTTTGTCTAGAGACGAACCCGAAGCGAAGCGAGGGTGAGTCGCTAGTTTATAATATTTATACAGATAATAGAGATTAAAAAATAATAATCATATAAATCAGGTCATCTTCTACATACGTACGGTCCTTTTTAGTGCATTTAATTTTATCATCTGTTAAAAATCCATCAATATTATAACTATGACAACTCAATTTGTATTATCCATTTTACTTTGTCCTACAAATAACCTAATAATAATAATTAGTATAATTCAACTCTTTTGACCGTCCTACCGATAGTTTCATGCCTCCCCATAGGCCATAATCTACTACGCTGGCCAAATGGGAGCTACACATGCAAGTTTCCTCACTATATTTTTCTTATTCGTATAATCATATTGAACCTGGTTCGCACTTGAAAATCTCAGAGGTGCAAAACCCTCGTTTATCGCTGATTTACTTGATTTTCCAGGTGAGCGCTTTTCCAATAGACTACCACTTTACTAATTAATTCAATAATTAAAATTAGAAATTCGTAATTATTTAATACTTACTTCAGCATTATGTTAAATTTGGGTTTTTGGTATTCTGAGAAATGTCTATGTTATGTTTTTTTTTTTTATATTAAACAAAGTGATTTCGATCTAAACTATGGCTAGGGAAGTAACTACGTGTTTAATATGAATTATAAGCATTAGGCACAGCTGTGAAAATTCCCCTCTACTGATGTGTCCAATAAGGAGTTAGAGGATGAAATATAGTAGAATAATGTTATTTTCCTAAGAATACATAGATAATAAAAGAATTACTTTTACTTTCTATCCTCGAATTCGATCGTGTAAAAATGTTATCCTTCTTTTCCTTAAAGTTTTTACAGTGCCATCTATCGATAAAGCTAAAATAAAAATAAATTAAATGATTATCCGGGGTCACAGATGCTCCGATGGGACCCTAAGATAACTCTGCGTATTGAGATTCATCTAAATCCGTGATTGTCTTAAGCGTTCAAAAATTTTCAGAAACTTAAACATAATTTATATTATACTAGTGACTCACTCGTTTTAACGTTTAGTATAGATTTCTCATAGGTGGGATATGTTCCAGCAGTAAGATGCGTTCCCAGACAGCCAGACAGACAGAGACAGAGAGACAGATAGACAGACAGACAGACAGACAGACAGATAGACAGACAGACAGACAGAGATAGACAGATAGACAAACGAAAAATCTAAAAACTATAGATTCAGCCTCTATAACGTTAATAATGAATATTTCAATAAGATTTTCCAAAAAAATATTCAATGTGTAGATTTGACTCAGAATTTTATTATAATAGAGAGAGCTTCTATAATATCATTAATCTATACATTAATGATATTATAGAAGCTCTGAAAAGGGACGATATCTCCAATTTAATAAGAAAATATTTTCATACTTTAAACTTCTAGGAAGTTAGTTTCATACTATAATCTCTTTCTATCGGAAAAATTATACGAAAATTCGTAAAGTAGTTTCTGAGATGAGATTTAAACAAACTCGGCGTAGCAGAGAACTTAAATTTATAACCTTTAGCAATTATTATACATAATAATACATACTGTATAGTGTATATATGTATGTAGCTATTTCCAACCGTAGACTTTTGAACTTAAACGTTCTCATTACATTGCTCTATAGTAATACCTAGTACTTTAGTTGAAGACGTATTTTAATATACCTCGGTCTTATTTCGTTTGGAAAATTGTTGTTCTCATATTGAAACAAAATACCACAATTCAATTAACTACGTTATTATTAAGTCTTTGAAGATATTTTGTCTGTACATTTAATAATATGATATTTTAAAAACTTTTATGTATTGTTAAATGGTATATTTTAAATTTAAAATAGAACCTACAACTGCTAACTTGGGGTCTTTACTGACCCTAATTATCTGGAATAATAATAATAATATTCTTTATAGCACACCAACAAAAAAATACAAAAAAAAATAGATGGAAAAGATGCACAGCAGGCGACCTTATCGCTGTAAGCGATCTCTTCCAGGCAACCTTGAGTAGGAGGAGTAAATTTTCATAAAATGGTAGGCGGTGTACTTTATCACGTTTATGAATATTTTAAAGAACAAATAATAATAGGATCGAATAAGATATTCAAATATACAATATGTACCTACTTTTGAAATCATATTAAAGTCTCAGAGGAACAAATTAAATAAACGATTAAAGTAAAAAAAGTAACAGAATCAAAAAACTTCCCTTAAATATTCTAAATTATTCCTTCCAAATGAAAGAGAAGAAAATCTAAATATTTAATAACTAGCGGCTCACCCTCGCTTCGCTCGGGTTCACTTCAGATCAAAAACAAATCTATTCCACGGGAACCTTACATTTTTCCGGCATAAAAGGCCCATATGATATTCCAGACTATAATCTATCTCTGTGCCAAATTCCGTCCTAGTCCGTTCAGTCGTTCTGGCGTGATTGAGTAACAAACATCCAAACATCTAAGCTTTCACATTTATAATATTAGTAAGATTCCATAAACTAATAAGAACCACTTTTATCACTTTGAAAGTATAAGATAGAGTAGAAATTGCGAACTTTGTTGCAACACATGGAATTTGTAGGCATCATACGATCAATGCTTCTAGGATAAATTCACTCGGTTGTTGATAAGGCGGGTCGATTTTCATATACTCTACGCTCTACCGTAGTAGTAATAGTATTGTGTAGAAGTCACATTTATTACTATTTTGCTGCTTTTGTTTTTAGCGATCTTTAACTATAAACTTTACTGATAAATGTCCCAGGAAATTGTACAAATGATTAATGAATGGAACGTTGCTTATGTTTGTTCATTGTAAAACAAATTATACACGTAATATTAAAATGATGAATGAAGAATATGCTAAGTCACTTTTACGTTTTTATATCATTTATGTTGACTAGGAATCGCCCAGTGGTTTAAGTTCGACAATAATCATTATTGAAAATTTGAAGAAAACATATATGAATAGAAATTACATATCTATATTAAAAAATAACTATTTTTAAATTATTTTAAAAAGCTACTGACTTGTTCTGTATTGACATATTTATATACCTACTAGCGACTCACCCTCGCTTCGTTGTGGTTTGTCCCTAGGTTGCTTTCACCCCCTTAAGAGATGATTTCCGGGATAAAAACTATCCTATGTCCTTCTTATGATCTCAAACTATCTTCTTATCAAATTTCATCTAAATCGGTTCAGTATTTTCGGAGCTTTGTTTGTTTGTTTGTATCGAACAAACAAACAAACAAAAAAAATTTCCTCTTTATAATATAGAAGATAGATAAGAACATTAAACATAGTTATTGATTAATATTAGTCACAAACTTTTCTAGTGTGTTATCATTTCAAACTTTTATATGTTGTCACGTTCAGTTTGGACGGAATTTGAATACGGCTAAGCTATAAAAATGCTTAAAAGATTTTAACTTATATTTAAATTTTATTCATAACAAAAAAAATAATTTAATTTTTTAAGGTGGAGTATCGATTTTCATAAACCTATTTAGGTTCATAAAAATCGATACTTCACCTAAAAAAATAATATTAGGTACATAAAAATCAATTCATGAAACAATTTAAACATTTTATATAACGAAAGCAAACTAAAACATTATAATCAAAAGCACAAGTAAAATCAATATCAAATTTATTTACCTTGAATGGAAATTGTGACGTAATTGCTAGCACGAGGTCACCCACCAAGAGTGCAATGTCGAACGACTTCCGACGTCTTATTAACCATTGACATGTCTTCTAGTCGCATCAGGAAGCTTCTAGAAAAATACATACCAACGGCCAAAGTACTACGTTTTAACATTCACCCTATGTATTGAATTAAGTGTTAAAATCAATTTATTTTATAAGTTTTTAAAACAGTACTTATATTTTATACTAGCAGAACCCGCAGCTTCGCTTGCGTTAAAAATACATAAAAAACTCTTTGACTTTATTCTATTAGTAACAATGCATGGAAGTCTGCCCGATTTGTTGATATTTATGATTACTGCTCCACTCGCTTGGGTAGTAAGTAGCATGATGATATATAGCGTTCCTCACTAAACCGACTACCAAATGAAAAAATAATGTTTCATATCGAATTAGTAGTTATTGAGATTAGCGGGTTCAAGAAAAAAAAAACAAACAAAAAAAAACAAATAAAAATAGCATAGATAACTTATAGGATTTATATTATTATAATAAGTAACGTAAAGGCTTTCGATCCATTTTCGGTATTCTATGAGATTTACCATGTACACGGGATCGTGTACTATATATAAAGCGTATGCATATGTGTGTACGTGTGTTTAAACACAGGTGCTCTACACCCATCTTAATAAGATGTCACGGTAATCCAACACGACCATAGAGAAACCAGGCAAAACCTCGTCAACTTTACGAGCTCTCCGAGACACGAGTGTGTAATAGGAACAAGGACTCGTACCTTTTACCTTTTTATCTACAGCAGTTATATATATTTATATTACTATATAATTATTCAAATAATACAATAAACATTAAACATGAATTTTCTTTATTAGTCTTCTATCTATACTTATAATTATAATAAAATTCTAACTTAGTCGAATATGTACATTAAATATTTTTTGGAAAATCTTATTGAAATAGTCATTATTATCGATACAGAGGCCGAATCTATAGTTTTTAGCATTTTTATCCGTCTGTCTGTCTGCGAACGCATCACGTGAAAACCACTGGACAGATTTTGATGAAATTTGATATGATGATATCTGGTTATCCGGGTCAACATATAAGATAATTTTACTGCAGGAAAATATCTCATCTTTAATGGTCGGTACACACGACAACGATTTATCGTAGCGATTTGACCGCGCAGTCCGTTTGTGCAGTTTATCGAACGTCCACAGTGTGTCCAAACGTCTACTATATCTGGGTCGATCGTCAGCTTTTCGCAGAAACTCAGACGAGGAAAATGTCACCCGGTATAGACTGATGGGATGATACTTATCAATTAGCATGGTATTATCATGTCGTAAGCAGCGTTTTTCTTATTGCTTTCGTGATAATCTTTACTTTCCATATTCCATAAGCAAACTTCATTTTTATAGCACTGAATAAACTCTTCCAATAACTCACGGATTCTGCTACAATTTTCATGCGATCTTTTTTGACATTATCGATATTATATTGATCACATACAGCTCTTGTGAATGAACTGAATGATTGCTCCAACTTCCATCCACACACTACGATAAAACTGTGCAAACACGATCGACAACGATTAATCGAATAGCTTTTATAACTGCCTCCGATCGCTTGCACCAACCAAAAAATCTGCGCCAATTTTCGTACACACCATCAATAACACTGTACAAACGGACTGTGTAGTCAAATCGCTACGATAAACCGTTGTCGTGTGTACCGATCATAAGAAATTTATACTAACCGTCAAAACGTACCTAAGGACGAACCCGAGCGGAGCGAGGGTAAGTCGCTCGTATAAAATTATAAATATAATAACATGACTGCTGCCTAAATAACTAAACCCAAATGTTTTTTAATAGCTAGGATGCTTTGTTGATGTCATTAAAATTATACGTCCTTGTATTACTTACTCTCTTTGAGCATAGATTCAAATTTCGATCACGTTTTATTTAAACTGCTTCTGAAAAGCTGAGCACTCTCAATAATGCTATCATTGACAAATCAATTTACATGTTAACAGATTACGAGATCTTCATTTTAAATAAAGTACCTGGTCGACCGAGCTTCGCTCGGAGTTCTTTTTTGTTATATCGTATTTTTTAGATAAAAAAAACTGAAAACTTGAATAAATACCAAAAAAAAAGCAAAACTTTGTATCCGATCGAGATTCGAACTCGAACACACCTATTTCATTGTTAATCTTGCATCTTGGTCGCTTGACCACGATACTTATGTCCGAGTGTGAGAAATTATCGAGCATATTCTGCGTAGAATAATGCAAAAGAAAACTGCATGAAAACTCGAAAACACGCGTTTTCCCAGACATCAGACTAATCTAGATCGATTCTTTGCCCCCGAAAGTCCCCACATACTAAATTTCAGCAAAATCGTTACAGTCGTTTCCGAGATCGCTGGTATAAATAAATAAAGATATAAATATATAAATATACAAGAATTGCTCGTTTAAATATATTAGATTCTTTTTTAATTTGTTATATTTTTGTTTTTCTCTTTTTTAATATTCTTAATTCAATTACGTTTTGCATCTTTTCTCCAAACTTTGATATATGTATTTGTGTAACATTAGAAACTATTATTGATTAAGTTTTGTTATTGTTACTCTATATATTTTATTAATACCGTTTGTTTTCTAAATAAATAACATAGTAAGAAATACACTTCTTTCTTTCCAGGACAATAAAAATTTTGTTTTTTTTTTTTCGTAATTACTCGCACACTCTCGCCTGTACATATTTATTATTTTATGACGGTAGCCTGTTCGATTTTTGGATTCGGCAAGTATCTATACTATTTGTTCAATGATACATTATCTAAATGTCCCAAACATCATATCTCCTTAAAAATATATATGATTGATATATTTCATTCATCAAGAATCTTAATATCAGCAGTAATTTTTACTTTCTTTAATAATATACTAGTCGCTAGTTATTTATATATGTAAATAACTTAAAAGCAAAATAGTTCATTTATATCCAAACATAATGCCTGAAGGTTTCCAATATACTTATTAACACAAAAATTCATTCAATAAGAAAACATCAAAGTAATTAAAACGATTTTCTCGTTGTTATTCTAAAATATTAATTTTCCATTAGGTATAACAAGATTTTGTTCGTGCAATTTCATCTCAATGTACAGACATCGAGTATAATTGGGTCATTAGAAGGGTACTTTTATACCTTCAACGTTGGTATTGCTAATAATGATGGTAAATAAACTATCGACAAATATCGATATCGATAGTTTAAAACATATTATAGTAAAATAATGAATATTTTTGATTATATTATCTTACTGAAGGTGTTATATTTAAATGATTTTTCTTTTGATTTTTGTTTGACAAATTGCTCTTAATCTTATGCAAAAATTAGAACATGATGATAGACCTTCAAGAATAATAGATATATATGTATTTATTTATTTATCATCATCGACCTAGCCCTTACTTTGCTTAAGTTTTAACCACTAGTTGATAAATCCCCAGTATGCTATAAAAGAAATTAGTTGATATTTCTCTATTATTAAAAAGATATCATCCATAATGTTATTTCAATACTAGCGACTCACGCTCGCTTCGCTCGCGTTCGTCCCTAGGTACGTTTTCACGGTTAGCTATGTTTGTACATAAATAGTAGCTTGCTACTCCTAAGATATTCATTTAAATTATATAGTGATTTACCCTCGCTTTGCTCGGGTGCGTACGCCGTACGCGGATTTTGTTCACAATTTTATGGGTTTTAATTTTTTTCGCGGAACCCTGATTCTTTTTCTAAAATAAAAGTAGCCTAAGTTACTCCCTATAACATCAGCTATCTGCTAGTGAAAGTCCTGTCAAAATCAGCCCAGCCATTTCGGAGATTAGCCGGAACAAACAGACAGACAGACAGACAGACAGACAGACAGACAGACAGTATGTACCGTGTATTCATCCATATGCATTTAGTAAAAAGCGGTTATTTTAATATTACAAACAGACACTCCAATTTTATTTATCTGTATAGATTAGTATGTACATATTATATTTTTTTACTTAACATACACATATACGTATTATTACTCTATTGATTGCATCGTTGGTCTAGACTCTAGTACTAATACGTCGTACTTCTTGAAACAGATACAGAAATCCTAGATGTAGGTTTTAAAGTTTCAGTCAAAAAATTGTCAGTAATAACCCGGGGTTAGGAAGTTGATGGTTTTATACCTCCGTAACGTGGAGACCACGTAAAGCCTTTCTGAGACACAAGACGTGTCAATTATAGTCTCGCCGGATTTTGAGAATGAAAAGAATAGTAATTGCACAGTAATTTAGTACGAAGATGGCTAGTCTCAATGGGATCGACGTGATCAAAATCGGTCAGTACATTACTCATAACATTCCAAAATATATGTCAATGTTTATTTTTAATATTTACCCTTAAAATAAATTATGTTGTATTTTATCTATTCAACAGATGCATGTCTTGAAATCCCTATTTATGTCTATTGCTTTACACACATTTACGCTGCTTCGGTAGTAGTATTTTATGTGTCTATTTATTGAACTTTTACACAGTAGAATCTTGTTTTGTTGACGATTGTGACTTCTATAATTATAATAGCTAGAGTAGATATATCAAAACTTCATCGTGCATGGTAATTATAATATACTAGCGACTCACCCTCGCTTCGATTCGGGTTCGTCCCTAGACAAAAACAAATCTATCCCACGGGTACCGCACATTTTCCGGAATGTTATATAGCTTTCCTCAGTTAACGGGCTATCTAATGCAAAAAGAATTTTTCAAATTGGATTAGTACTTCCTAAGATTAGCGAGTTCAACCAACCAACCAAACAAACAAACAAACAAGCCAACAAACAAACAAACAAACAAACAAACAAACAAACAAACTCTTCAGCTTTATAATATTAGGTTATGGGTACGTAACTAAGCTAAAAACTCAACTGGAATCCATTTTGTATGAAAAAATAATTTTGAAAAATACTTTGTTGGTTATACATAGTATATCATTAATTTTTTTTAAAAGTACTAAATTTAAATAATTTGAAACATTATAATTGATCGTACTTTACCTAAAACACACACCTACATATTTTTTGATTAATTTATTTTTATTATTAATCTATAGCATTAATTAATATCAAAACATATAAATGTACATTTACAAACAAACTTCTTGTAACAAAAAACGAAACAAAAATAAATAATATTCAGCCACTTTTAACGCTTCCCTTCTTGCCTTCGCTGTTTGTGTTTCATTTTTTTCGCTGTAGGGCACGGGTCTCCCTTCAACGCGAGGCGAGGCCCGTCCATATAGTCCTATAGCATCCCACGCAAACCAAGTACGACGACATTCACATGTCTTTCAAAAAATATTTAGGTTGTCTCAGACATACAGATATCCTCACGCTATTTTCTTTCGCCATAAGGCAAGCAATAATTATGTTAAAAAAAACTTAAAAACTCAGAGTTGCGAGATCTGAGACTTGAACAAGCTTTACTTGATTTTCTAAGTGAGCGCTTTTCTACTAAAGTACCACTGCTTCTTAAAGATGTCAGAATTAAACTGTTGTATCAAACTGAACTCAAAGGCACTGTGACACTCCAATTTAGTGTAAAATAGCAACGATCTATTCTTATTTTGACGAAAAATGTTGGTAACATTGTAACTAGTTAACAATACAACCATACAACAGTTACTAACTATTATTCAAGATTTTATAATTTATAAAGTTTCCTAATTTTTATTTCATTTTGGATCAACTTGTAGGAGTAGTAGTAGTACTCAATTCTGGTAAACCTATGTATTTTGTGTGTGTTTTACATGATAGATATCACGTACCATATGATGGTTTTATCAATTTTTTTTTTTTTTATGAAAAGATTATAATCAATCCCAAGGCCAATCTCATTGAGACTAGCCATCTGAGCAGGATATATTATAGTGCAGCGCGTGTGCGCGCTGATACAAGTGCACTCTCTATTCCTGTCACTCTCATACTCTGGTGGGACTACTATTCGACACGACCTCGACGCGCTCTTCGAAGAACGGAGGTGGAACACTGCCAACTTCCCAACTCTGGCTGTTATTGAGGCTGACTAAACAGAAAGACTCAATAATTAAACTTGGGTCAACCCGGGAATCGAACCACCGGATGTGAAGCCGTACATACAAACCACTACAACACCGAAGCATGAATAGATTATAGCTATATCAAGAGAGACCCTATATAAAATACAAAAGTCTACCCGTACTTAGACTACTAGAAATAATATCGTTAAAAAGTAAAATTTATAAGTGGATTGAACTGAACTTCAAAATTTATTATAAGAATGACATAATCTACCAACGTGACATGAAGTTAAAAAAAGTATTGCGAAGAGAATTAGGCTATAGGCCACCGAGCTAGGCCTATGTAAACTGACAGGCTACACATCTTTTTCATATCAGACATACATGTTTCCTCACGATGTTTTCCTTCCTATTAGTTATCACATATTAAGTGGTTTGGATGTGTGACCCTCTTGTTACCCAAACAAACGCGTTCCTAATAACCTACCACTGCTCTAATTATCTTATTGTCGATAAAAAAATCTTGAACACTAACATCACTATCACTTAGAGTCTAACTAACGTATTTGTCGATATAGAGTCAATTAGTAGTAAGAGAAAGTTCTCAATACCTCTGCTTCAGGCTGTAATGTGCTAAAATTGCTATTCACCATAAGGAAGAAACATCACAGAGATCCATTTTAAAATCTTTCATCGAACTTTATTAAAATAAAATATGTATATGCACCTTGTAAATAATAACATAGAAAAGTGTAAGTACCGATATACAAACAATTTCAATTAGACCTAAGTGTATAGGTATACATAGACCTAATCTATACTAATATTATAAAGCTGAAGAGTTTGTTTGTTTGGTTGAACGCGCTAATCTCAGGAACTACTAATCCGATTTGAAAAATTCTTTTTGCATTAGATAGCCCGTTAACTGAGAAAGGCTATAGGCTATATATCATCCCGGAAAAATGTAGGGTTCCCGTGGGATAGATTTGTTTTCGTCTAGGGACGAACCCGAAGCGAAGCGAGGGTGAGTCGCTAGTATATTATACTATTTAAATTTTCTCAATATTTTTTTTGTGTGTATAATATGTTATGCGATATCTTCGCTGATTCTGAACCGAGTCGTGGTACGTTAACTTTAAAGGATTTTGGAAAACATATTATGTTTATGTCATCCTTGCCAAATATGGCAACAACTAGATTAAATCAACAAAGATGCATTTACGATATTATTCTACAAACTTTATATAATTTTACAGAAAAACTTCGTTGGTTAAATGTACGTAACATAGGTACGTATATTGAGCTAGAGCTTTTTTCTAAAGAAAGCTCTTACCGATAAGTGTATTCACAATCAACAACAAAAATCAATGTAACCTAAAACGATTTCATTTTGATAATTTCCGCCAATAAATTAATAAGTTTTTAATATAATCTAATAAATAAATGATTTATAAACTTCCTAATATTTGCATGCTGTACCTGCCTTAAAAGATAATGCATTTAGAATTAAGCTACACTGTATTTCTTTTCACTCAATATTGTATTAATGTTATTATCACTGGAGGATCTAAATAAATAAGTAACTAAACCCTCTATTACTTCACTCAAGCCCCAACTATACCATACATATATTTATGTACATTGTACATACATACAATATGCATATTTATTTTATATTTATTATTGAAACTTCTTGATGTACATAAAGGAATAAAAACCATGTTACCATTTATTATATTAATTAGTATTAGTCTTTTATCTTCTTCCTTATAAATAAATGAATGTTCGTCTGTTTGTCCTCCATACGTTCCTGAACGATTGATTAGATTATGATGATACTCTGAAGGGTTATGCTGTATACGCCTGTAAATATTTTTAGTAAAAAAAAAAGAGTTTTCCCTTTAAAGGTTTGTTTTTTTATGCGTTTCTAAACCATTCAAGCTTAGGGATGCACCCGAGCAAAGCCTGTATTCACCAATATCAAATTAAGGTGGTAAATAGATATTTTCTATATAAATATATTAAGAATCTAAGATTTAACAAAATATCTCAAAAAATGACAATAAAACCGTCGAATTTATCAGAACGTAGCTAAACTTAAAATAACATGCTTCGTGTTTATATTCGTACCCTCATATTGCACATTTTACGACACTACAGTAGTTATTCAGTTTCAGTGTTTTATAGTTATCTCCTAGGAGATGGCTAAAAACTTTAAGCAATTGCATATTGCCAAAACTCGTAACAAAGCACTCGTGTTTCGTTTTATGTGTAGGTACTTGTAAAATAACAAAATATAAAGTGAGTTAAGATTTTGGCTACGATATCTTAACTAAGTATGTATTAATATTGTTTCATTTCTTGCGTTTTGTCTATAAATTGTTGTCGAAATATATAAAAATAATAAAAAAAAAATTTCTTGTAATCTAATCCTAATCTTAAAAATAAAATCCTAATCTTTTTTTCCATCATTTTGATGGGATTATCAATTACGTCTTTATAAATATAGATACATAATAAAATAAAACGTATAAAAGAGTAATATCTCTTTGAGAAGACTTTGACCTTCTACCTTGCAAAACTAAAATATCCTTAGCCCATTCTCTTCTGCTTCCGATTTTAGACTACGCCGATTGCTGCTTGTATTCAACCCTTTTTAAGGTCCCACTGCTGGGTACGGGCCTCCCTTCAATACGAGGGGAATCAGGCCATAGTCCACCACGCTGGCCAAGAGAGTTAGAAATGATTCTCACATGAAAATATCAGAGGTGCGAGACCCGGGATTTGAACCCGCTTCACTCAGTTTCCCAAGCAAGCGCGTTACCACTGGGCTACCACTGCCCCTTTTTCAACATCTTGTCTGTCTTCTACGTTCTACGCGACATTGGTAAAGTAAGCTGTGCCTAAATCTCACGCCTAACGATGTCTTGGTACAAAATTGCCATATGTACAATGCACATAGGTACTTCATAAGAAAATTGAATTGAATTGGCTTGAAAGTTATAAAATTACAATATTTATTGATTTGTAAACTTAAAAAGAAAAAAATGCTTATGGGAAAATCAAATGCAATGTCCTTTTATTAGGCTATAATAATTTCGATGATACATTAACCTCCATTTCGTACAACACAAAAGGAAAAAGGTTTTCGTTGTCCGCGCATTAAGCTTATACTTCATTCTTAGTATATGAATATTATGACTTATCACGCCTTGAATTTCCTAAAACCTTTAGATTTTAGTAACTATTGAATTATTATTATAATATTATATACTTTTAAATTACACTATTTAAACAACGTAAGACGCCTTCCGTGCGAATATCACCCTATAGGGGGTTACACGCGTCTGTTTTTGAACATACAACTTGCATTAAGGATGTTATTTGTTTAGGGATCCGCATCCCATCTTAAAAAAATGAAATGATGATGAATTAAATAAATAAAATCTATACAGAAAAATAAAATTGGAGTGTCTGTTTGTAATATTAAAATAACTGCTTTTTACTAAATGCATATGGATATATACACGGTACATATACCAAAACAACTAGGGACGAACCCGAGCGAAGCGAGGGTGAGTCGCTAGTATTACAATATTTTTTAACGTATTCAAGAGAGTACATATATTAAAACGTTTTCTTTTTTCCATTTTAGTAATTAGCCAGTAGAGAATAAAACCTTTTATAAACTTTTAGAAAATGTTATAAAAAAGAAAATAATTGATTAAACCATAATTGCGTTCGGATTACTCACAAATCACAAATTTGCATGTTAACTTTAATTAATACGTTCATTAAAGAGATATTATAAAGGCAATCAAGCAGTTAATTGGCTACAACTTTATAAAAAAATAACTCTATCGTTTCAATTGTGGTCTTCTTTTCTACGTTTAGTATCATACGGAATTATTTTCGGTATACAAAGTAGCAGAGTTCACTTCCTGCAATACAAACATATCACATCTCGATCAAATTCACACTTATACAGATAGTATTCAGCCCTTTTTAACGTCCCACTGCTGGGCACGAGCCTCCGTTCATTACGAGGGGGATCAGGCCATAGTCCACCACGCTGGCCAAGTGCGGGTTGGCGGACTTCACACGTCTTTCGAAAACTTGCTAGGTTCTCTCAGACATGCAGGTTTCCTCACGATGTTTTCCTTCACCGTAAGGTAGTAGTAATCATGTTAGAAATGATTTTGCACATAAAAATATCAGAGGTGCAAGACCCGGGATTTGAACCAGCTTCACTCAGTTTTCAAAGCGAGCGCGTTACCAATACAGATAGTATTCACAAATAAAACCTGTGTTATTCCTAGGTCCATAAGCTATTCACGGTCCATATCCTTTCCAAAATATTACCCATTGGTCCAATATTGTATAGAACAAGGACCAAAATATAATAAAAATATATAAATACTAGCGATTCACCCTCATTCACTCGGGTGCGTCCCTAAAGTTGATTGGTTTAGGCATGCATAAAGGACAAATATGCGTACCTTTATTTTTATTTATGTACACAAACTAGGGATTTACTCTCACTTCACTCTACCTCACTCACTCACCCTAGGTACGTTTTATATAGATAAAAATAGTTATTGTGAGCGTACCTTAGGAGGTAGACACCTACTATCGCGGACTTTTCTGTAGGCCTTTTTAAGAACTACAATTTTCTAATACATTGTTTTGATGTATCTCTAAAGGTTTAGACACCGTTATCCGTTTCGCTGATAGCAATTTATATTTGAAAATTTGTGATATCTTCTAAGATATTAATTTTAATGATATGCTGTTAAAGGCAATTTTGATTTACACTAAATGCACAATGTATTTAATTTTATAAGGATTCATACTGTGTTGTCTGTAATAGCTTTGTAAAACCCCATTAATTATTTTTTAATAATATTTAAAGATTAATAAATTCCGTAGTACATTATTTTAATATACCTCATAAGGTTTAGCCAGCGTTAGCAATGTAAGCGCCTAAAATTGTGTCATATACGACATCATTACAAATCTATGAAATTCTCGGCTTTTCTCTACTATAATATGCATGTATTATACATATAAACCTTCCGGAAGGAAATCTCTACATGATAGTTAAAACCGTATCAAAATCCGTTGCGTGGTTTAGAAGAAGTTACGGGAAAAACAGACAGACGAAAACAGTGACTTTGCTAACTACGAGTATGTATAGATCTGAGCTACTACTAGATACAACTACATCTTGTATGAGTATTCTTCTTCCACATCGAAACGGTGCGAAAGATTGATTTAACTTTTTGCATGGAGATTATTGATGGACTGAAGCCTTCGATCAACAATTGTTGATCGAAGACTGGAGCACAATATATGCCTTTTACCGTAAGAAAATATCACATTGTTATGAGAAAACATAGTTAAACGGTTATAGAAGAACCCATACTAATATTATAAATGTGAAAGTGTGTTTGTTAGTCCTTCTTTCACGTCGAAACAGAATGACAGATTGGCGTGATTTTTATGTGGAAATAGTTGGAGGGCTGGAAAGTTATATAGGCTTTTTACCGCGAGAGATTATCTCTTTCCCACGGAAAATCACGTTATAATGCAACCTAAAAAAATATTTATGATCAGAATTACTTGAAACTTGGTATTAATTATCTTCAATAATACCTATTAAATAATTACATGTTTTAGGATTTTTCGAAATTTATCCCATAAGGGGGTAAAATAGGGGATGAAAGTTTGTATGAAACCTACCTTTTTAATTTTTTTTTGTAGTTTTAGCGCAAGCGAAACCGCGGGTTCTGCTAGTATCTAATAATATAAATATTATAAGTGCTCTAATATTATTAATGGGACAGTTACTTAGGGACTTCAGTAATCAATATTTTATTTTGCTTACAATTTCAAATAACACCAATATTTATTAAAATCAGCGATATTTACTAACGACTTAACATCGCTTTGCTTGGGTGCGTCCCTAGATGCCAAACAGTGGTCCATATGTTACTCCACGACATAGCCTCTGCTAAATTCCATCCGTGCAGACGTATCGGCGTGAAAGAGTAAGAACGAGAAGGACAAAGATACACACACGCAAACACACAGACAGATACAAACTTTTGCATATATAGTTGTAGTCCGGTTATTTTGCATTTCATTTTATTGAAACCCACTCATATTAACAACCTCTTAAAATAGACTAATTTGTTTTTTTTTAATGGCAATCAAATCTGTTAAAATAAGTTAACCACAAATTATTTTGAATGAAACCATAATGTTATTTACTATTGTTTTTATTATCTGTAAGAACGCATCCTTCTACTGCTATAAATAGTCTCTGCTAATAAACGCTTGCCCCTCTCTCAATGTCTTGGTGCAACGTGCAACGTTGTTTTATTTGTTCCCGTAGTCTTATTAGATCACTAATTATTAAAATAATTAAGAAAATAACAGGTTATGGGCCCAGTATTGCTGCTCAAATAATAAAATTAGTGTTCTGCCGAACTAGTTCCGCGATTCGGTTGGATTAAATTACCTTAATCTCAGAAGGTGTGCTACCACGCCGCGTAGAAATTCTATTTTTCAGCTCAACCTAGGAAAATCATGGCTTCACAAATATCTATTGGTACAATTGAGAAACTTGTGGGCAGGGATAATTATCCCACATGGAAATTTGCAGTAAAAACTATTTGAAGCGTGAGGATCTATGGGACACGATTGAACCCAGTGCAGATTATGTACAAGACAGGAAAAAGGATGTAAAAGCCAGGTCAAAGATAATACTTTTAATCGATCCGATCAACTATGTCCGTGTGCAGGAGGCGACTACGGCTAAGCAGGTATGGTCAAAGTTAGAGATGTTATTTGATGACTCCGGGCTCAGTAGAAGAGTAGTTTTGCTGCGTGATCTGATTTCAACCACTTTAGATAGCAGCTCTAGTGTTGAAGATTATATTAATAAAATAATGACAACAGCTCATAAGCTTAGAAATATTAATTTTGTAGTAGGAGACGAGTGGCTTGGTACTTTGCTCCTCGCTGGTTCTTAACAAGATCTGTTTCTGCCATTATCAGGTGATCTATTGCTATAAATCGCACAATAAAATGCGGTTGTTTTAATTTTATTACTTTTTCATGGATTCTATAGAGTTTAGTCTTCTCGTTTAAACAGGTTTAAAGACACCATCGGAACCAAAGCACTACACGATAAGTTACTTGGCTCTTGATGCATGTTCGAATTTAAGGTATTTTGACATTTTTATGACTTTATTAGCGGCTCACCCTCGCTTGGGTTCGCCTTAAAAACGATCCTACGGGAACCGTAATTTTTCCGGGATAGAAAGTAACCTATGTGATATTCGAGACTATAATCTATCTCTGTGCCAAATGTCATCCAGGTCCGTCCAGCCGTTCTGGCGTGAAAGAGTAACAAACATTCATATATACATACAAACTTTCACATTTATAATATTAGTATGGATACTTCACTACCCCTTAAAACATAAAATAACACCAGATTTCTATACTAAAATATATAGATGTAACATATTATACTATCTTTTCCTAAATTAATAATGTTTTTTGTGTGTATAATATGTTATGCGATATCCTCGCTGATTCTGAACCGAATCGTGGCACGATTACTTTAAAGAATTTTGGAAACATATTTTTATGTCATCATTGCCCAATATGGCAACTAGTAGATTAAGGCGACAGAGATGTATTTACGATATGATTCTTGAACCCTTATGTATTTTTACATAAGGGTTCGCTAGTTAAAATATCAATACATAGGCACGTATATTAAGCTAGAGCTTTTTTCTAAAGAAAGCTCTTACCAATAAGTATATTCACAATCAAAGACCTTCGTTACTTCATTCAAGCCTTAACTACATAGTATATGTACAGTGTGCATTGAATATGAATATCTGTGTTATTCTCTTAAAACAAAAAATTAAAGCGCGCTCAAATGTTCAAATGAGCGCTCATTCGGTGGAGACATTTTTTGACACTGATTGTGTATCTAGTATCTTTATGATCGATGTTGGAACCTTATAAATAAAAAACATTGAAACAGATCGACCATGCCATACTTTCAACGGCCCTCCACAAAAACCTTGACTGCTATTATTTTAAAATCAAAACCTTGTATCTTATACAACTTTCCCCATATCTTAAATGAAAAATTGATAACAAATAAGTCGTAATTGAAAGGACACGATTAAAGCATTAAATTTAATGAACAATCCTTTTAAACTAACATCAAACGTTTCAAAGCTTGTGCGTATTTACTAAAGCAAGAGAAATGCTCCGAAGAATTGTTATAACTGCTTTTGATATCATAAGTCATCTTGTTCACTTCTAAGAATTGAATCTAATAGAATCTCTTTCATCCACAAATATAATTGGATAACTTTCGCTTGAAGCAAATCTTATAGAGTATTTAAGCATTATTATTTCAAGAGATGAATATCTTTAAATTGACGATTAAAGAATGCAAGCAGATCACACAAAATTTTACTGAACTCAAGGAAAGAAATCTAAGAAAATATATAAAAAATAGCGACTCACCCTCGGTCCCCTCGGGTTCGTCCCTAGTTACGTTTTAATGTTTAGTATAAATTTCTCATATGAGATATTTTCCCCCAGTAGAAAATATCCTATTTGTTCAACCAGCTATCATCATACTAAATTTCATCAAAATCTGTCCATTAGTTTTCTCGTGATGCGGTCACAGGCAGACAGACAGACAAAAATTCCAAAAACTATAGGTTCAGCCTCTGTATCGATAATAATGACTATTTCAATAAGATTTTCCAAAAAATATTTAATGTACAGATTCGACTTAGTTAAAATTTTATTATATGTAAAGATGACATACTAATGGTTAACTATGTATGTTTTAAATAGATAAAAATGGTTATTACGAATGTACCTCAGAAAATTCAAGATAGACCTAAACTATTGCGGACTTTTCTGTAGGCCTTTTTATCTACTACTATTATGTTGTACATTGTTTTGATGTATCTCTTAAGGTTAAGCCAGCGTTTGCCATGTAAACTTCTAAGGACGATTCAACAAAACCAACTATTGGGTTTTCCCGTGGGAATGAGAGAATTTTCTGCAGTAAAAGGTATCCTAAATGTTGACGCGAGTATACGAAATTTAGTTAAAATCGGTTCACTACTTTTTGCGTACAGATGTATAACAGATGTACAGACAAATAAAGAAACAGAAAAATAGACAAAATAATCAATAACTATTGATTTGGGATCTATATTCTGAACAAAATAAGTGACAGTCTTGTTTACCAAGACTATCACTTATTTTGTTCAGAATGAATGAAATATTTCACGTACTGTTTTCGCTTTGTTACTATTTTATTATACGAGTATAGATAGCGACGACGTAAAAATTAAATATTTCTCATTTCTAGTTAATATAAACTCAACTCATTCATTTCGAATCATTGTCTCAATAACCACTATAAGTGTCTATCTTTTTTTCAAATGGCTTTATCTAGCTTCACATATTAATAATTAAGTATTTTTTTGTTACATACATATGTACATCAAATCTGTTCGCCGAACTTTTGTACACTTTCCTTTGCTAAATTCAACTAAATTTGAGCAAATGTAGTTTTACCTTTTGACTCGTAACCCACGATTTCTTTTAGCTTTGATACGTAAAATGTAATCATTTTGAAAATTATTGTAAATTTAAATTGATTGAATGAATATGAACAAATTGAATCCACGGCATCGATCATACTAGCCCTGCCCATAAGATATGCCTCGCCTTGCTACAAATGTAATTTAATGAAAAATATATTTAATTAATAAAAATAAGGCGTAATACATACAAAAAAAACACCTTTTATTTTACCTTCGGTTAATAATAGCGTTTTGATCTTAGCGATCTAAATTCACGGTCTAGGCTCTACGTACTATTCTAAATGGCCATAAAGTCGCCTGGCACACGCCACTAACCTCCTGTTGAATAATAAATAAGTTTGCCCTAGCGGCTACACGCAATAGTTTACATGTCAAAGACCAAGTCGAATGTTACGTTCTCAGAATCGTCATAAAGCATTTAATGTTTTAAATTATATTTAAGTACTACTAGTGACTGTCCGCGGCTCCGCGTGATTAGCGGGTTAGGTATAATTACTTCAGATTCGCAGACGACATCATCATCATGGCTGAAACCGTGTAAGGCCTGCAACACATGTTGCAAAACCTAGCTGGTTCTTCAGAATTTAGACAAAACCAAGCTTATGTTCAATGTACATGTAATACTGGGACTAATTGCTCTCAATGGAATAACTCTCGAAGTAGACAAGACTGCATCTATCTTGGACAATTACTGCAAGTCAGTAACAACTACTCGAGAAAGAAACTCATAGAAGAATACAGCTGGGATTGGCAGCATTCAATAAACTTCGTCGGGTCTTTTCGTCGCCAATACCGTAAAGTTTAAAGACAAAGGTCTTTAACGAGTACCTGTTATGACAAGCGGAGCCGAGACATGGATACTGACGGTGCGATCGGTCCACCAGTTTAAGGTTGTTCAGCGTTCTATGGAGAGGGCTATGCTCAGAGTTTCTCTGAAGGATCGGATCTGACAGAGAGCCAAAGTTATCGACATAGCCCAAAGGATAAGCAAGCTGAAGTGACAGTGGGATGGTCACATTTATTGCAGAACCGATAACCGATCGAATAGGCGGGTTCTAGGGTGCAGACCACGGCTCGGCAAACGTAGTGTAGGACTTTCTCCAGCTAGGTGGAGCGACGATATACATAAAGTGGCTGGCAGCGGTTGAATGTGTAGAGCTGAAGATCGAGCTCAGTGGCGTGCCATAGGAGAGGCCTATGTCCAGTAATGGACGAAGGTAGGTTGAATATGATGATAAATGATGTAAAAGGTATATTAAATGTTCACCCGAGCCATAAATTATGACTACACAAAATTTTGTTAAAATCAGTTCAGTACTTTTTACGTGAAATGAACACATATACACAGAAAAACTGACAAACAAATATACAAACAAATTTTTTAAATCTCTATTCTGTACACAATACGTGACAGTCATTGTTTTAAAAAAAATATTTTATGTACAGATTTTGCTTTGTTACTATTTTTTTATATGTATAGAACAAAATATAAATTTTATCGCATACTTCGTTAAAAAAATTATAGAGTTAAATTTTTCTGATAGATTATTAATTTTAAGCAGCAGTTGCTAGCTCAAAAATGTTAGTTTGTTATATAAGTTATTTCTAAGTAACGTGATACTAATTAGTTTATATTTTACTTATAAGAAATACTTAGAAACTATAATATAAATATTGTACCTAGGCATAATTCAGATAAAGTATATGAGGGTGAATCAAAAAGTTCTTGGAACCAATATAAAAAAATGCAAAAAATGAAACCAAAATATTTTATTTTTCTACATAATTTCCTTCTAAAGCAATACAATTTGAATAACTTGTTTCGAACTTTCTTATTTCTTGCGAAAAAAATCTTTTTCTTGACTCTCGAAAAACTCGTCTACGGCAGCCATAACCATGTCGTCATCATGAAATTTAGTTCCACGAATATTCTCTTTTAGTTTTAGAAATGAATGAACATCACTAGGGGCTAACTCCGGAGAATATGGTTGGTGTTCAAGGAGATTGAAGCCAGCACAGCGGATCGCATTGAGTGCAACTTCCGATCGATGAGCGGAAGCGATATTGTGAGGAAACAACACGCCTAACGACAGTTTTCGTCGACGTTTTCCTTTAATTGCTTCACGCACTTTCAGCATTAAATTTGCATAATAGGGTCCAGTAATCGTCCAACCTTTTGGCATGTAATCAATAAAAACGATACCTTCACTATTCCAGAACACTGAGGATAAACAGAAATTTCTTTATGGTTGGAGATAGTGGTCATTTCCAAGACATGCTTTGTCTTTTAGCTTCAGGGACAAAATGGTGGACTCACATTTTATCCATGGTGACAAGACGATTTTAAAAATAATCCGGATCACGCTGCAACATTTCGAGATTACACTTAGAAATTTCCAAACGTGGCTATTTGTTTTCGTAGGTTAACTATCGTGGCACCCATCTTGCCGACACTTTTCTGAACCCGATGAGTCAATTAAAATGGATTGAATGCTACCAAATGATATCTTTAGGATTTCAGCTAAACGTTTTATGGTTATTCTTCTATCTTCCAAAACCAGATTCTCAACCTTTTTGATGCTTTCTTCCCTAACGGAGGTTGAAGAGCGCGCAGAATGCGGATCATCTTTACAGCTTATTTTACCTCCTTTAAATTCAACCACCCAATACGCAATCGTATAATAGGGTACAGCATCATCCCCTAATGTCTTCTGAATGTCCGAAAAAATCTCCTTCAAAGACATTTTTTTCAGGCACAAATACTTTATCACCGCACGTAACTCATTCTTTCTCATAATTTTGCATTTTAAGCAACTCGTTGTACAAAATAATTAATTGCATGTGAATGAACTGATAAAAACAAATAAACCTTGGCATAAATATAGTTTAATTAACACTCTTCAAAACGAATATCGAACTATCCCTAAAAAGGTTTTATATAAATGCGTTTCTAAGAACTTTTTGATTCACCCTAGTAGAAGCCTCGTCAATCTATAATAATTATATATGATGTGTTATCCATATTCTACCGACACCATCTTTTGTGGTTACTAATCTTATGGGCGTTATCAGGGCTCAAATAATAAAAAAATCAATGTTCAATACAATTTAATGAGAGAAATCACAATGTTATAAAATAATAAATTAAATGATGTGATATTGTTAGGTATAACATAATATAGGAAAGCCTACATATAAAAATTACTAACGTAGCCTGAAGCTCCACCCACGTAGCTTATTTTGGTGTAATTGCTTCGCTCCTACAGGACTTAGCGTGATGCTATTATCTTATTACCTTTAAATTTTATTACATTTTAATTTTTTTGAGCGAAACCCTAATTCTTTTTCTAAAATAAAAGTAGCCTTAGTAACTCCTTATAATATCAGCTATCTGCCAATAAAAGCCCCGTTAAAATTGGTCCAGCCGTTTCGGAGATTAGCCGGAACAAACAGATAAACAGACAGAGAGGTAAAAATTTCAAAAATTGTGTTTTTCTTATAAGTACCGTATACAATTCCATATGCATTTAGTATAAAGCTGTTATTTTGACATTACAAACAGACACTTCAATTTTATTTATCTGTATAGATAGTCTATAAAATGCAGAATAATAGATTCAAATCGGACTGGTTCTTCCAGACATTGGCTAATCTAGCTTAGCTTACGGGCCGAAAAGCGATAGTGAATATTATCCAGTGGAATAGGATAAAAACGCAAAAAATACATCAGGTGTTCTTGTCAGGGAATAAATTCAAATGCATAACCTATCAATGCAACTCATTAATAGCAAATAAAGATCATTTTCTTCTATGAAGAAATGTGGAACCTTTATATTTATGTGGAATATTTGAATACATGAAACTACTTTCGCGAGCGCAAGAATTCATGAGTGTTATGCTAACATGTATGTATCAATAGCATTGTAACTAACGACAAGGTTCATGGGTTCAATTCTTGTACGAAGTCAATATTTATTTCGCCATTAATATCGCGACCGCTACTCACTCAATTACTCAATGCAGACGAACGAAGAATGAATGCTATCACTAGAAGCTCTGTTTTTCTAGTAAGAAAAAAATATGTGTCAATACCAAAAAATAGTAATATACTATCGTATGTTTTTAACTAAAGGACACTTTGCGCATTGTTTTTAAACAAACTTGCACAGAATGTAACAGTTTTACAATTTTTGCGAAAGACATCAATGTACTAAAAAGTATATTTATTTTAAAACCTCACATACACATATTTTACTAGTGTTTGCCAGCGGCTTCGCTTGTATAATTTCGGACTAGTATTATAAATGTGAAAGTTTATATGTATGTATGTATGTATGTACATATGTGTATATGTTACTCCTCCACGCTGAAACGGTGTAATTTCGATGAAATTCAGTACACAGTTATACTATGACCTGGAGTAAAATATATGCTACTGTTTACCTCTTAAGGAACCCGAGCGAAATAAGAATAAGTCGCTAGTACCTTTTACTTGTGCTTTCTTAATGTGCAAAAATCATACGAAGACAAATCAACGAGCACGCATTAATATAATGTAAGAACGTTTAAAAAATATTTAAATATTAAATTTAACTCTTGATGTCTAATAAACTTACCTGTCTTAACCAGGTGGTCCGGTGCTGGTATGAAACTCTAGGTATTGTTAGACCATCGATTAATCTTTGAAATGTAGTCCTGAGAAGTCCCGATTAGATGGATCACTTTAATTAAATTCTAATAAGCGATAATATTATTCTTATTACAAAATGCTTACTAATAAATTACTTTTTTGAATTTCATAGGGAAAGAAATTAAATACTGTATTTTATTAAGTAATTTTTTTTAATTTATTTATAATTATTGATATAGTAATAATTAAATAAATAAATATGTTGGGACATTAACACACAGCAAAATCTAGTTCCATGGTAAGCTACGAGGCTTGTGTTATGGATACCAGATAGTTGATACACTACACATACATAACTTTAAATACATATCATAAATGTAAACAACCATGACAGGAGTACAAACATTCGTGCTTATCATACAAATGAATGCCCCCAACGGGACTCGAACCCGCGACTAACTAACTAACCAACTAACTAAACCAAATGTGTGTCTAATTAATTATAATTCAGTCCTTTTAACGTCCTACCACTGTACACGGGCCTTCCTTCAATACAAGGGTTTCAGGCTAAGGTCTACTAACCAAATGTGGGTTCACGATGTTTATCTTCACCGTAAGATAGGTGATAATAATGTTGAAAATTATTTGCATATGAAAATATCATGCAAGTTTCGTTATTTGAACCTGCTTCACTTAGTTTTCCAAACAAGCTCGTCAATACTGGGCTACCAAGGTCTTATAATTTTGATATTGATATATTCGATTTAAATTTATTCTCAATTCACATTTATGACGTCCATTCCAATCCAATTCCATTATCTATAACTAAAATAAACCGATATTTTCCTTTTGAAACTCTATAACAATAGTTGACTGTCATCCAAAAGTAATATTGTCAACTTCGTTCACAGAATTTTAAAACAATAGTACAGAATATAACTAGCGCAGCAATTTTTCTTATCTCCTCAGAGAATTAAAGGAAATCTTTTGTAAGAACTGTTTTTGCTACTTCAACTCTTGAAGTTCGTTCGAAAATATTCTTGGCACCAATATTCAGTTTATTATCACCTTTTTTTGGTATATTTTTTAATTCATAAGTATAGATTTATTAAGTAAAATCCGATTACTGAGTTGGTTTTTCATGGTCGAACGGCAAGGTGATCCGACTGGCACGCCATGCCGTAAACATTAAACTTTTAGTTTAACGTAACTTTAAAAAACTTAAGAATACCAAAAAAACTTTTAAAATGACTCCTTACTTGGTTAGCTTTGTACCAATTATATTAACAACTAGCTAACCAGTCGAAACGATGTCCTGTCCCAGTTTTGTTTGTAATCATTGAATTTATATAAACATCCGTAGAAAAATGCCTTTTTACTTCTGGTTTTCCAGAATTTCTGAATTTTACGGATAATTTTTAAAACTTTATCTGAACTATTAAGAAAATTATAAAAAAAATATTCAATTAGGTCCCGCCGCTCTCAAGTGATGGTCTTATCACAAAAAGCATTTCATTTTTATATATAGGACAGTAACAAAAATGTTACGATTCATCTTGCTGTGGCGGAAATCGATGCGAAATAAGAATAAGTTTAGCAAATATCCGAAATTCTTAACTCTTGGGTGAATAGAATTTTCTTGGCACGGTCGTATTCGGGCAAATTGTAAGAATTTGATATCTTATTTGAATGTGAATTTTATTTACGTAGATGATAAAAGTACGTACGTAAATATATGACTAATCTATATATTAATACGTGAAGAGAAAACTTTGTACTCCTTTTTAACACATTACGTATACGAAGAAGGATGAAGTTTGACATAGTTAAATTATGGAGAAGGCTGCAGTAAGCTAAAACTTGGCTTGCTTTTGTTTATTATGCATAATTACTTCACTTCTAACAGCATAAACTTTCATCAATTTCATACTAATGTATATTTGTCTTCACGTGTTTCATCTCTGGAAGTACGCATACGATTTGAACATTTTTTTGTGGCAATTTATAGTCTATTTATTCGAGAAGGTATAGACTACTTTTGCAACTTTAGCAAAAAAACCTCAGTAACTTTCAAAATTAATGTGCGAGTATTATGGTGGATTTTTCAGTACTATTATATTTAAAAAATGTCATAAGAAAAAGAAGATTGTGGCTTTATATATTATACACATATGTATATTTATCTTCTAAGTATCTATTGTCATAGTTGTGTAGTGATTTTTTTTATTTAGCCCAAAAAAAGATTTTTGAAGTACAACTTCTTTACGCATGCTTGACTTGAGGAGTAAGCCGGTGAACGAGTGATAAGAGCGTTACGAAAAGTATGATCGGGCGAGGCGAACGTTTGTTGCCATGGTAACCGTTGTTGTTGTATGATATATAATATTATATTGTTTCCTTAAATTATATTTTATAAATATATGATTGTAATATGCCTAATATGCGTTATTTAATTATTTTTTTTGTATATTTGTCTGTATGCTCTATATTTTTGTACCTACATACATATATGGAAGAATATGTTGACAGACACTTGGTAGCTTCTTGTTACTTGTGAATGTTTGGATAATATAGATAATAGATATAGTTTCTAAGTTAAACCAAGGTTTCGTAACTAACTAGTTACAAAAAATAAAAATGAGTAAGGTATAAAAACAAACACATAAATACGTCTTTATCTTAGTAAGGCTATGTGTAACTTAGGGTTTCAAAGGCTGTTATTATGTAACCTATCTCTCAAGGCTCTAGGTCACACTAGGTCTCCAAATGATCTTAAAGCGTTTTAGGATCAGTTGAATAATAAATAACATCGAGTACAAGACTAATACATCTATTTACCCACTATTTCAGTTTGCAGTGAAGTATTTTGACACAGATCGCGAAGATTTATAAAAAAATCTATAGTTTCTTAGTAATAATAACCTGTCGAGAGGCGAGGGCACACCGGTATGCCAGTTAACAATTAATTCCTTAGAAATTATCCAAGAGGTGTCAATAATAGTGATTGTATATTAAAACATTGTATTGCCATGAAAAAATACGATTTTAACAGCTTTAACTAACAACAGCCCGAAAATGGACAAATAAAAAATAATATTATATTTAATAACCTACTTGTGTGTCTCATTTTCTAACTATATCCTGTTAATGTTTTTTTTAAAACAGGTCTACCCTTTTTTAAAACAAATCTATACCTTTTCTCTATTATATGTTACATTGGTGAATAAACTGTTCTCAATTGGCACACTTTAAAATCATTTACTTTAATTTTTTTTAATTTTAAGAGAATTGCATTGATAAATTATTGCATAAAATATATTTTATGAAAATCTTTAGATGAAGTGGGATTAAAAGCTTTTTAACAGAGCTTACAACTATAGCCCGCAAACTAACTCCTTTACCACATCAATCATTTACTTTTCTTTTGCTGTGTGAAAGAAAAAACAAATCTCTCAAAAGATCAAAAAGATCAAGAAAAATCAAAGGATGGATGCGGACTGCCCAGGACCGGGATGGTTGGCGCTCATTGGGGGAGGCCTTTGTTCAGCTGTGGACGGCGATAAGCTGATTGATTGAGGACTGCCTTTTCGATTTCAATCATACCCAACAAAAAGAACTATGAAAATGTTACGCGCTGCTAGTTTAGTCGTAGACATCGGCGCTTTCGTACAACCTCTGTGGTGTACATCTACACAGGTGCCAGGCAGGCAGGAAAAGTATGACGACGAATTTATTTTGACGTTTGGCGCGGGACGTACGATTTTCTCTTGTGTGTATTTTTATTAATTACTAGCGACTCACCCTCGCTTCGCTTCTAGTTCGTCCCTAGACAAAAATAAATCTATCCCACGGGAATCGTACATTTTTCTGGGATGATGGCCTATAGCCTTCCTCAGTCAACGGGCTATCTAATGCAAAAAGAATTTTGCGCGTTCAACCAAACAAAGTGTAGGCACACACAAATGTACATACACATATACATATATATATAAGCATCCTTTTTTATACTTGTACATTTTATATTAAGACCTTTTTATTAACCTTTTTTTTTAATAATTTTTGCGACATATGAGAAAAACATTGGACATTAAAAGGCGTATAATAATTCAATTAAATTATTTTATTTATATGAATTTCCAATAAAATAGAGGAATATAATAATATATTGTCGCTACGACCATAAAACAAACAAACTCTTTAGCTTTGTAATATTAGTATAGATTAAAAGGAAAAGTGCTTCATTGTTTTACAAAAATTTTAAAATTCCAGAAGTTGTTTTAACAATTAAATTATTTACCCACAAAAAGCTTTAATATACATACTTACTTGCTATGGCATGATATGGTATGGTATAAACAGGTTTTTTTCTGCAACTCGACGTCTGTGCGCCTATTATACACTTACTTATATATTATACTCGTTTTTGCCCGGGGCTTAGCTCACATTGTAAGTGATGTGGAGATCACAGGTAGTCTATGTCCGTCCCCAGGAGTGAATCTATGTCCTTGCTAAATTTTATCAAAACCTGTCCAGCAGCTTAAGGGTGAAGAGGCAAGATTACTTTCATATTTATAATATACACAAACAATAAATGTACACAATATATTTACTGGAAACAAAGTCGAATTTCAATACCTGCATTTGAAACCAAAGAAAAGCGAATGGTACTCCAAAAACTAATGTTGAAGGCAAGTGTAGCATAAATCACCTTATCTCGGAAACTCGTTGAAAACTACCTTTTCATTGGTTTTTATTTCAAGAGAAGGCGGCACATAATATATAGGTCTCTTTAGGAACATTACTTGTGCTGGTATTGTTATATCGATCAAGTTGAGGCATTTTGTCGGGTTTATACATTCAATGCTTATATATTTAATTGAGGAATTAAGTATAACATAGTAATGCGAGAATATACTCTACAGTTAATAAATTAATAGTAAAAATACGTTTTTAAAGACAAGCTTTTATAGGATCTTTGTTTAAAAAAATGTTTTTTACCATTAATTTATTTATCTATTTTTTTTTTATTTACAAGTCATGGTGTTAACAAGTCATTGTGATGGTGTACTATTTATGTCAATTTAACCTTAATTGAATGCGTATACAAAATTTCGTGTCTATGCCGTATAATGCTGAGGGGATATCTTATACCCTGGGTGCAGCAGCCAGGTTATTGTGGACCTATTTATTATAAATGAATTATTATAAATGAATACGTATATAAAATTTCATATCTGTGCTGTTGACCGCTGTGGAGATCTCTCATTTGGAGCCAACACTGAACGCAAAAACCTAGTTATATTAGATTTTAAGACTGTCTGTACTGCTGACCGTTGAGAAGTTGCTTTGTCTGAAGCCAATCCTAAATAGAGAATCAGGTCATAATAATTATCATAAAAAGTCATCGTCATCGGAACTGACCAACATGTAAAATTTCTAATTCAGCTCGTAAAATTTGACCAATACAAATATACCAACTAACAAACATTTCGAAATTAATATAAGTTAACTAGCGACTCACCTCGCTTCGCTTCGGGTTCGTCCCTAGGCAAAAACAAATCTATCCCACTGAAACCGTACATTTTTCCGGGATGATATATAGCCTATATCAGTTAACGGGCTATCCAATGCAAAAAGAATTTTTCAAATCGGATTAGTAATTCCTGAGATTAGCGCGTTCAACCAAACAAACAAACAAACTCTTCAGCTTTATAATATTAGTATAGATTAAAATCACTGTATATAAACTCTTTCATTGAAACAGTAAATAATATCATATGGTAAATTTTCTATTTCTATGACTTTTTAAGACATAATTTACATAAAGTTATGGAAATATGTATTATCGATTACATATTACGATTCAAACTATCGAGTATAAACACGAACATAAGCACATAAAGCACAACATTTAATTTCAGCATTATGTATTTAAAGTATTTTACAGAGAAATGTCCATGAGTGTAGACTATAGAAAAATTATAATTATTGACATGAACGTTGGTGAGGCGTAAGTCATTGATTTGATTCAGGATAAGATGAATATTCATATTGAGCACATATATTATGTAAACCGCGGTAAGCTAATACAGGGTCGATGTTGCAGGGATGTTGTATTGTGCAAGCGATCCTACACCCCGTTGCACTGCGATGATAGAATTCCGCTGTGAGTTTTTATGAGAGTCTCACAGTTTCCTGTCTATTGATGGCTTACTTGCCCCGTGATAGGTTTCCCAGCGACATCAATGAAAACTAAATAAAAGACGTAGTCATTCAACATGCAGCATCACGATTTGTGGAAAATTTAATCCCATAAGAATATCAATAGACTGTTGAGAAGACGGACGTCCGGTTATTTCATCCAATAGCCCAGTTTTTAGCCCCTCCAAACTCCATTACGTAACCCTATTTAGTTTTCCATATTTTCCATAGTCCCTATGCATTATCCGGAGGCCATCTTTGGGCAATTTCCTATGGGTTACTCAGAGATGGATCACGGCTGATGTGTTACATTAAACAAATTGGAATCTTTTAAGAGCCTCTACATGTTGGACCTGTGTCCCCACACTAGCCTTTCATAAAACCGGGCTCCTTTGAGCCTGTGAAATCCAAAGAGATGCAAATAATAATAATCCCTTTAATATTATAAATGGATGTTTATTACTCAATCACACCAGAACGGCTGAGCATATCTGGATAAAATTGGCACAGAAATGGATTTTAGTCTGAAATAGCACATAGGTTTAATTTTTATCCCGCAAAAATATTTGGTTTCCTTGAGATAGATTTGTTTTTGTTATTCACAGAGCAAGGGATCGAATATCTATTTCATACTAACCGTGAAAACTCGAGTGAAGCGAGGGTGAGACACTAGCTTGTACATAAAATAAACTAGGGATCACAGTTATTAAAATATCTACGTCGTAAAGGAAAGAACTAAAACTAGAAAAACCATTACTATTATATCAATTTACATATTGCAGTAAAATTAATTATTTGTAGCGTTTGAATTTTATTCGTATTTCGCATTAAGCTGTAATTAAAAATTTTTCTTAAATAAAATTACATTTAAGAAATTGTTTCAAGAAACTTAAATCAAGGCAAATGAAAAGACGCCAAACGAGAACGTTCTCGTAATTAATTTCTAGTTGATTATAAAATATTTTATAATTAACTAACGTACATAGAGACGTATTTTGATGAAAACTTAATACTAAATATAGAATTGTAGAGCAATCCAAGGATAATTTTTTTCAAAATGAATATTTGGACATGCATAAAAAAAATGTACAGATCTCCTGTCTGCCACGATCTTCGAGACCATTAAAAATGAATCTGCCAAATGAACTAAATTAAATTTTTAACATATTAATTACTAGCAGAACCCGCGGTTTCACTCAACTACAAAAAAAGTCTTTGGCTTTATATTATAACTAATATATAATTTGATGACTGTAATATTGTCAGATGTGTGACTCGCAACATCGAGAGTCCCGTACCGCCGAATACTGTGTTGTTTTTCCTAACATATACACACATTAAAAAAAAATATTAAACAATAGATATAAAGATATTATGGAAAACCAATTTAATTTTGGCGATCGTAACTCAAAATATCCAGTATCTTAAAAGATATTCTGTAAATTAATTTTCGTTTAAAGTATGGCCCATTTTTCTACTCCATCTTTTCTAAGTTAGAAGAAGAGAGTACAATGATAAAACTCGTATACCTACAAAAAAGTCGCATATATGTTTGCGACTGGCGAAGAAAACAGGTGAATGAGACAGGCGACCTTCTTCGCCAAAGCAAAGAATTTTTGTCTTATCTTTTTAAGAATTGCCTGTCTTATTCGTCAAACAAAAATTGCTCCTTTGTTCGCCAGTATTCTTCGCCAATCTTCTTTGACTGTCTTCTTCTTCTTCTACTGTGCCGTGCTGTGCTGTGTTGTGCCGTGCTGCTCCGTGCTGTGTCATGCTGTGCCGTGCTGTGCCGTGCTGTGCCCTGCTGTGCCGCGCTGTGCCGTGCTGTGCCATGCTAAGCCGTGCTGTGCCCTGCTGTGCCGTGCTGTGCCGTGCTGTGCCCTGCTGTGCCGTGCTGTGCCCTGCTGTGCCGTGCTGTGCCCTGCTGTGCCGTGCTGTGCTGTTCTTTTCTCTTCTCTTTTTTTTCTCTAGGGTTTTTATTTTTTCGATATCTTATTTCATTTTCGAGATATGGTTTTTTTCTGACCGAAACCCAGCGAAACACAACTGCATTTTTCACATTTTTTCGATTTTAAATAAAAGATTTTGAGTGTTTTCAACATTTTTTTTTGCATTTTGTAGCCCTCATTCAGATGTATCTTTTGGCATCCCAATCAGCTACGTAGTCCCAAAATCCACGACACCAAAGCGATGTCGCCCTTTTGCTGAAAATCGGGCCTATACCGAAGTGACAAAAAAACATTTTCAATGTTAAAAATGTTGTTCTTTCGTACGACACTGTCCGAATATTATATACCTGTAAGCACAGTAGTGGTGCCTATATATAATATTGGCAATTTTTTAGGAACATTTGCCTATGTATTACTTTATGGTCTATATGTGTACTTAATTTTACCCACATCAGTGCAGAAGTTTCAGAGTGAAAAACTAATTTGAAATAACTGTGAATTTATAATTATCTAGGGGGTATCTACATATAATCTAGTATTACTATTGTGTAAAGGCCCTTTATCATTAATATTCGATTAAATCAGATTTCCCAATTACGTGTCCTATTAAACAGTACTAATGTTCAACTGGGCTTGCTATTGTCCTCTCAGAGCTATTGCAATTAACCCTCTATTGAGTCAAGCGATATGAACAATAATAGAATGAAGGTATGTAATTGATGATTATTATTAAAGATAGCATCGAATTATCTTCGTATATTCCTGATTAGTAATCCAGTTTCTATATCATTAGGATAATGTATCAAACAGTATACTGTATTTAGCCTATTTTAACGTTCCATTGCTGGGCTCGAGCCTCCCTTCGCGATATCTACCACGCTGGCCAAGTGCGGCTTAACAGACTTCACATGTCTTTCGAAAACTTGATAGGTTATTTCAAGCAGGAAAGTTTTCTCACGATGTTTTCCTTCACCATATCAAACAGTACAAAACGAATTTAAGCACATTTCCGCTTTTATATTGTTAATAAGAATTGCCCCAATTACTTCAATTAAAGTTCAGATGCTCTACTTTCTCTTCCATTGCTTTTACTCTCCTCCCACTGCTCATTCAGAATTAAATATGAATATTTAATTATTAATTGTTTCGCTTTCCTTAAATAGCGCTGTATTCTAGTCTTATCCGTTTACACGAATATTTGACGTAATAAAATGTCTATTTTTATGGATATTTCATGTTTTATTTTTGATGTGTAACATCTTTTCTCTCGCTTTCCTGTAATCTGTGGGAGTGGTTTTGTGAAAAGGGACGGAAGTGTGTAACAGGAAGCCGGGGAAGCATGCGCTATTTTTTTTATGCACCCCCATTATATGGATGTCAAATAAAAGGACTTGATGAGCATCGTTATAAATCCAATATGGTGCAATGTTTTTTTTTTTTTTTGACTCTAGAATGCATTATTACGAGCATGGTCATGAGAAATAACCTAAAGTATTGACGTCACAATTCTTGTTACAGTCAATGTCTGCCGACAAAATCATACAATAATTTGATAAAAAAGAGTTTGCACTGAAATTACTAAACATTTTAATTTATATTTATATAATACTAATATGCGTGTAAAGTGTAAAGAGGCAGTGGTAGCCCAGTGGTAACGCGCTCGCTTGGAAAACCAAGTGAAGCGGGTTTAAATCCCAGATCTCGCACCTCTGATATTTTCATGTGCAAGTCATTTCTAACATAATTACCGTTTGCCTTACGGTGAAGGAAAACATCGTGTGGAAACCTGCATGTTTGAGAGAACCTAGCAAGTTTTCAAAAGACATGTGAAGTCCGCCAACCCACACTTGGCCAGCGTGGTGGACTATGGCTTAATCCCCCTCGTATTGAAGGTAGGCCCGTGCCCAGAAGTGGGACGTTAAAAAGGGCTGAATACATACATACATACACCATAAGTGTTGATGATTATACAATTCAAAATACTATTTGCAATGTTTATTTTCTCGGTCTAATATTTTGCTTTCACAATTCTTTCTTCCACTTTGAAATAAATAAACTACATTTTCTTTAAATCCAAGATATATATTCGCATTTTCATTTTACTTAGTATACGTAATTCTTAATTGCATTTCCCGTCAGCCTTTGGCGACATCGCACAGTGTTATCTTCGAAGAGATCGCAATTCCGCCGCACATCAACAAACTTAAATACGTTATTTCTAAAGTTAAACAGTGTAGCCTAGAATGTGTCTGAGGAACTTCTAGGTTCTATCACACTATTCACTACACTAAGTTGTAAAAGGAAAATATAAGGAATTCTTCAATTCTAAGTTTTTGGAAGTTATTTAGATTATTAGGGTTCCGGAGATCCGATGACTTAATAGATACCTTGTTTTTTTTTAACTTTAGTAATGTAAGAGGTTAATGTAGAAAGAAGAAGTTGGTTTGGACCATCCGTATGGGTGTTGTAGTGTGGTGGTATGCGTAAATGCACTTCCCAACATTAAAAACCGGGGTTTTGTGGTGTGTGCGCAAGCGATCCTGTAATGCCCCATTACTCTGCGGCGATAGATTCTGCTGTGGATTTTAGTGAGTAAGAGTCTCACAGTAAACAAGAAAAAAAAGAGAAGATGTTATTACCAAATGAGGAAAAGCGAAAAAAAAATTCTATAATTAAATTTAAAAAAAAAAAAAAATTTTGGGGATTAGTACTAACGCAAATTAATAATTGTGTAGTGTAATTTTTATAGCATCACTAGCAGAACTCACGGCTACGCCCGCGTTCAATCTACAAAAAAACTCTTTGGCTTTATATTATACATCGACTCACCTTCGCTTCGCTCGGGTTCATCGCTATGTATTTATATAATATTGCTTCATACGAAAATAATAACGACGACCTTGTAGTGACACAGTGCCTGTCACACAGTTACCGTACCAAGTTTTTGACGTTCCGCAGAGAAACAGTGAAGCAGTCGTCTTGAAAAAGACGTTGGTATGGACGACACACGACGGATCGATGGTCTTCACTCGACGGCGGCGCACGGAGAATAAGAGCGCGCTTCGCTCGCACATCTATTTATGCCTTCGCGTCGAATAGTGCCGTGGGAAGCAGCGCCCCGCGCCCCGCACGCGGCTCGCCCTACGGCGCATCGCTATTGGTCCGAGCGAATACAATCTGTGTCGGTTAGGTTCTATTGTGTGTCATAGCTAATGTATATAATAGGGTGTTTTGGCAAAATAAATACATTCATTCATTCCAGTCGGAGCAAGTTGTTTCATTAAGAAATCCCAACGATCTTACGCTAAATTGGTGACCCCGGAAGTACACTAAATTGGTGACCCCGGAAGAACTAAATGCCCGCAGGCCCGGCGATCCCGACTGGCTGTGCCGTTTTCACTATCGATTCGGCAACGAGGCACGAAAATGTGAATCGCCGTGTTCCAAAGAAAAGCAGGAAAACTAGAACGTGCATCGAATGTGGCGGGAGTCGATGCAAACCAAACAAGCCACCGCCTATGTGTGATCGACATCAATAACCGAGAAAAATTTCTTGTCGATACGGGAGCCGACATATCGGTATTAGCCGCTCGGAACCAGAAATACTCAAAACCAATGGACAATGCAGGCTACAAACTTTACGCGGCCAATGGAACAGAGATTCGTACCTACGGAGAGCGCACACTCGAGCTCAACCTAGGATTACGAAGAAGTTTTAAGTGGACTTTCGTCGTCGCCAATGTGAAGACTTCAATACTGGGTGCCGACTTCCTAGTTCATCATAAACTATTAGTCGACTTGCACCAAAGAAAACTTATCGACCGTGTAACTGAGCTTAGTGTGAACGCCGTCAAAATAAAAAGTAAAGAAGAATCAATCTACATTATCAACCACGACCACACTCATCACAACCTGCTGAAGAAATATCCAGATGTACTTCGACCAATGACACTCAAAACTCCAGCCAAGCATGACGTCACACATCATATCGAGACAACTGGGCCGCCGATCTACTCACGACCGCGCCCTCTACCGCCCGACAAATATAAAGCAGCAAAACTCAAGTTCGAGCGCATGATCGAGATGGGAATATGCAAACCGTCAAACAATCCGTGGGCGAGTCCTCTTCACGTTGTGAAAAAGAAAGACGGATCACTTCGAGTATGTGGCGATTACAGAAGACTCAACGCCGTCACCGTTCCCGACCGATACCCCATTCCACGAATTCAAGATTTCACATACCAACTTCACGGCAAGAAAATATTCTCGAAACTCGATTTGAAAATGGCATATTTCTGGATGCCAATTGCAAAAGAAGATGCTCAAAAAACAGCAATAATAACACCTTTCGGCCTCTTCGAATTCAATTGCATGCCGTTTGGCTTAAGAAACTCCGGTCAAACTTTTCAACGCTTCATGCATGAGGTTCTACGAGGACTAGACGACAACGTATTCTGTTTCGTCGACGATTTACTCGTACACTCGAGAAACAAGGAAGAACACCGCCACCACTTAGAACTAGTACTGGAGCGCCTAAATACCTACGGCGTCAGTCTTAACATCGAAAAATGCGAATTTGACAAGAAAACCATCGAGTTCCTCGGATACGAAGTGTCACTAGAAGGAATCAAACCCACTCAAGAACGAATTCAAGCTATAGTCGACTACCCCAAACCACAAACAGTGCAAGAACTAAGAAGATTTTTAGGAATGATAAACTTTTATCGTAGTTGTTTACCACATCAAGCCGAGTACCAACATGAATTGAACAAATACCTTCATAACAGCAAGAAGAACGACAAAACTCCGATACAATGGTCTCAAGCAGCAGAAAGCCTTTGAAAAATGCCGACAAAGCATACTCGAGGCAACAACACTGACGCACCCGATACCTAACGCGCCGCTATATTTATTTACCGATGCATCGGATACTAGCATCGGCGCTGTGCTACAACAAAAAATCGACAACGCGTGGAGACCACTGGCATTCTACTCAAAAACTATGAGTGAGACGCAGCGACGCTACAGTGTGTACGATCGCGAATTATTAGCAATGTACACCGCAGTGCAACACCTACGACGACTGATAGAGGGCAGTGACCTAACAATATTCACAGATCACAAACCACTAACTTTCGCCCTAACAAGAACGCCAAGTAGCAGCGATACACCACGACGAGAACGCCAGCTACACTTCATTAGCCAGTTCTATACGAGGATCCAATACATTCACGGTGATAAGAACGAAGCAGCTGACGCCTTATCGCGCATTGAAGAAATTGACCTGTCGCACTCCACGATCGACTACAACCAACTCGCTAAAGACCAAGAATACGATGAAGAACTGAAGATCTGCATGTCAAATTCAAGTCTCAAGTTCGCGCCTATCACATTGCCCGGAGGTCAACGACCGATCATATGTGAAACATCAACCGGCAACGTGCGTCCATACCTACCAGCGACTTATCGTATGATAGCATTCAAAGCGCAACACGAACTAAGTCACCCTGGTGTGCGAACAACAAGAAAAGTAATGTCTACAAAGTTTTTCTGGCCGAATATGAATAAAGAAGTTGGTTTGTGGGCGAAATCATGCATCGGTTGCCAGCGTGGGAAAGTTCAACGACACGTTATCAGCCCACTCGGCGAGTTTCAAAAATCATCGCGTTTCGAACACATTCATGTTGACATCGTCGGACCACTGCCGCCCTCTAACGACTACAGATACCTAGTAACAATAATCGACCGCTGCACTAGATGGCCGGAAGCAATTCCCGTGCGTGACGTCACCACCGACACTGTCACACAAGCAATCTACGAGGGATGGATATCGCGATTCGGCTGCCCTGTACGAATTTCAACGGATCAAGGACGACAGTTCGAATCGTCGCTATTCAACTTACTTATGAAAAAATTCGGCATAAAAAGAATTCGTACAACTGCCTACCACCCTCAAGCAAATGGTCAAATTGAACGCTGGCATCGAACATTGAAGTCCGCGCTTATGGCGCGAAGAGCCGATGCACACTGGAGCGAGGAACTACCGACTGTGTTACTTGGCCTTCGTACCGCCCTACGGGGAGACACCCAATTGAGCCCGGCCCTCATGACCTATGGAACGACACTTAGAATACCGTCAGATTTCTTCGTGCCCTCACAGCCGAAAAATGAAGACGCAGAATTCGTACGGAAACTGACAGAAACCATGTCGATGTTGTCCCCGAGCAGCAAGTCTCACTCCAATAACAGAAGCACGTTTGTACACAAAGACCTAGCGACGTGTATGTTCATACGTAATGATACCGTGCGAAGTCCTTTGACCCCACCTTACGATGGCCCGTTCAAGGTAATTCAACGTGACAACAAGCATTTCGTTCCGCGCGACGTTCCGCAGAGAAACAGTGAAGCAGTCGTCTTGAAAAAGACGTTGGTATGGACGACACACGACGGATCGATGGTCTTCACTCGACGGCGGCGCACGGAGAATAAAAGCGCGCTTCGCTCGCACATCTATTTATGCCTTCGCGTCGAATAGTGCCGTGGGAAGCAGCGCCCCGCGCCCCGCACGCGGCTCGCCCTACGGCGCATCGCTATTGGTCCGAGCGAATACAATCTGTGTCGGTTAGGTTCTATTGTGTGTCATAGCTAATGTATATAATAGGGTGTTTTGGCAAAATAAATACATTCATTCATTCCAGTCGGAGCAAGTTGTTTCATTAAGAAATCCCAACGATCTTACGCTAAATTGGTGACCCCGGAAGTACACTAAAACCTATTCTCATAACTACCAAATAAATAAATAAAATCATTCAAATCGGTCGAGCCGTTTCGGAGGAGTGCGACCATAAACACCGTGACACGAGATATTTATATATTAAATGATGAATACTTTATAAGCCATCTTCATAATAAAAACATGAACATTCGCTCCATCTTATCCTAACTTAACCTACTATTTTAAAAGAAATCTATACTAATACTAGCATTGCCCGCGGCTCCGCTCGCGTTCAGATGTTAAAAAACCAAATTCTTAGGTTTTACACATTAGTATACTCTTACATATTATACCACTTTCATTGCGCACCGCATGATTGGTAAATAATGGCGGTAATTGACAATGCCACAAAGGTTCCTCCGTTAATCTCATATTTGATTTAGTAATATTGCACTTTTTAATTTAGCAATAACATTTATGTACATACATATGTCTATACTTCTGTTTTGTTTGTTTATTTAGTTTTGGGCGATAAACTCTCAAACTACGGAATTAATTTTAATCAATTTTTACTAATAGACAGCTATTGATTAATTTAATATGTAGCTGATTATTTAAATTACATAATGACAACTTTTCTTAATGTTAATTTGTCGCGCAACAGGGATGGGTTAGCGCTAGTTACTAATATTGTCCAAAACGATTTTCAAAAGAAAATGTAATATGTATATAATTCTAAGCAAATACTTTTTATTATTTCTTATGGCTCGGCTAATATGATTAAAGTCGTAAGCATTTTATTGTGTCCTTTAAGCCTTTACCTTCCAAGAAATGGTGTCAAAAAAAAAACTGAAAAAGTTGAGGTATAACAGTTCCTAAAATACTTTTTCATAGTTTTTGAGATATGGAATATTTTTAGTTACCCGCTTTGTCAGTTTAACAGCCATAAACTTGTTTACCGTAAAATGTTATAAAATAATATAAATCGAACGTATTTTTACGGTTGATAAAATGAGTCGATATTATGGAAACGTAAATATTATTCGTATTTATTTTAATGTCAACCTCACAAAACACGTAAGTAAGAAAATCAACACAGTATTTTGCTATACGAAACCTATAATGCGCGAGTTAGATTTGCATTTGCCCAATTTTTACATTAAAAGATTAAAAAATATTAACATTATTTACTAAACAATAAAAAGTTATAAATATTTTAATTTGAAAATTGTTTCTGCAAACAAAATATTACTAATTCTAATAAAGTCATAGAAAGGTTATATCTGTACATTATTTTTTTTATGAAAACTACGTATATTAAAAACACATGGCGACATCTATTGTCCAATGTCTAAATAATACATGAATACATTTTCATTAAAATAACTATTTTAATGAATAAAATAGCGCTATTGATATATCATTTAAGATAAGCTTTTTTAATAGTTTTAACATATATAAGTAAGTTACCTTGCCAAAATATTAATAGTATCATCGTGTTTTTATTATGACCAGTTTTTGTATTTTTTCCCGAAAATGAGATATTTTCCTGCGGTAAAAAGTATCCTATGTGTTGACCCGGATAACCAGGTATCATCATACCAAACATCAAAATCCCTCCAGTGGTTTTTCTGTGCTACGGTCACATACAGACAGATAGACAAAAATTCTAAAAACTATAGATTCGGCCTCTATATCGCTAATAATGAATATTTTAGTAAGATTTCCCAAAAAATATTGAATTTACGGATTCGGCTTAGCTACAATTTTATTATATGTATAGTTACTAATTTATAAAGCCAAAAAGTTTGCTTTACTGATAATTTGAACACGGGCGGGGCCGCGGGTAATTTAGTAGTAATTCTAATAAAATCGTAGAAAGGTCATAACTGTATATTCATTTATTTGGAATTAAAACTACGTATTTTAAAAACACATGGCGACATCTATTGTCGAGTATCTAAATAACACATAAATGTATATTAACTAAAATAACTATTTTAATGGATAAAATAGCGCTATTGATAATTTGATTTTTAAAATAAGCTATTTTTAATAGTTTTTACCATATTTAGTAAGTTACTTTGCTAAATTGTTCACATATAGTATCATCGTGATTTTGTTCCAGCCAGTTTTTGTATTTTTTCTCAGAAATGAGATATTTTTCCGCGGTAAAAAGTATCCTATATGTTGACCCGGATATACAGCAATCATCATACCAAATTTCATCAAAATCCCTCCAGTGGTTTTTCTGTGATGCGGTAACAGACAGACAGACAGACAGACAGACAGACAGACAGACAGACAAAAATTCTAAAAACTATAGATTCGGCCTCTACATCGATAATAATGTCTATTTCAATAAGATTTTCCAAAAAATATTTAATGTACAGATTCGGCTTAGTTAGAATTTTATAATATGTATAGATTATAAAGCTGAAGAGTTTGTTTGTTTGTTTGTTTGTTTAGTTGAACGCGCTAATCTCAGGAGCTACTGGTTGGAATTGAAAAATTCTTTTTGTGTTAGATAGTCCATTTATCGAGAAAGGTTTTAGGTTATATATCATCCCGAAAAAATTTACAGTTCCCGTGGGATAGATTTGTTTTTGTCTAGGGACGAACTCGAAGTGAAGCGAGAGTGAATCGCTAGTGTGAAATATACGGCTTCATTTTAAAACAGGAAAATTATGACGAAACCTAACTCTAATTACTTAAAAACCAACTATAGAATCACACCTCCTTTACACTACTTCAATTTACAAATACACTTGGCCATTAAAATATAAACAAAACGCGGTCGGTGAAACATTTAAAAAAATAACATGCCTAATAGTTTGAATAAAATTATCTTTTCGGATTTTTTCGCGGATTTATTTTGATTTTTGGTTCCCGACGTCAAAACGAGCAATCGAAACGTCTGGAACCAAAAATCTAAATAAATCCGCGAAAAAATTCCGAAAAGATAGTTTTATTTAAATGTCAAATATTCGCGTAAATCTAAGAAAGTATTATGCCTAATAGTATAAACGTCCACAGCTTTTTGTTAGTAGATTTTGCTCTCTCATTCTCATCTCGGTTTAGAAGCGTGATACCGCTTAAGTGTAATAAAGTTCGAATGAGTTAGCAAAGTTGCACATTCAATTTTGTAAAAGCTATTCGTTACCGCTCTAAAACTAGTTGGTACTTTAGACTTACCCTAGTACTAATTTTTAAAACTAAGTTTAGTTTAATTTTAAAACTATTAACTTTTTTCTTTGTGATGTATACTACTATTATTATATATTATATAGATATGTATTTGTGTATGTAGTAATATGTACATATGTTATGATATATAGAATATTTTATTATGTATGTATATCTATCTATACATATTATAAAATTCTAACTAAGCCGAATCTGTACATTAAATATTTTTTGGAAAATCTTATTGAAATAGACATTATTATCGATGTAGAGGCCGAATCTATAGTTTTTAGAATTTTTGTCTGTCTGTCTGTCTGTCTGTCTGTCTGTCTGTCTGTTACCGCATCACAGAAAAACCACTGGAGGGATTTTGATGAAATTTGGTATGATGATTGCTGTATATCCGGGTCAACATATAGGATACTTTTTACCGCGGAAAAATATCTCATTTCTGAGAAAAAATACAAAAACTGGCTGGAACAAAATCACGATGATACTATATGTGAACAATTTAGCAAAGTAACTTACTAAATATGGTAAAAACTATTAAAAATAGCTTATCTTAAAAATCAAATTATCAATAGCGCTATTTTATCCATTAAAATAGTTATTTTAGTTAATATACATTTATGTGTTATTTAGATACTCGACAATAGATGTCGCCATGTGTTTTTAAAATACGTAGTTTTAATTCCAAATAAATGAATATACAGTTATGACCTTTCTACGATTTTATTAGAATTACTACTAAATTACCCGCGGCCCCGCCCGTGTTCAAATTATCAGTAAAGCAAACTTTTTGGCTTTATAAATTAGTAACTATACATATAATAAAATTGTAGCTAAGCCGAATCCGTAAATTCAATATTTTTTGGGAAATCTTACTAAAATATTCATTATTAGCGATATAGAGGCCGAATCTATAGTTTTTAGAATTTTTGTCTATCTGTCTGTATGTGACCGTAGCACAGAAAAACCACTGGAGGGATTTTGATGTTTGGTATGATGATACCTGGTTATCCGGGTCAACACATAGGATACTTTTTACCGCAGGAAAATATCTCATTTTCGGGAAAAAATACAAAAACTGGTCATAATAAAAACACGATGATACTATTAATATTTTGGCAAGGTAACTTACTTATATATGTTAAAACTATTAAAAAAGCTTATCTTAAATGATATATCAATAGCGCTATTTTATTCATTAAAATAGTTATTTTAATGAAAATGTATTCATGTATTATTTAGACATTGGACAATAGATGTCGCCATGTGTTTTTAATATACGTAGTTTTCATAAAAAAAATAATGTACAGATATAACCTTTCTATGACTTTATTAGAATTAGTAATATTTTGTTTGCAGAAACAATTTTCAAATTAAAATATTTATAACTTTTTATTGTTTAGTAAATAATGTTAATATTTTTTAATCTTTTAATGTAAAAATTGGGCAAATGCAAATCTAACTCGCGCATTATAGGTTTCGTATAGCAAAATACTGTGTTGATTTTCTTACTTACGTGTTTTGTGAGGTTGACATTAAAATAAATACGAATAATATTTACGTTTCCATAATATCGACTCATTTTATCAACCGTAAAAATACGTTCGATTTATATTATTTTATAACATTTTACGGTAAACAAGTTTATGGCTGTTAAACTGACAAAGCGGGTAACTAAAAATATTCCATATCTCAAAAACTATGAAAAAGTATTTTAGGAACTGTTATACCTCAACTTTTTCAGTTTTTTTTTTGACACCATTTCTTGGAAGGTAAAGGCTTAAAGGACACAATAAAATGCTTACGACTTTAATCATATTAGCCGAGCCATAAGAAATAATAAAAAGTATTTGCTTAGAATTATATACATATTACATTTTCTTTTGAAAATCGTTTTGGACAATATTAGTAACTAGCGCTAACCCATCCCTGTTGCGCGACAAATTAACATTAAGAAAAGTTGTCATTATGTAATTTAAATAATCAGCTACATATTAAATTAATCAATAGCTGTCTATTAGTAAAAATTGATTAAAATTAATTCCGTAGTTTGAGAGTTTATCGCCCAAAACTAAATAAACAAACAAAACAGAAGTATAGACATATGTATGTACATAAATGTTATTGCTAAATTAAAAAGTGCAATATTACTAAATCAAATATGAGATTAACGGAGGAACCTTTGTGGCATTGTCAATTACCGCCATTATTTACCAATCATGCGGTGCGCAATGAAAGTGGTATAATATGTAAGAGTATACTAATGTGTAAAACCTAAGAATTTGGTTTTTTAACATCTGAACGCGAGCGGAGCCACGGGCAATGCTAGTATAGAATAAAGATAGATATATATTACAATACTAGCGACTCACCCTCCCTTTGCACAGGCTCGTCCCTAGGTGATTCTTTAAATTGACATAACTTTCTTATCACAATACATTAGTGAAAACCGCACCCAAATCGGTTAAGCCGTTTCTGAGATTAGCACGTACAAACGAACAGACAAACAGACAAAAATTCTAAAAATCATTGTTTTGGGTTCTATTGCGTTAATAAAATTCCCCAATAATAGTTTTTCTCAAAATTTTTCCTTGTACAGACAGCGGTCAGTCACACTTTTATTATATGTATAGATTTTTAGCTTTAAAGCACGCTCCTGATGCAACAGATGATTAGATGAAAGTTAATTTAATTTGAATTTTGTTTATAATAGTTTTAAAATGAACTTTAATACGTTTATAATTACATGAACTAAGATTGTAAGCAATTAGTTTAGAGCTAACTGTGTTTTGCTTCCAGTATCTAGGGAAGACACGAGATAACTTTATAAAGTTAAAATTTATAGCTTATACTATGCAGTTATTAAAGAAAGGCATAGTATGAAGGCACTTTGTGATAAATTAAAAATTAAATTATGTATATATTTACGTTTATTATATTACATATATTATGAAAGTAAGCGTATTGTATAAAGTAATATTTAATTTGGATGGCTGTGTAGTGTTATACTGGTTTTTTTTTCTTATTACTTTTATAATTCAACCTATGTATGTATATCTTTTATAAATAAAAATGAACCACTAAATGTGTTGCTAAGCGCAAAACTCGAGAACGGCTCGACCAATTCAGGTATTTTTGTTTTTCGTATGTTCCTTAAGGTCCACGGAAGGTTTTAATAAAGAGAAAAAATGAAAAATACGAAAATATAAATTAAAATTTATATGGCTAACGCTGGCTAATATCTATTTAAAACGTACCTAGCGACGAACCTGAGCGAAGCGAGGGTGAGCCGCTAGTTGTATATATAATATATTCATTTAAATATTTTGAGTAATTACACTTTAGCCTGCTTTTTAATATTATCTCCCTTTCTCACTTAGGTTGACTAGAAGAGATCTCTTCTAGAGATAATCCACCTTTGCCAAATAATTTTATTATATTATATTAATTTCTGTATTTTACATATAAGTGTAATAAAAAATAGTATATATATATATTGCAAATCAATTTAAATATTTGTTGTTATTTGTTAATAAGTTATTAACAAATAACATTTTAATTGATTCATTAGTAGTTAACTTATATATTAGAATATACCTACTTATAAAGTATAGTAAGTATATAACTCTGATTTATAAGGTATATTACTGCAGTTTCATCAAAATCCGTTTGGTAGTTTTTCCGAGAAAGAGTAGCAAATTATCTTATCTATACATCGTCTTAAACTTCCACTCTTATATCATAAGTATGATGTTATGTGAAAAAACCCACTTCGGCCATGGCAGCCAGTCTCGTTGAGACTAGCCATCTGCGCAGGAGATATTATAGTGCAGCGCGTGTGCGCGCAGATACACAAGTGCACTCTCTATTCCTGTCACTTTCATACTCCGGTGGGACGACTACTCGACACGACCAGTGAAAATTAAGGCGCAGGACCGACGGCTTTACGTGCTCTCCGAAGCAGGGCGGTGGAATACCGCAAACTTCCTAACTCCGGGTTGTTATTGAGACATACTAAACAGAAAGACTTAATAACTAAACTTGGCCCGTCCCGAGACTCGAACCCAGGACCTCTCAATGTGCAGCCGTATTTGCTAGTCAATACACTATCGAGGCAGTTAAATATTTATGTAGGACCTAGCTACAAGATTATAGCTAGGTCATACATAACGAAGAAAACGAACGGGAGCGAAGCGATACTGCGTGACCAGTTAAATCAGCATATTTTATAAATAATTATTCATAACAATTTATTCTTTACTCCAAAATCAATTTATAAAGGAACTAAATATTCTTAAAATAGATACTGTAGAAATAAAAACGTTAGAAGAAGTTATTGAAAGTTATTTCATTCCGATAGGAGATTTACGACAAAAACGGTAAGAATTGAATGAAGTAAATCAAAGAATACATGCAAACGTGGCTCATGAAATATGCATACTCGCAGCGGAAGAACAGTTTCCAATGGCGACCGATTTTTTATCTGTTATTGATCCTGTACAGATTAAATATAGACTTCCTTATGAAAACTTTACCGGTTTTTATTGCTAATAAACTTTTATAGCTTTGTATATAGTGTATAATACTTTTTTCAGTTAAATGTGACTAAAGATTGAGTTTTCAGATAAATAAATAGTTTTTATCTACACATATAGGAACATACTAACGACTCACCCTCGCTTCGCTTGGGTTCGCCCCAGACGATTCTTTAAATTGACATAACTTTTTTATTTAGAAACCGTTTGAAATAAAACAAATACTAAATGTTAAGTAAAGTTACCACAATACATTAGTGAAAACCGCACCCAAATCCGTTAAGCCGTTTCTAAGATTAGCGCGCACAAACGCACAGACAAGCAGACAAACCGATAAACAGACAAAAAAACTAAAAATATATTTTTTGGGTTCTATTGCATTAATAAAGATTCCTAATAATAGTTTTTCTCAAATACCTTCTACGTACAGACAGCGATCAGTTGCAATTTTATTATATGTATGTATAAATTACTAAGTCAAGGCTACCTCAGTTAGACCTTTTTTTATCCTGACGAGCTTGGATTTTGGGTTTAAAGATTTATTTATTTCTCAAAAGAATAACATTCACTTAATGAGAAGAAAAATTACAAGTAGGTAGTTGAATATTATTTACATCGCGAACAACTTTATACAAAACAAAAAATATGGTATTATAGGTACGCAAACATCAAATATGAGTTCATTAGGTAATAAGATTAATACTTTATACATTTAGTTAAATAATATTATTTTTACATAATGTTGTGGGTAGAACGGTATTACAACTAGAATGTTTACGTATTTAATTAGTAAACACAAAGATATAGAGAGCTTGTTACTAGAAGAGATACGGATAGAATTTAGTAATAAAAATGAGTATAATAATAAAATATTAGCTATTATATATATATATATATATATATATATATATATATATATATACATATATATGTATTATTATTTTTTTTAAAAATTGAATACGTGTATATATGTATTCTGTTATTTACATTTTACGTAAATATATTTTGTTTAGTTGTAAAGTATTTCATTTAAGATTTTGATATTTTTCTTTTTTTCTTTTTTTTTATTATTATTTCTTAAATTATAGGTATGTTGTTTAATACATGATGTTTTAAAAGTTTTTTGAATTTATAAATTATATTAAGTTTGCCGTAGTTAGTCCTTGGTTTAATTAAACTTATTTGATTTGAATTGCGTAGTGAATGTTTTAGTGTATGTGATTTCTTTGTGAAGGATATATTTGTATGTATTAATTTATTTATAATTTTATATATTAAAATTGAAGTATTATACACATATGTTTGTTTTATACTCATAAATTTAGTTTTTTGGTACAGTTTTTAGTAGGAGTCAAATAGTCATAATAAAAAAACACTTTTATTAATTTATTTTGCAGTCTTTGTATTTTGCAGCGATTATGCAGGGATTTAGAAAATATAACCAGTCTTTTGCCATATACGAATAGATGTTTATATGTGACTTTAACGTACATAGAAGATACGAAATTCAGAATTGAACTCACTCCACTTGGTGTCCTAATCAAACACTTTACCACTGTACTTTCATGACGTAAACAACCAGTTTTTAATTTTATTTAATATCTATGTATGTATATTAAAGTCAGTACTATTACATCAATCAATTTAACGTACAATTATATATTCACAGTCTTACATTATTTCGTATAGTGATATCTCATTCCTTTATATATTTTTGCCTCAAACAAACTCAGTGCCGGTCTGATACTTAACTTGACGACACGTTTGGATCAGTTCGCAGTGACCCTACTTGCTGTGCCAGCGGTCGCGAGTTCGAGTCCCGTTGGGGCCATTCATTTGTGTGATGTGCACGAATATTTGTACTCCAGTCATGGTTGTTTATCTTATTTATGTATGTATTTGATGTTATATATGTGTAGTGTATCAACAATCTGGTATCCATAACTCAAGCCTCGTCGCTTACTATGGAACTAGATGGTGCTGCTGAACATATTTATATATTTATATACTTAATGAGTCACAAGATCACTTAAACAAAGTTCATTAAAACTTTGGATGTAGAGATCTACGTCGGAGAGACACAAGCTATTAGTATCCCTATTTAGGTAAATTATTATGAAATATGTACTGACATACACGTGGATACCCTTGTTGCTCGTGGGAGACACTCTGAGGCGGTCACTAAAAATTTGGTTGAATGTTTGGGTATATGTATCTCCCCCGAGTGTTTATCATACGTATAACTAAGTGACCTCCATTAGACAAAGTACACTGCTTTGCATATTTTCTAATTTTATCAAATTTTTGAGTCATTAAAAGTGTTTATACTCTATTCTAAGACCTGATAATTCCTTATGAAAAATGAGCGTTTCGTTTATCCTATAACGTTATTTTTAATTTTGTTTTAGCCGTCCAGTAATCTGCTCTCATAATGTTTTATTTTAGGTTTTATTACTTCGTTCGTTATTTCATAAACGTGAGTTATCCCTCAAAGGAATTCCAATGGACCTCGGCGTAATTGCAACGATCGTAAAAAATAATCAAAATCTGCACTTTTAAAACGTTTCGCTGGATTTTACGACGGAATAACAGCTATAAAGTATTATTTTAGTTTTAAATAATATACACCCTTTTTTTATTTAACAAAATATATGATACATACTTTTGGTTTGAAGATAAAGTTGTAGTCACATAATAAAATGTACGTGTTTTAGTTGTTTAAAAGGACAAAGCAACATTTTTCAAGGCAAAAGATTGTAAGGCTGTTTGTATGCTGTTAAATTTTAGAATACAACTGAACTGATTGTAACAGATTTTCCACATGAAGATAGCTGTTTTATTATAAATCTAGACAAACAAAAACAAATCTTTCCCACGGGAACCGTACATTTTTCCGGGATAACAAGTAGTCTATTTGTTATTCTGATTTATGAACTATATTATTTTAAAGTTTCAGTAAAATCCAATCAGTATTTTTTGTATATTAAGCTGTATAAGTAACTATATTTTTTAACTATCCCACGGGAACTTTTTAATTTTCCGGGATGAAAAGTATCTAAAATGTTGACCGGGGATATAAGGTACCTCCATGCAAAATTTCATTTAAATCGGTCTAACATTTTTGGAGATTAGCCCGTACAAACAGACAAACAAACAGAGAAACAAGCATTTGAAAAAAATCTGGATTTGTTCTATTTCTCTTCTTACATCCCCCTAACTCGATTTTTAGCATTTTTTTTCTATGCACAGATATTCGACCTCTACAGTTTTATTATATATATAGATATGCTATCCCATGAAAAAATATAGTTCTCAAGTCAAAAATTTATATTTTAATATATCTTAAACTTAAATAGCAGCGCTAATTACGGAGATTACTAAAAACTTAGTCGCTAGTAAAAGTTACTTCCTACTCTCTAGAGCGCAGGCCGTCGCGAGTTGAAACTTCTGCCACTTCCATGTAATTATGTGAAACTTGAATATTTATATAGGAGAGCTTTAAAATAGAGTTTGACAAACATTTTAACCAAAAAAATATATATGTATATTAATACTATAAATATAATCTCAGGAACTACTAATCCGATTTGAAAAAATATTTTTGTAAAAGATAGCCTGTTTATTGAGGAAGGCTATAGGCTATATATCATTATGCTACTGCCCAAGGGAGCACAGCAGTAATCATAGATGTCAAAAAATCGGGCAGTCTTCTATACATTATTATAAAAGTGATGTTTATAATGAAATTTAAAGCGAGCGAAACACACACAAATAAATGCTCCCAGCGGGACTCGAACTCGCGACCGCTGGCACAGCAAGTAGGGTCACTGCAAACTGAGCCAAACGTTTCGTCGTTATATGTACCTAAGACAATATCAACATTTAAAAAATATTAAAATTATTTGTTTCTACTCTGAACTACTTATGCTGAAAGTAAAGAAAAATAAAATACGAATATGTTACATACCTATCAAGCATGTCATTTTTAATAAAACGGACTGCATATAAAGCATCTACGACGCTACGAGAACGATCTCGTAGCAATATTTAAATATCGATAGACAGATATGAATAAAAACATTTTTAAATTGAAAACTGAGATCATGTTTAAACATCTATAGTCCAATACATATTTTTGTTATTTTAAGCTATGAAAAATGATATATTCTAAATAGTTTCTTATTCAAATGTCATAACGACTGCTAAGCTAACAACTATTTTCAATAGCCTTTTATCTTTTAATCTAGCCATACAGATAAATAAAATTGATGTGTCTGTTTGTAATGTCAAAATAACGGCTTTTTACTAAACGTATATGAAAGTATATAAGGCACTTATAAGAAAAAAACAATTTTTAAAATGTTTGTCTGCCTGTCTGTCTGTTTGTTCCGGCTAATCTCCGAAATAGCCGGACCGATTTTGGTAGGACTTTCACTGATAGATAGCTGATGGTATGAGGAGTAACATAGGCAACTTTCATTTTTGAAAAAGAATCAGGGTACCTATACGTATACCTATACCTAACTAGCGACTCACCCTCACTTCGCTTCGGGTTTGCCCCTAGACAACAACAAATCTATCGCACGGGAACCGTACATTTTTCCGGGATAATATATGGCCTAAAGCCGTCCTCGATAAATGGACTATCCAACACAAAAAGAATTTTTCAATTCCAACCAGTAGTTCCTGAGATTAGCGCGTTCAACCAAACAAACAAACAAATATTCTTAATATCCTCTATACAGTAATCGAATTAACGTCCTTCAAACCACTGTAATAGCGCATCGGCACTCTCATACGTTTTTGAATTGTCAACAGTTTTATAATTATCTCAGAACTTTAAAATTATTCAGCATAGTTTTTAATAAAATCTAAATTTGTGGCGCTTTTCAAATTGCAAGTGGAATTTTATCTCTCAACAAAACTTACACATAACACATATTGTTTGTTATGCCATCAAATTTACACAAAATAAACAACACAAATCTCTTCAATCATCTTTTTTATTGAATACACACGTTGAAATAGATATAAGTGGTAGTGTTACGTCCACGTTTCGCCTTTGCTCTCACTACACACTGTCCCAAAAAACTTTACCTTATTTCATGAAATCCTTTACTTATTTATTGAAAAATAAAGCCTATTTATTATACTCTTAGTACTTAATGTGTCAGTAAAAAATCTGGGCAACACCAATGTAAATATAAATTTGCCACTACAGAAACTATTTTTATGTTTAAACTAGCACACGACGACACGTTTGGCTCAGATTGTAGTGACCCTACTTGCAGTGCCAGCGGTCGCGGGTTCGAGTCCGGCTGGGGGCATTTATTTGTGTGATGAGCATGAATGTTTGTACTCCAATCATGGGTTTTTATATTTATAATATGCATGTATTTAAAGTTATATATGTGTAGTGTATCAACTATCTGGTATCCATAACACAAGCCTCGTAGCTAACGATGGAACTGGATGGTGCTGTGTGTTAATGTCCCAACATATTTATATTTATTTATTTACTCACCCTTGCTCCGCTCGGGATCAAGACAGACAGACAAAAATTATAAAAACTATATATTAGGCTTTTATATCGATAATAATGCCTATTTCAATAATATTTTCAAAAAAATATTCAATGTACAGATTCGACTCGGTTATAATTTTATTATATGTATAGATTATAGAACATCATATACGTGTCGAGTGAAGCAATTTCATTTTCAAACAAATAAAATTTGGTTTACCGAAAAGCTTTTACATTTAAAAGCTTTTATAATTTTATATATATATATATATATATATATATATATATATATATATATATATAATTCTAAGCCTCGTGATACTATTACATTTAACATTAGTGTAAGAGTCCGATCTCAAAGTAAAGCCTTTTAAGAATTACATACTGTAACAAACACACTAACAAAAATAGTGGAACAAAACTATAAAAATAAGGTTAGCGGACGACAGGCCGGCAAAACATTCGTCTAACAGATGTCTACATGACTGTAAACATTTCCTTTGTAGTGATCTTGTTTGATAAATTGTGAAGACTAATAGAATATAGAAATGGCTTGAAGAATAAAATCTTGTTTTAATTTTTTATACATTTTAGTACAGTTTAAAGCATTGGTAGCCCAGTTATAGTGCGCTCGCTTGGGAAACCAAGTGAATCGGATGCAAATCCTGGGTCTCGCACATCTGGTATTTTCATGTGCGAATCATTTTTACCTTAATTACCACTTGTCTTACGGTGAAGGAAAAGCGTGAGAAAACCTGTATGTCTAACAAAACCAGTTATCGAAAAAATGTGAAGTTTGCCAACACACACTAGGGCCGCGTGGACTATGGTCTGATCCCCCTCCTACTGGAAGGCCCTTGCCCAGCAGTGGGACGTAAAAAAGGACTAAATACAAACATTTTTAGTGCAATAAAGTTAATTTATACGTTTTCATGATAAAAATATTTATTATAATTTACCCTAGTATATTTTTATTATACTCGTTATATAAAAAACAGCCATGAAAAAATAGCTCATTAGCTTCGAAGATAAGGGGAGATACAAACGATATTTTAAGAATTACATATTATATTTTTTAACGCCAAATAAAACGTTATATATTTATTTTTGACGGGTATGTAACAATATTAGACGTTTACTTCGTACCGGATTACTTAAGTATATTAAGTAGGTAATATAATAATTAATAATGTATCCTAATCCTATTAAGACAAAATGGAATCTTTCTGAGAGAGTTTATATATTCATAAGATGCTTCAATATTAATGATGGCCGCTGTAGCACATTAGACTATTATTAAAAATGTGAATATTTGTATGTTGATTGAGACTTGAGATGTATATTATTGTAATTTAGTACACAGCCACCTAGAAATATACCCGAGCAAATATAAGGCACTAGTCTATACATATGATAAAATTCTGAGTAGAATCTGTAGACTAAATGCTATTTTGGAAAATCTTATTAAAATAGTAATTATTATCGATACAAAGGTCGAACCTATAGTTTTTAAAATGTTTGTCTGTTTGTCTGGGAACGCATCACGAGAAAACCACTGTACAGATTTTCATGAAATTTCGTATCCGATTCGTTATCTGAGTCAACATATAGGATACTTTTTAATGCGGGAAAATATCTCATCTCTGAGAAATCTATAGTAAACGTCAAATTCATATTCATAATGACTGATTCTCACAAGAGACAGATTGACTTAAATATACTCGAGTTGTATTTTAATAACTTAAGCGAGTAGACCCACATCCAAAAGAAATGTTTTTTCAGACTATAAGATACAGAAATTCATATCATTTCTTTTTTTAATATATTCTAAGGTACCATCAAAGTCAGCGAGCTGTATATGACGGTCAAATGTGGTGCATTGTTATTTATACACCGAAATTGCTGTGTCCATCCAGTTCACAGTGGGAATATAGTACCATTTTTATAGCCTTGTGTTAAATAGTACAAAAATCGGACAAGTGGGATTCTGACTCCTGCAGCGGAATTCCGCAAACAATAAATATTTGTTACGTTTCAATCATAACAAAGGTTCAATGTGTATTTAATTATTTAGTATTCATCCCTATTTAATGTCCCCGTGTCTTTCTTTTGGACACGGGTCTTTTTTCAATACGAGAGGGATCAGGCCATAGTTTGGTTAACTATGGCCTAACCAAGTGTGGGTTGGCAAATTTAGTATGTCTTTCAATACCAAGTTCTCTCAGACGTAGGTTTCCTCAAGATGTTTCCTTTCACCGTAAGACAATTGGTAATCATGTTGGAAATGACTCGATTCTGACATAAAAATATCAGTTTCCAGTCCCGGGATTTGAACCCGCTTCAATATGTTATCCAAGCGATCACGTTACCACTAAACTACCACTTTTTTATTTTATTAAATAGTAGTGATATTAATTTTTAAATTTACATTATTTATTTGTCGCTTATCTCAAAAACTACACAACATATCCTCTTAATAACTAAACTTAGCCTGACCTGGGACTTGAACACCCTTTTAACCAGCCGTACATTCTAGCCACTAGACAAGCGAGTAGTTAAACAATACACCTAAAATCGTTACAACACAAATCATACAAGATGATCCTAAACTCATTATGTTCTCATCTGCTAGAGCTTATCTGAGAAATGTTATTAGCTAACAATCTTAATTACGCAAACAATAATTACAGTATTATAATTAAGTAAAGAACAACAAACGTTAACCAACAATATTATATAATAACAAATAATTTCTATGTACAAATAACATACACTAGCGACTCAACCTCGCTTCGCTTCGGGTTCGTCCCTAGACAAAAACAAACCTATCCCACGGGAACCGCACATTTTTCCGGGATGATATATAGCCTATAGCCTTCCTCAGTTAACGGGCTATCCAATGCAAAAGGAATTTTTCAAATCGGATTAGTAGTTCCTGAGATTAGCGCGTTCAACCAAACAAACAAACAAACAATCGAACAAACTCTTCCGTTTTATAATATTATATAAATAATATAGATTTACAAGAATATTTTATTTTCGAAGTAGCGAATCACCCTAGCTTCTCTCGGGTTCGTCCCTAGCTTGGACATAGTAAAATGGATATAGTATGTTATTCTTAAGAGATAGACATATGCCATCGCGGACTTTTTTGTAGAACTTTTTAAGGTGTACAATACTGTAGTACATTATTTTGATCTATCTCGTAGGGTTCAGCCACCGTTTGCAATGTAAGCGCAAAAAAATGTGTTTATTTACGACATCACATTAGAAACCTCTAAAATTATCAGTGTTTCTCTACTATATTATGCATGTATTATAAATATAAACTTTTCTCTTGAATCACTCTATCTATTAAAAAACCGCATCAAAATCCTTTGCGTAGTTTTAAAGATCTAAGCATATAGTATATGAACAGACAGCGGGAAACGACTTTGTTTTTTGTTTACTATGTAGTGATGATTAGAAAGAACTTATGAATTATAACTATACAAAAATTTCTTATTTTCGCTTTTATGTCATCCCCTAAGTACAAAATTCATAAAAATCTTCTAAATATCGATATTAACCTTTTTGAAATGGACATTATTTATGCAAAATAGATGCAACCACAAAAACTTACTTTTGAAAAAATAGGAGTTTTAGTAAAATTGGTATATCAAAATAACAAGACCGTAGTTTTTTTTAAATTCCTCTTAAATATTGGGTATTTTATCTACTTTCTGTACATACTAGTGTCTCACCCTCGCTTCGCTTGGGTTCGTCCCTAGGTACGTTTTAACGGTTAGTATAAAATACAAATCTTTGAATTTCTCGGCTTTTCTGTACTATAATATACATGTATTATACATATAAACCTTCCTCTTGAATCACTCTATCTATTAAAAAAACCGCATCAAAATCTGTTGCATAGTTTTAAAGATCTAAGCATACATAGGGACAGACAGGCAGCGGGGAGCGACTTTGTTTTATACTATCTAGTGAAGTTGATATGTAAGTGTTATTTATGACAGTAACTTAAAAACTTGGTTTTCGTGGGCTGGAATCATTTTGCATAACTACGTCTATGTATTATTGCATGCTTCATACATACATCAGTATTCACACTTCTAATACTCACCATACGTAGGTTTATTGAAACATGGGATGAGATCTGTGCCACTGAGTATTCTAAGTGTCAAACATTCATCATAATACAATTTATTCAGTACGAACATCAAACTTCCGACCTCCTTCTTAATATCAATCAATTCAAACATTATCACTGTGCTACATGGTATTGGAATCATAACAATGTCAAATCTTTGATTGTAAATGTTATGACGTTAGAATAATTTCCCAAAGGTAATAGTCGTGTCAGAGCCTACAGGGTAATAATTTAAAGGGATTTACACATAAAGGGCGCATGTGGAATGTAACACCTGTGACTCGATAATTTAGTGCTTACTGCTCAGTAACTCACTTGTTAACGAACCTCCTTTAGTTAGATTTTAGAAGTGTTTTTTTTTTTTTTTGTTTTTGCGATTTTAATAATAATTGTTTTACTAGCAAGTAAGCCTAACTTCGCCTGAATAAAAAATCCATATTTAAAATAGTAGTCCAATTTTTTATGCCCTAAAAAAGTATTAATAAATTGCCTTGATGGTCTAGTGTGTTGGTGACTTAATGGTGTAGTGGCTAGCATGTACGGCTGCTGATCCGGAGGTCTTGGGTTCGAGCCCCGGGTCGGGCCAAGTTTAAGTACTGAGTTTTTCTGTTAAGGCATTTTCAGTTATAGCTCGAAGTTGAGAAGTTGACGGTGTTTCACCCCCCTGCCTTGGAGAGCACGTAAAGCCTCTCAATGATCTGCGCCTTAACTTTCACCGGTCGTGTCAAAATATCGTTTCACCGAACTTTGAGAGTAAAAGGAATAGAGAGTGCACTTGTGTCTGTGCGTACACTTGTGGACTATAATATTTTCGGCGCAACGGGCTAGTCTCAGTGAGATTGGCCGCTGTAGCTGAAATTGGTCAGGAGGACATTATTAAGTTAATATAGTTCTTCTTTAAGAATGGTTTAAGAACGAATTTTCGATTAGGTAAAACGGTTAACGCATTGACATTAGCTATCAAAATCCAAAACCGTTAACTTCCCACCTTTACCACCTTGTGTTTATTGACTGAAAATCTCTGTAAATCTTTTGACACAACCCAGCAATTGAACCGAGGACCACCTTACATGCAGCCATGTACACTTTCAATACTGTAAATATTGACCATTATATATTTTAGTACCAAAAATAAATATTTTTGGATTTTTTTTTAATTTCACCCATTCTTTGGAAAAAAATTGTGTATATGATTTGGTGTTATATAGAAGATTGCATAGCAGATAAGTAAATGACATGTAATTTAATTATATAATAATTACACTACGGGACACAACGCTTGAATTCGTTAGTGGCTATATACCTTATTCCCGACGTTTCGAATGAGCTGCACCAGCCGTGGTCACGGGCAAACTGGTGGTGTACGGCATCCCCTGCCACGACCGGAGATGTTTTTCGCAGGTACTCTCACAAAAAACAGGAAAAAAGGAAAAACGCACGCATTTCAGTCCCGTAGAGTGACTATTATATAATTATGGAACGCGAAAATTTTAAAAGTTATATATAATTTAATTGCAATATTTTTATTGAATTTACTTTTGATCATATTTTATTAGTAAACTTGGTTGTGATTTGATGACTGAAGTATATCTACTAGAGATCTTAGATCCAAAAATATGTAAAATGCTCTATTCTGTGTAATTTTAACCGAATGCCAGTCATGTAATGTCATGTAGTAACAGACAGAGACTAGTATAGATATATTGATCTGTTTATAGTCAATTCATTCTCCATTCAATTTAGGAATGCTTTGAATTGGGATTTGAAAGGGAACTATCTGGTAGATATGATGTACAGATTATGTGCCCCATTTCATTAAGTACTGTTTGAGTATATTTTGGTGCATAATACTTTTAAATCTATACATACTAGGTATAATATTAATCTGAGTCGAATCTATACATTAAATATTTTTTGGAAAATCTTATTGAAATAGTCATTATTATCGGTACAGAGGTCGAATCTATAGTTTTTAGACTTTTTGTCTGTCTGTCTGTGACCGCATCACGAGAAAACCACTGGAGGAATTTTTATGAAATTTGGTATGATGATAGCTGGTTATCCTGGTCAACGTATAGGATACTTTTTATTGCGGAAAAAAATCTATACTAAATGTCAAAACGTAAGCAGGAACGTTTGTATTATATAAATATTACAGGTCTTTGAAAATAAATTTAAATTTACTTATGTAGTGAAAGCATCGTTGATACATATATATTTTTTCGTCAATTTACAGCGAAACGGCGAAATATCCATTAAGCTTTATTCAATTCTTCATTTAAGCAAACTAGCTTTTGTGGTTTTTCTCACGTTCTTCATGAATTTATAAAAAAATACTGCTGCGGATCATAACGAATGTTATATTATAAATTGCATACGTAATTAATAACAATCAAACTAGTATTTCTAGAGATGAGTGCGCTCAAACAAACAAAACAATAGACATTCTCTTCAGCTTTATAATATGTATATTCCAAATTTGCTATTCTGGCTTCTAATTGAAAATGGGAAGTAAGAAATTTAAAAGTTAAACTTTCATATACTTTCAGAAGCAAGAACTTATTAGCTAATATTTCTTGCACCGGGACCATTTTATTTAATTTTTAATAGCTTAGCAGTCGACAGAATTACTTTTTGCACGTTCACAAACTTTCTTTTCAATATAAGAATTTTTCTATTGAAGACTTTTCCTTTAATTAGTTAAATATTTATTAAGATAACAAATATTATTTACTCCCCTAAAACCATTTTGCTTTTTTAAACTTCTGTTCTAACTTTTGTAATTAACGAATCTAACAGTAAATTTGCAAATCATGAAAAACCAAATCGCATCAATCTTAGTTTCGAGACTTTTTTATCTTTTCGGTAGAAACTAAACAACTCAAGACTTTTAAGCACTTTTTCAGAATTTGTGGCACAAAAGAAGTGAAATTGTATATTATCACAAGCGGGAAGCTCGCTTCGCTCGGGTGGGTCTTCTTTAAATACGTTTTAATTAGATGAAAATACTTATTGCTAATGTACCTTAGGAGATTATGCTATTGTGGACTTTTCTGTGGGCCCTTTTAAGACCTACAATTTTCTAGTACATTATTTTGATGTATCTCTCAAAGTTTAGCCAGCATTAACAACTTAAACTTCTAGTGATGACTCGACAGAACCAGTTATTGTGTTTTCCTGTGGGAATGAAAAATTCCTGTAGTAAAAGGTATCCTAAATGTTGACTCGAGTAATAAGTTAGCGACACAAAATTTTGTTAAAAACGGGTCAATAATTTTTGCGTGAAATACACATATACAGACAAACAGACATACAGACATACAGACAAAGAGACAAAACTTACGACAGCTATTGTTTTGGGGTCTATATTTTGTAAGTACGTAACAGTCATTGCTTTTAAAAAAATATTTCATGTAAAGATTTCGCTTTGTACTATTTTATAATATTTATAGATTTTATTCAATCAATCACATTCACTCAGTATATACACAGTAACAGCTTAATTAGAATCTTTATGCATTCTTATAATAGATTTTATTTTAAAGTTTAATTGATGTCAAATTCTTTTTGTAAAGTGTTCTGTTTCTCTTTCTATTCTCTCTCCATTTCATTTACTCCCCTTGTCATGAATCTCCAACTATTTTGAAAATATATTTTTAATAGTGGCTCAAGCGTGCTGTTTAGATCTAAATGCGTTCTATACCCGCAACTAGTACAACAGTAGAGAACGTAATTTATTGTGACAGGCATTTACATTCAAACCCTTATCAAAAATAAGACACGTGTATTTATAAATATTTACAAGTCCATAAATAATAAAAAAAATAAGGGACTATATCAGAAAAAAACCCAACATATGGTCGCTGCGCCTGCAAAAACCGACAAACATTTTTTTTGCGAAAATGAGTTTATTACATAATTTAATAGTACTCAGTAAGCCACATCATCCAAAAAAACAGATTTTGTGATATGTCTACTGGATCCAAAAATAGCAAAATGCCCTATGTATTTTTTATACAAAAATGGATGTAAAATAACGATATGTGCTTATAAGCACATAGAGTATTTTTTAATATGCTGAAAGTTATACTTTTCGCGCCTTTAGCAGCACATAGCTGGTTTTACATTAGACGCAATATCATGTGTTTGACGATATAAGTTTATAATTTTTTTTGTTAATTCGAATTAATTTAGTACTAGAGTAAAGAAACCGATCAAAAACATAACATGTAAAAAAATGCAAGTCTCGCAACGCAGCAAAAAGTTATGAGATCGAATGTAAAACCAAGTCGGTTAATTTATTGTACCTATAATTTATGGAAGTATCTATCCAACAACTTTGTCATAAATTGTTACCTAATTCGTTAAATAACAATATTTTATAAATACCGTATCAGTGTTAGATATCTTTTTGTGAATAAATAGAATGACTTAGCCATTTCAACTAAATTTAGCTTTAGAGCTTGCCTTCGCTACGCTGCGCCTATTCATAAGTACAATATAGATATATTATTAAAGGAGACATCATCTGTGACTTACTGTACAATATTATATCTACTATTTACCTACCCAAACGTTTACGTAGTAACGAAAAATTATCGTATGAACTGTAATAGTAAGTTTGTAATCGCATATCCATTTATATATAGGGTTACAAAGTTATTTATGCAGTTTGTTGCATATCTAGAAAACGGGACTGAAATTACGGGATGTTTTAGTTTATATTTGCTTTATAGGCTAAATACTAATTGAGTTCAAAATTTGAAGCTCAAGTGTCTACTAGAAGTACCTTAGAGTCTGGATGATCGGTGAGTGAGTGACGAAATTACAAGAACTTGGACCTGCAATAGTTCTAAATTGCAGGTTTGAATTTAATGTAATTTGGGCATGTACCTAGTTATATTATGTTCTCTTAGTTATTAAAAATTTAGGCTTCTAGCTTTATCCATAACGAAGTTACAGGTAGGTCGAAAATGTCCTGAATGTCTGCGAGAAAAGGATGGTACGGCCGTGCCTATTTTTGCTCAACTTGACGGGTGCCCTCAGATAAGATTAGAATTATTTAAACTTTAATACGAACTGCATAGTTACACAGTTTCAACACAAAGAATGTAAACTTTAGATTCATTAATTAATGATGATATTATAAAAAAGTAAACGAATTAAATAGGTATTGTATTTTGGCGTTGATGTTTATATAGAATTTGTAAGTCGGGTATAAAGACGAATATACAAACTATTATAGCAAAATATTCAAGATAAATTAAAGATGTTTAATGTAATTCGCGCTAAGTTTCGCATAAAGTTGTTTAATATAAAATTTTTATAATACTTAAATACTTTTGGTCATATTATCGTAGAAAGCCTCTATTATTGGACCTGTAGAGGTTAGAAATGCTAATAAAAAACATAAAAGTAAAGAAATTTTTCAGGAAACAACACATAGACGTAATTGTGGTATTGCTTGCCTAAGGAAGAGGGCAAGATGACACTTCAATGGGGTGTCTACTATGTAGAGATTTCTTTTTAGCCATACTTGATATAAAAAAGACGCATTTTCTAATTGGGTTGATAATCAAGAAATCAACATCCATATTCCACGACGGAGGATGACTACTTTGCAAAGCCCTTGCCTAGACCCCAAGCTGGAACTGATTTTAAACTGATTCTGTTGAAATATGATTACAGCTATTATCTGAAGTCCCCAGTCACTGTCGCTCTTCTTCTCTTAGAATTTACATCGACGATACTTTGCAATCAACTGTGTATAGACTAAAAAGCAAGGTGTGTACTTAACATGGTGCATTAAAAAGTTGCTACTTCTGGCATAAAGAAATAAGATCTTAGAGATTTTAGAATCACATAAACTTTCATTTTTAAGCTTCGCAAAAACCAATGTGACACATGTTTCATAAAAAGAGGGCAATAAAGATGAAGTCTTATCATTATCGTAGTAAACGTTGCACATCTGAAATGTCTGCTGAGCATTGCGTTGCTACATTAGACATGCAGATCTGTTTGTCCTAAATTATTGGTATCAGCACAGTATTATAAACAAAAGTTACACTATAAATAAACCATAAAAGGACGTGTTCATATTTACATATGTAGCTCGAAGAAAATTGGGGGAGTGACAGCAAATGAAGTTGTTTTTTGTATTATAGCTTTTATAATAGCGCAAAAAATAAAAGTTTAAAGGAAATAACTCTTATTTCCAACAGACTTAAATGATAAAAAGTTATCGGCAAGTGCGTCGAGTGATGTGCCAGTTAAAGAGAAGTATGAGATAGAACCATTGATTTTAGAACACAGTAGACAGTGTACACTCTCCACTTACTACTGCGAGATAGATCTCACCAGCCAGATTCTCCTCATATAATCTGTTGGAGTATATAAAGTAAGTGAAGAGTGTATACTATCTACTATGTTCTATAATCAGTTGTTCTATCCCAAAATTCTATTTAACTGAACTTTTCTCTTCGACTAGGGTCACGTCTACAAGACGGACATATTAAAAAGACGGAGAAACGTATTATACTACGACATTCTGAATATTGGAATTTACTTCCACAGCGGCGCCGCAGAATTATTTTGTAGTATCCTATTTCTAACTTATATTTACAATCAATAACCCTTGACACAAGCAAACTCTACCACTAGCAATGTCAAAAACATTTATGCACCATTATTATTTTGCATTTTACATAGGCCTTCATTTTAATGTCGTCGATCCTGCTCCAGATCTCTCACCGGTCGTGTCGAATTGCCGTGCCATCGACCGGCGTATGAGAGGAAAAAGAATAGAGTATGCACTTGTATCTTTTATCCGATATGGAAATGATTTGCACATAAAAATATCAGAGGTGCTACCCGGGATTTAAACCCGCTTCACTCAGTCTTCCAAACGAACACGTTACCACTGGGCTTTACTGCCTCCATATCATAATGTGATTTGAACGCTATTTTTTATTATTTTGTAAAGATGAGATATTGTTCCGCAGTAAAAAGTATCCTATATGTTGACCTGGATAATTAGCTATCATGACAACGAATTTCATCAAAATCCCTCCAGTAGTTTTTTCCGTGATGCGGAACAGACAGACAGACAGACAAAAATTTTAAAAACTATAGATTCGGCTTCTGTATCGATAATAATGTCTATTTCAATAAGATTTTCTTAAAAAATATTTAATGTAGGTACAGATTCGGCTTAGTTGCAATTTTATTATAGGTATGTATAGATTTATTGAGTTCTATGTTATCTAACTTCAAGCTAAACCTTAGGACCGAATTAATTATCTAGTATTTTAATAAAAGTCACCTTTTATTAGTTTGATAAAAACGCTATGTGTATTTTTAAACAATATTCATTCGAGCATTAGTGCTGTGTTAATCCCGCTGTGTTAGGATAACACATAGCTGTATTTGCGGCGCAAAATAAAGACGCTATGTGTCATTTTTAACTTAAAAAAATTATTTTGTGAAAACAAGAAATAGAATGTAGGCTTTAAGGACGGGATATGTTGTAAGACTAGCGTAAGGAATTTTGTACATACTCCATTTTTTTCTACATACGTTGGCAGAAGTTAAAAACAGTTTTTTGTCTCTACTGAAAAGTTGAGTATTTTCGTTTGTCGGTTTTTGCAGGCGCAGCGACGATATTATATTTAGAATCGTAAGTAGGGAAGAGAATAACATGAGACCGGAACTGGTCTAAAAAAGAATTCACCAACAAAAATATTAGTAAAAAAACCGAAAAAGAAATTAGTAAGGATATCATCATATTTGCAGCCCAAATTTTTGTCCTAGAAAGTTGATACTTGGAAATAATATTTCGCTTAATAATGGACCTTAATTTATGTAAATTCAAGTTAATTTAATCACTAAAACAATCTCTACAGTTTTAATACTAAAATTTAAATATCTTATACTTCTTCTACTTCAGTAAAATTTTTGGTCTCCTACAAAGTACTATAAATTATTTTAAAATAATTACATAAATTTCAACTGAACTAATTTAAATTATGTATAAAGAAAAGAGATTTTCAAATATTCTTTTATTGGATTCGAACGAATGGCTGGGGCGAGATTCATTAGTCGTCGGTACGATTTCCGCTCAAACACTTACGGTTTATTGAACATTGAGTGCAAAAAAGAAGTTTCATTCAGTTTAAACCATTACTTTCTGACCAGTAGGAAAATACAGTCAAATCAAGTCATTTTTATTCACAAAAATGCATTTTTTTTAATCGCAAAAATATTCTGAACACTTTTTTTATATATGTATTCTAAAATAAATTAAATAAAAATTGCCCTTATTCTTTGGCAAATAAAATTTCCTTATAACTAACAAATAATTAACATTTTGTCGGGAATCCCTTTTTTTAATGTGGGGAAATTCATGAATCCCTTCACCATCCCCTGGAAAGTCGTCATCCTATCTCATTACCTATCTTCCTCTATAAAAAGATTAACTTATTATATTATTTTTTTTCCTCCAAATCTTTATCCGTATAAGATAGTAAAGTAAAACACATTTTTGATAAACATAACGTGATTCTTTCTAAAAAGGGGACACTATTGATCAAAAGATGTTGTCATAAATCTGTATATAATTTGTAGCTGTCACATCGTAAAGACTAGGTTCTATCTAATCCCAAGCGATCCATTAATCTACAGACGAAGTGTCAACAAGGAGATCTAACATTTACATATTACAAGCAGAACCTGCGGCTTCGCTCGTGCTAAAACTACAAAAAAACTCTAAAGAGGTAGGTTTCATGAAATCTTTCACCCCCTATTTTACCCCCTAATGGGATGAATTTCGGAAAGTGCTAAAACACGTATTTTGTTAATTGTATTGAAAAGCATTAATATCAAGTTTCAAGTAATCCTGATCTTAAACAAACAAACAAACAAACAAACGAGCGAACAAACGAACAAAAAAAAACAAACAAACAAACACCTTTCACATTTATAATATTAGTATGGATTAATAACATATTTTAGTTATTTTTTTTAAACAATGTAAAATATTAAAATGCAATATTATTTTATAGTATCATCTCAGGAAATTGAGTTTAAACCTTAGTTGTACCACATGCTTTGCATGTTTTATTCTCTTAAATATTTTCATAATTTTATCTTGAAAAATTCATTTTTTGCTGTTATTAGTTAACCAAAAATCAAACTAAATGAGTGAAAAATCTGAAAAGTTAGTTTTATTTAAAATGTCAAATATTCGCGTGAATCTAACAAAGTATTATATAAATATAACTTAAAAATACCTTATTTTCACTCGTTTCGGTAGAACGTCTATAGGAAACCACATGAACGAGTCAAGCCCTTTGTATCGAATTTGTAAATTCAATTCTAGATGGAACAAAGCCACCGCTCGCTTACGTGACTGTTACTTCATTTGTAATTCTGAAGAAATCTCCGGTAACGAAGTGATTCGGAAAAACTAAAGGAACTCAAATAAAACTGCCTTCCTTTTATTTTTGTCCCTAACTTCATTACGTACTATTTTCGACGAGTACTCATGGATAAAATTAGTAGTGTTTTAAGACGCGACTGTACATAAATAGCTCATATAACGTACTAGCTCCCTTTACTCCGCTCGGGTTCATCCCTACTTTTTAAGGTTAGTATAGATTTCTCAGAGATGAGATATTTTCCCGCAGTAAAAAGTATCCTAAATGTTGACCCTTAAAACCAGCTATTATCATACCATATTTCATCAAAATCTGTCCAGTAGTTTTCTTGTGATGCGCTCCCAGACAGACAGACAGACAGACAAAATTCCTAAAAACTATAGATTCCTAAAAACTCTTTCAAATAATTGGAGGAAATAATGCAAAACAAATTAAATTTATATATTATATATGCAAGAATTTCTCATTTAATATTACTAGTGATCGCCGCGTGGTTAAAATTCAACCATAACTCATTAAGTTATATCGTCGCTGCGCCTGCAAAAACCGACAAACGAAAATACTCAACTTTTCAGTAGAGACAAAAAACTGTTTTTAACTTCTGCCAACGTATGTAGAAAAAAATGGAGTATGTACAAAATTCCTTACGCTAGTCTTACAACATATCCCGTCCTTAAAGCCTACATTCTATTTCTTGTTTTCACAAAATAATTTTTTTAAGTTAAAAATGACACATAGCGTCTTTATTTTGCGCCGCAAATACAGCTATGTGTTATCCTAACACAGCGGGATTAACACAGCACTAATGCTCGAATGAATATTGTTTAAAAATACACATAGCGTTTTTATCAAACTAATAAAAGGTGACTTTTATTAAAATACTAGATAATTAATTCGGTCCTAAGGTTTAGCTTGAAGTTAGATAACATAGAACTCAATAAATCTATACATACCTATAATAAAATTGCAACTAAGCCGAATCTGTACCTACATTAAATATTTTTTAAGAAAATCTTATTGAAATAGACATTATTATCGATACAGAAGCCGAATCTATAGTTTTTAAAATTTTTGTCTGTCTGTCTGTCTGTTCCGCATCACGGAAAAAACTACTGGAGGGATTTTGATGAAATTCGTTGTCATGATAGCTAATTATCCAGGTCAACATATAGGATACTTTTTACTGCGGAACAATATCTCATCTTTACAAAATAATAAAAAATAGCGTTCAAATCACATTATGATATGGAGGCAGTAAAGCCCAGTGGTAACGTGTTCGTTTGGAAGACTGAGTGAAGCGGGTTTAAATCCCGGGTAGCACCTCTGATATTTTTATGTGCAAATCATTTCCATATCGGATAAAAGATACAAGTGCATACTCTATTCTTTTTCCTCTCATACGCCGGTCGATGGCACGGCAATTCGACACGACCGGTGAGAGATCTGGAGCAGGATCGACGACATTAAAATGAAGGCCTATGTAAAATGCAAAATAATAATGGTGCATAAATGTTTTTGACATTGCTAGTGGTAGAGTTTGCTTGTGTCAAGGGTTATTGATTGTAAATATAAGTTAGAAATAGGATACTACAAAATAATTCTGCGGCGCCGCTGTGGAAGTAAATTCCAATATTCAGAATGTCGTAGTATAATACGTTTCTCCGTCTTTTTAATATGTCCGTCTTGTAGACGTGACCCTAGTCGAAGAGAAAAGTTCAGTTAAATAGAATTTTGGGATAGAACAACTGATTATAGAACATAGTAGATAGTATACACTCTTCACTTACTTTATATACTCCAACAGATTATATGAGGAGAATCTGGCTGGTGAGATCTATCTCGCAGTAGTAAGTGGAGAGTGTACACTGTCTACTGTGTTCTAAAATCAATGGTTCTATCTCATACTTCTCTTTAACTGGCACATCACTCGACGCACTTGCCGATAACTTTTTATCATTTAAGTCTGTTGGAAATAAGAGTTATTTCCTTTAAACTTTTATTTTTTGCGCTATTATAAAAGCTATAATACAAAAAACAACTTCATTTGCTGTCACTCCCCCAATTTTCTTCGAGCTACATATGTAAATATGAACACGTCCTTTTATGGTTTATTTATAGTGTAACTTTTGTTTATAATACTGTGCTGATACCAATAATTTAGGACAAACAGATCTGCATGTCTAATGTAGCAACGCAATGCTCAGCAGACATTTCAGATGTGCAACGTTTACTACGATAATGATAAGACTTCATCTTTATTGCCCTCTTTTTATGAAACATGTGTCACATTGGTTTTTGCGAAGCTTAAAAATGAAAGTTTATGTGATTCTAAAATCTCTAAGATCTTATTTCTTTATGCCAGAAGTAGCAACTTTTTAATGCACCATGTTAAGTACACACCTTGCTTTTTAGTCTATACACAGTTGATTGCAAAGTATCGTCGATGTAAATTCTAAGAGAAGAAGAGCGACAGTGACTGGGGACTTCAGATAATAGCTGTAATCATATTTCAACAGAATCAGTTTAAAATCAGTTCCAGCTTGGGGTCTAGGCAAGGGCTTTGCAAAGTAGTCATCCTCCGTCGTGGAATATGGATGTTGATTTCTTGATTATCAACCCAATTAGAAAATGCGTCTTTTTTATATCAAGTATGGCTAAAAAGAAATCTCTACATAGTAGACACCCCATTGAAGTGTCATCTTGCCCTCTTCCTTAGGCAAGCAATACCACAATTACGTCTATGTGTTGTTTCCTGAAAAATTTCTTTACTTTTATGTTTTTTATTAGCATTTCTAACCTCTACAGGTCCAATAATAGAGGCTTTCTACGATAATATGACCAAAAGTATTTAAGTATTATAAAAATTTTATATTAAACAACTTTATGCGAAACTTAGCGCGAATTACATTAAACATCTTTAATTTATCTTGAATATTTTGCTATAATAGTTTGTATATTCGTCTTTATACCCGACTTACAAATTCTATATAAACATCAACGCCAAAATACAATACCTATTTAATTCGTTTACTTTTTTATAATATCATCATTAATTAATGAATCTAAAGTTTACATTCTTTGTGTTGAAACTGTGTAACTATGCAGTTCGTATTAAAGTTTAAATAATTCTAATCTTATCTGAGGGCACCCGTCAAGTTGAGCAAAAATAGGCACGGCCGTACCATCCTTTTCTCGCAGACATTCAGGACATTTTCGACCTACCTGTAACTTCGTTATGGATAAAGCTAGAAGCCTAAATTTTTAATAACTAAGAGAACATAATATAACTAGGTACATGCCCAAATTACATTAAATTCAAACCTGCAATTTAGAACTATTGCAGGTCCAAGTTCTTGTAATTTCGTCACTCACTCACCGATCATCCAGACTCTAAGGTACTTCTAGTAGACACTTGAGCTTCAAATTTTGAACTCAATTAGTATTTAGCCTATAAAGCAAATATAAACTAAAACATCCCGTAATTTCAGTCCCGTTTTCTAGATATGCAACAAACTGCATAAATAACTTTGTAACCCTATATATAAATGGATATGCGATTACAAACTTACTATTACAGTTCATACGATAATTTTTCGTTACTACGTAAACGTTTGGGTAGGTAAATAGTAGATATAATATTGTACAGTAAGTCACAGATGATGTCTCCTTTAATAATATATCTATATTGTACTTATGAATAGGCGCAGCGTAGCGAAGGCAAGCTCTAAAGCTAAATTTAGTTGAAATGGCTAAGTCATTCTATTTATTCACAAAAAGATATCTAACACTGATACGGTATTTATAAAATATTGTTATTTAACGAATTAGGTAACAATTTATGACAAAGTTGTTGGATAGATACTTCCATAAATTATAGGTACAATAAATTAACCGACTTGGTTTTACATTCGATCTCATAACTTTTTGCTGCGTTGCGAGACTTGCATTTTTTTACATGTTATGTTTTTGATCGGTTTCTTTACTCTAGTACTAAATTAATTCGAATTAACAAAAAAAATTATAAACTTATATCGTCAAACACATGATATTGCGTCTAATGTAAAACCAGCTATGTGCTGCTAAAGGCGCGAAAAGTATAACTTTCAGCATATTAAAAAATACTCTATGTGCTTATAAGCACATATCGTTATTTTACATCCATTTTTGTATAAAAAATACATAGGGCATTTTGCTATTTTTGGATCCAGTAGACATATCACAAAATCTGTTTTTTTGGATGATGTGGCTTACTGAGTACTATTAAATTATGTAATAAACTCATTTTCGCAAAAAAAATGTTTGTCGGTTTTTGCAGGCGCAGCGACCATATATTTATTATCATGCATATATTACAATATTCATCTATTCTTAATTTGACCACAGAATTTAACAATAAACAAAAGAGTACCTATGTATATGCGTGTGTGTTAAATACATAGTAGTGTGTGTAATGTTTTTTTATTGATTTAATGTATTTTTATACAAATTATAGAAGTCACAGTCAGAGGATGCAAATGAAATAAAACTTTACTTATAAAATACTTTAATACTATTTCTACAAACTAATTATCCTAAGGTGATTACACCGTCGAAGTGTGACAAATGCAATGAACGAAAAAAGGTCTTTAAGAATAAGGTACACTCGGATGTTACAACATTGGCACTTTACGGGAATTATGTTTTAATATGAAAAGAATGCGATATTGGTGGTCGACGCGACTCGCGAGGTGGTTTCCATGCATTAGCGTTGCGAAACAAAGTCTTTAACAATAAAAGTTCATACGAATGGAATGCGATGTGGGTGGTCGACGCGAGGTAGTTCCCATGTATTAGGGTTGCTTAACATACATAATTTAAAAAAAAATATTAGCATTCTGCACTCCTTCTCTATATAAACTATAAGTGTGGGAAATTTCATACTCTTCCGTTCGCGCAATTTTTGTAAAAAGGGGCGCAAAGTTTTTGCTTCACGTATTAATATATTGATAAGACCATAATAAATTAACTTTTAAAACTTTTAACCCGAGTCTGACTAATAAATTAACAGCAGATTTCTATTTTTTTAAATACTAAAATTAATACTATGAGCCAGTGCGATTTTTATAAGATCTAAATTTTTAAACGACACGTTTGGCACAGTTTATAGTTTATACCCTACTTGCTGTGTCAGCGGTCACGGGTTCGCATCCCGCTGCGGGCATTCATTTGTGTGATGAGCACGAATGTTTGTATTTCAGTCATGGGTATTTATATTTTTAATATGTATGTATTTAAAGTTATATATGTGTAGTGTATCAACTATCTGGTATCCATAACACAAGCCTCGTAGCTTACCATGGAACTAGATGGTGTTAATGTCCCAACATATTTATTTATTTATTTAAATAAGTCGATTTAATTTATATTAAAATCCGTCTTCTAGGAAGATCTTCCTGGATTTTCACTATTTTTTATACCTACCATCACTTAATTACTTAAAAAAATCACAACTGCATAATATTAAATCAGATCTTATATTTCTATAACATATTCTTTGGCCAAGTATTCACGGCACATGTTTCACGTCCCAGTTCTTCTGACAAATTAATCTTTTCTCTTATGAGAAACGTTTGCTGCAATAATATTTCAACTCAAAGTCAAACCTCGTTAAAATTTTGCATAATTATATGTGATTATATTTTTCTGTGTGTTGTTGTTTACATCTCTCGAGCTTAAATAGTTTACTTAGAATGTTTTGAGCAAATATTATATCAAATGTTATAAGCTTTATATCTATACTAATATTATAAAGCTGAAGAGTTTGTTTATTCGTTTGTATGTTTGAACGCGCTAATCTCAGGAACTACTAATCCGATTTGAAAAATTGTTTTTATCTAATGATAGCCCGTTAACTGAGGAAGGCTATAGGCTATATATCATCATGGAAAAAACGTACGGTTCCCGTGGAATAGATTTGTTTCTGTCTAGGGATGAACCCGAAGCGAAGCCAGGGTGAGTCGCTAGTTTAAGATAAACATAATATTTTACTGCTTTCAGATACGGAATACGGAAATGTTACAAGCTTAAGCCTTATAGCCTATTTATAGTTTTACATGTTATGCAGATATGTATGTGAGAGAACTGATTGTACAGAAGACTGAAGAAGTGTTAAAGGTAATATTATTAAGAGCATACTTATTTAAATTAAATATTGAAATACATTCGCTATAGATTGTCTTATTAAATCTATACATATAATAAAATTGTATCTAAGCCCAATCTGTACATTAAATATTTTTTGGAAAGTCTTACTGAAATAGATATTATCATCGATACAGAGGTCGAATCTATAGAATTTAGAATTTTTGTATGTATTTCTGTCTGTCTATCTGTCTGTCTGTCTGTTACTGCATCACGGGAAATCCATTGGATTGATTTTGATGAAATTTGGTATGATGATAACTGGTTATATATGAAGGCACAGAGAATACAGTTCAGTACATACCTTTCTTCTCTGTTTTTCGACCAGTTTTTTTTTTATTTAGTAGCTATTGACGAGTTTTTGTGTTATCAATAAAAAAAATGGAAACAGTTATTTTTTATATACATGGGTAAATTCTCTTCATTATATTTTTTTTTTCTTAAATTTTCGATTATGATTATGGTCTGGTTATGATTTTTTTATAATTGTTATGGTCAAATTTTAACCACTGTGTGAACTCTAATTTAATTTATATGTTTTGTATTACAGAAATATCGAAACACTAATCTTATTTCATCTGAATAGAAATGGAAATATCAATGAGCTGGCATCAATCTTGTTGGACACTCCATATGGCTCTTAGAGAATTTGCTCTATTTAATAAATTGAATGTAATGTATTTGCATTAAACTAACGGTTTTAGAAATTAAATATTTATGCATAAATATTATTTCTTTAAAAGCTCCTATGAAGCAAACGGTTTTGTTGGTTTTTCAACTTTTATAAAATTTCAAAAGTTATATGTGTAACTAGCGGCTCGCCCTCGCTTTGCTCGGGGTCCGCCCCTAAATGATGCTTTAAATTGACATAACTTTTTTATTTAGAAACCAATTGAAATAAAACAAATACTAAATGTTAAGTGAAGCTTACCACAATACAATAGTGAAAACCGCACCCAAATCGGTTAAGCCGTCTCTAAGATTAGCGCGCACAAACGCACAGACAAACAGACAAACCGACAAACAGACAAGAAAACTAAAAATCATTGTTTTGGGTTCTATTGCGTTAAAAAAGATCCCCAATAATAGTTTTTCTCAAATATCTTCTATGTACAGACAGCGATCAATTACAATTTTATTATATGTATAGATGTGTACGAGTATAAACATACGAGTTAACGCACTTTTGAAAATATCTAACGAATATATAAATTATAATCTGCTACTATTTGGAGTCAGTTAAAAATAGTACAATCTAAGTACGTATATTACAAGTAAACCACATTGGAAAATCTTTCAGCATTTTTCGCTCATTTCATTCATTTGCCATCGATGGGACGAATCTTTTATCTGGTAAGAGATATTGAGGGTCAGTTGAATCCGTCCCAACCATTCCATTGTTTAGGAGATACTTTAAAGTAATGAAAATTCTTTTTATATCAACTAGATAGAAATTTGGTTTAAGTCCGCAATCTACTCTTCATATTTTGTGGTATTATTGCATTCGTACATTTTCATAATATTTAAGGTAGCTTTATTTTGGTAATAAAATATTTTCCACATATTATACTTGTGGATGTGTATTCAGCCCTTTTTAACGTCCCACTGCTGGGCACGGGCCTCCCTTCAATACGAAGGGGATCAGGTCATAGTCCACCACACTGGCTAAGTGCGGGTTGGCGGACTTCACAAGTCTTTCAAAAATTAGCTAGGTTCTCTTAGACATGCAGTTTCCTCACGATGTTTTTTTCGCCATAAGGTAAGTGGTAATCATGTTGGAAGTGATTCGCACATGAAAATATCAGAGTTGCGAGATCCGGGATTTGAACCCGCTTCACTCGGTTTCCCAAGCGAGTGCGTTACCACTGAGCTACCACTGCCTTACGCCACATATACTTATTTACTTCAAAATACAATGTAATATATTAAAATATAACATACAAAGTCTTCAACGTTGCTTTCGCAATTAAGATCGCTGGCACGTAAGCTTCACACAAATCCTTTTATTCTTCTAAGGTAACGACCTCATACATATATATTTGCTTCCGACATGAACTCAAATTGTTTTTACCTATACCTTAGATTTTAATTTTAACAAAATATATACTGAGATATGGTACAATAATACCACCAGTTTTCTGAACTATGAACTAACAGACAAACAGAGAAACTTTGATTTTAAATATATACAGTAAAATGAAAGAATGTATTTTGGACATAATCCTAATTCAACAGAAATTGTACTGCATAATTACTAAATAACACAGTTTCTTTTACGTATAAGTAAATATTAAAAATTTAAGAAATTTATTTCATGAAAAATATTTTTAGTACTTTAGTATGTACCAACATTTCAAAATACACAGTCTACACAGTACTTATGCCAGGCACGTGTTACCAACTACGACAGTTAATGTAATTGCCGGACTAAACCAAGTTGGCCTTAACTACCGAGCGAGAATTCTCCCGAATATCCCTAAAGAGAATACTCAACTCTTAAAAGTTAAAAGAAAAAAATATTATGAGTGAAAATATAAAGGCCCTAAACTAAGAGCTTTCACACTTCTTATTGTCTCTTGTGTTTTATAACGTTATTAAATAAGATAAATTATCTGAATGCTATATTTCTTAGGAAAAATACAAAGCAACCCACATTTTCTTAAATATTACAATTTTCAAGCTTTTACGATATATTTCTTGGTTTGTAAAAGTGATATAAAAAACACTTTCAAATTTTCTCGATCCTCCAGATTGCTTTCAAAATATTTTTTCTTAAAAACATTTTTCATATTATTACGAACAGGTTAAAAAATAATTAGCCAATTCTGTTCAGCCGTGCTCAAGTGATGTGCTTACCAACGTACAGCATTTCATATTTATTTGTCTTTTTCAGGATCGGCCTATCTTTATATATTATACTATATTTATATTATACTATACTATATTTGAAGACACGTTTAGCTCAGTTTGTAGTAATCCTACTTGCTGTGATCGCGGGTTCGAATCCCGCTGTGGTCGCGGGTTCGAATCCCGCTGGGGGCATTCATTTATGTGATGAGCACGGTACTCCTCCATGAGCGTCATGGGTGTTTATATTTATAATATGTATGTATTTAAAAGTTATATATGTGTAGTGTAAAACATAAGTCTAGTAGCTTAGCATGGAACTAGATGGTACTGTGGGTTAATGTCCCAACATATTTATTTTTATCTATAAATACTAAATAATTTATATTTTGGGTGTAAGGAAAAGCTAAATGTAAAGCCTCGGCCACACACATCGCGATAGTACGAATTTTCGGGTTATCGCGACATATGTAGCCATATATTCGCGAACACTATGGCACTTCGAGCGAAGTCACAAGCCTATCGCTCCGCTGTTAATATATAATATATATATATATATATATATATATATATATATATACACGATACGATACGATACGATAAACTCTTGCACATCAAGTGGTTTTACCGCGAAAAACTTCGCTTGCGCGGCCATACTTCATTCGGCTCACAGACATCGTGCGTAGCAGACATGTTGGAGTAAATGAGGATTTGCGACCTATTTTTGACACTAACTGAAGTAACGAGAAGATTTTAAAATTTATTGGTAATTACGAGTCTAAGCCAATATTATGGAATCCGAAAGAAGTCGGCGACAAGAAAAAGGATATATGATACTTGAGTTCGCTGCCATAAAATAAAGAGCGATTCGCAGCGTCCATTTCGTTTTTTGCGTTTGTTTATCGCGATAAGCAACGATGTAATGTGTCGTAGGCCGAAGGCGAAGTTTTTTCGCCCGAAAACATTCGCGATGAATGCAGCCGTACCATAACAAGAACAGATCACAAATCAAAGTCATCACTGAATCTTATCACAAATATATAAAATATTTTGGAAATAAAACGGTACTTTACAAAAAAAACTTACAACTTAAGTACTTGTTACTATCTAACTACTGTACTAATTGGTCACTATTTGCAAGGACTTTCAATCTGTTTTGAGAAAGTACCTTTATGATATTACTACGTCCAAAATGTTATTTTCTATAGAATATTAAGCATTTTATAAAAAAATAAAAAATATTTTGTTAATTTTTATAAATTATAAACTAAAATTTATATTAATATTGTCAAAATTTAGAAATAAAAATATAAATAACATACTTCGTATCATATATCAACATAACATCTATATATATAATAAAATTGTAACTAAGCCGAATCTGTACATAAAATATTTTTTGGAAAACCTATCTGTATCTATCTGTCTGTCTGTCTGTCTGTTACCGCATCACAGAAAAAACCCTAGAGGGATTTTGACGAAATTTAGTATGATGATAGCTGGTTATCCGGGTCAACATATAGGATACTTTTTACCGCGGAAAGGTATCTCATTTCTAAGAAAAAAAAATACAAAAACTGCAATGTAAGAGTAGAATAATATGTAAAACCTAAGAATTTTTTTTGGTAATCTTAACGCGGGCGGAGCCGCGAGCAATGCTAGTTATATCTACATAAACTAATAAACTAAATATGAATGATAATAATAATTGTTTTAAATATTACTAACACGAGTTAAGTGAAAAGAAGTTTAAAAAAAACTTTTTTTCACAACTTAGGTCTATCGAGTACAACTGGTAGCTTACAACTAACTCTATTCTAAAATAAATTATTTATATAACATTCAAAGACAGTACAGCACATGGTTACAGCTTGTGGAGATGATACAATATCTTAATGTTTATTATCTAATATCCAACTCTAAATGGCTGCTGAAACCATTACACCTTATAATTACACTGCATAAACAAGTCTCGTATCACACCGTGGGGGACCTTATGGTAATGTAACTCACGCAAGTCTATTTTTGTAAACGTAATAAATTTTTAAATAAACCTTTTAAAATCTTTTCGGACTTTTTCGCGGATTTATTTTGATTTTTGTTTCCGACATTTCAATAAAATAAATAAAAATCAAAATAAATGCGCGAAAAAATCAGAAAGTATTACAAAGCATTTATATTTGTATACTATACGTAATATATGAACAGGAAGTAATATAAATTAATTTTGCCACATATTTTATTTACTATTGATAAAATCATATCGTAATATGAAAATAACACTAAAAATATAACATAATGAGGTCGTGGTTTCAGATTCGCCAAAACTGCATCCAGCATCTGGCGTGAAATTACCAATTTACTGAAATGATCAGCTTAAAAACCTTTTGGTTAACGATAGCTTACCAAAATTACATATTTACACATTTAAAACAAATATAATTATATTTAGTATTTATTATTTATATATATTATTTATTAGAGTCCTGGAGTGGAGACCGCGAACTGGCAAACGGGATAGAGGGCGTCCTCAGGCACGGTGGAGTGACGATATACGCAAGACGGCTGGCAGGAGCTGGATGCGAGAAGCCGAAGATAGAACGAAGTGGCGTGCATTTGGAGAGGCCTATGTCCAGCAGTGGACGGATAAAGGCTGATGATGATGATGATGATAATTATATTTTAAAATATAACAAGTTCGATTTTCTAACCGCTTACGCATTCAACAACCACGCCTCGGCGGCTGACCTGCCGAAGCAGACCACAATAACCAAGTGTTGCTCCCATGGTCCACTCTGCTATCAAAGAAATACCAGGAGCACCCGCGTGGTCACCGCCCACGGAAGTGAGCCACCTCCCAGTGGGCCTCTTGGCTTCAAGCCCGGCTGGATTGCCGGAAGCTAATGAGTCGCCCTACCACGACAAAGTGATCACAGCAGGACGAATAAAAAGTTACCTCGATCATACTTTATTTGACAATACATCTGCATTCTGTTACATATTATTTTAAGTATTTAGAATTTATGTTCATATCGTATTAATAAGAACTACTACTATAAATAACATTGGTCAAAGACGACCTTACGTAGATATGAAATCTTCTGCGTATTTCATTCTCCATCTTTATGTTCCTTTAATATTATTTCTTTACTAAACAAGACATTGGCAAACTTTCAAAGTGAAAGGTAGTAAAAAGTTCTCCAGCTTTTACAGTTTCCTTTTTTTTCTGTGGACATTAGAATTTTTCATGTAATGACTGCTTTTCCTCGTCATACTTAACAACGAGTATTTTGTTATAATTTCATTTCAATCTTGACTTTGTTCCTTAAAAATTAAAGTTCAAATTCCAAAATTTCCATACAACCTTTTAAACGATGAGAAAATTATAGAGTTATAGTGGTGAAGGTAATTGAGAGTAGGTAATTGATTAATATAAATATACAAATAGATAATTTTTCCATTGTTTATTGTTAAATCTTCCTAAATATTCCTACTTTTACAGAAATACTAGTCAAAAGAAAGAAAAGGAAAAGATAGACTAATTTAATGATCTTAGTTTAATAAAAAAAAAAATCGGTAAATATTTAAAAAATAAAATAGAATATGTTTTTGACAAAATGGTGTCGTCAATTGTCATCTCTAATATTGAAAACATATTGGCATTCTATGAAAATATGTCCCTTATATTGAAAAAGAAAGAGAATTACGTTCATAGAATAACGAATATAATATTTCTTTACACAATTTATGCCAAATAAGCACAAAAATAATTGTATACTAACTAATCATTAAAGTAATTTTTCGCGAGAAAAACGATCCTATTTTTTTTATACTTAAGCTTGACAGCCAACTTAAGTATAACACTTTAATAATCTAATAATATAGCCTTTTATTTTCTTAACTAGCGGTTCACCCTCGCTTCGCTCGGGTTCGTCGCTAGGTACGTTTTATAGATATAAATAGATATTAGCCAGCGTTAGCCATATAAATTTTAATTTATATTTTCGTATTTTTCATTTTTTCTCTTTATTAAAACCTTCCGTGGACCTTAAGGAACATACGAAAAAAAAATACCTGAATTAGTCGAGCCGTTCTCGACTTTTGCGCTTAGCAACACATTTAGTGGTTCATTTTTATTTATAAAAGATATACATACATAGGTTGAATTATAAAAGTAATAAGAAAAAAAAAACAGTATAACACTACACAGCCATCCAAATTAAATATTTCTTTATACAATACGCTTACTTTCATACATGTAATATAATAAACGTAAATACATACATACATAATTTAATTTTTAATTTATCACAAAGTGCCTTCATACTATGCCTTTCTTTAATAACTGCATAGTATAAGCTATAAATTCTAACTTTATAAAGTTATCTCGTGTCTTCCCTAGATACTGGAAGCAAAACACAGTTAGCTCTAAACTAATTGCTTATAATCTTAGTTCATTTAATTATAAACGTATTAAAGTTCATTTTAAAACTATTATAAACAAAATTCAAATTAAATTAACTTTCATCTAATCATCTGTTGCATCAGGAGCGTGCTTTAAAACTAAAAATCTATACATATAATAAATGTGTGACTGACCGCTGTCTGTACAAGGAAAAAGTTTGAGAAAAACTATTATTGGGGAATTTTATTAACGCAATAGAACCCAAAACAATGATTTTTAGAATTTTTGTCTGTTTGTCTGTTCGTTTGTACGCGCTAATCTCAGAAACGGCTTAACCGATTTGGGTGCGGTTTTCACTAATGTATTGTGATAAGAAAGTTATGCCAATTTAAAGAATCACCTAGGGACGAGCCTGTGCAAAGGGAGGGTGAGTCGCTAGTATTGTAATATATATCTATCTTTATTCTATATATTTAACTATGTATTTATTTTCAGTTTTGAAATTAATATTAAAACTATCCACATGAAAGACAGAAAGAGAGATATAGATGTTCGTTGAAAAGAGACGTTCTTTCCAGGAACTAAAATATTCCTACCTAACATTAAAAGTGTAGCTACACTCAACGTGTCGTGAAACGGAAAAGATAGCTTTGAAAAGAGCTATTTTAATCTATACTAATATTATAAAGCTGAAGAGTTTGTTTGTTTGTTTGGTTGAACGCGGTGATCTCAGGAACTACTGGATGGAATTGAAAAATTCTTTTATGTTGGATAGTCCATTTATCGAGGAAGGCTTTAGGCTATATATCATCCCGGAAAAATGTACGATTCCCGTGGGATAGATTTGTTTTTGTCTAGGGACGAAACCGAAGCGAAGCGAGGGTGAGTCGCTAGTGCCTGTATAAAACAAGAAGTATTTCTGAAAAGAACTGTTTTAGAAGTCAAGTACTACGCGTAGCAAGACTGCAGATCCATCCGGCGCGTGCGCTGCGAAGCGAATAGTGCTCGACGCGCATTGACTGCCTAAATATATTTATAACTTCCCACCCGCACGAGACCACGCGATCGCGCGATTTCCCAGAGTCCAAAACATTAGAAGATTCGCACTATTTTTCTCTCATTCTGCATTCATTTTTTACTACCAATCACATTTTAAATAATACTAAGATTTTTATTTGTTATCCTAATTTTGTGAATATTTTTTATGTGAGCATTTCTATTGGTTAAGTATTTTATAAATTTTATCTGTTTTTTATATAAAAGAAGTCACATTTTTTTGTAATAAACATTTTACTCATTCTACGGTTTCTACTGAATACAAGTTTCTCATTTATTAACTCTCAACTTGTAAAAAGGTATACAAAAGCAAGACTTCCCTTAGAAAAAAGTTCTTATCTAAGATGAAAAGTGGACGAAAAGAAAGTCGTTCAAAGTAGTTGTGACAATTTTCACTGAGATTCTTCTGCGAAAGTATAAATTTTGTATTACAATTTGCATCTAATCAAAATTCCTGAAAATGCCACGACATCAATTTTTTTCTAATAAACTACAAATATACATTGGAAATATAACTCGGAAAAATCACTGTAATACTTATGAAAAATGTATATTTTCTCGTTTGAAAACTCACATAAAAAAGAAATATGTATCTGAAATAGAACACCATAGCTAAAGAACAGTTTGTTCTAATATATGGAACCCTATTTTCCTTAATAAGACAAATATGATCTACTAAAGTATTAAAAAGAACTAAAAAGAACATTAACTCTTAAGATATATTGATAAAATAATTTCGAAAAGGTATCAATAGCTTTTAACCCCATGAGTACTTTTGTAGGTAATACATTGTCTAGGGTAGCGATGGGCGATTGTTGTAAAAAAAAAACAATCGACTGAATCGAAAATTGTGCTAATGCGCATTCGATTGACGATTTAGTAGTTCCTCACCATGATTATTCGAATAACAATCGACTAACTACTAACTGTACGCACAACGCACATTGCATGTGCGTGCGGTGAACTACGGGTAGTGCGTTCGGGGTGTTGCGTCGATTGTTTTATAGGTGCGCTGCGCTACAAATTAGTAGTTAAAGTTAACACGGAACCATGTCAGTCGTTATCGCCCGCCTTACACCATTAGTCGATAACAATCGAATAACATCGATAGTTATCGACTTTTATCGACTAAAGTGAACAATCGACTAATTCGATTAGTTTTAGTAATAATCGCCCATCGCTAGTCTAGGGCATCTGTAATCCCTCTCTCGAAAGCTTCATTTACTTACGTAAAGCAGCTTTGTTTCAAAGAGAATGTAATATTACGATGGAGCAAATAAGCTTCTTGACATAGTATTTCGAGAAGGAAAATGGAAAAATCTGTCAACCTCTGATCATGAATATATAAAACATTCAAAATATTAAGTTAAAATAATATAATTTTTGATTTATTTCAAAATTCGAGTGATTTATTGTGTTATTGGATATCTTCGACATTTTTAAATCAATTTTAAAGTACCTTTTTATTAGTTTATCAACAGATTATAAATAAAAGCCGATGTAATTTTATTAGAAAATCCATCACTAAATGTTGCAATATCTAGTATAATGTACATACATACATACATATATAGACTACACAAAGTTCAAAGTTATGTTAGTTGAGAATTAACATCCCTGGCTTCCTTCATTCATCTTTACCATGGAACAAATATAACTTTAAGCGTTCTATAACGTAAGTGTATGTTACGAAAGCAAAGGTGAAAAAAATAAGCTTAATAATATATAATTATGAGTGCATAATAAATATCGACAAATCATCAACAGTAAGTAAACTCTTAACTTATACTATGTTGCGAAGTAAGTTTTAGGTTTAAATAAAATTAATTAAATTCAAATACTATATCTGTAAAACAATGAGATATTACTATTGCATATTTTAACGTAAATGACTATAGTAATTAATAGTAGAACTACTGAACCAATGAAAACTTAGAAACCAGAGTCGGTAAAGTTGAAAGTACTTAATGAGGTGTACTCTATGAATAAGTTACATAGTAACAATGGAAGGGAAATTAATTTAACTGAATAATATTTGGGTTATATTAATATTTAGCTTTACGAATGCCATGACTGTTTAATTCTTTGCTTGTAACCTTTTTATTATATCGAAGATCATTATTGCATGTTATACTCAGCACACTTGGTGAATAAAAGCTGGATGAAAAAAAGGAAATATAGTAATACTTCAACCGTCACGACACTTTTTATTATTTACTAAGAACACCCTGTATCACGTCATAAGTACCAGACGATCATAAGTGTTAAGGAATGTATGAGCTAAGAGCATCTAAATAAGATGAACCTGGAAAAAAGTGCGATGCGGCGAAACACTAAAAACACGAACGAGGAAGATTGACAGAGAACATAGGTTGTCATTACTTTTTTTAAATAAAAAAAAACTAAATACTCTAAATATAGTGCTATTTGGGCGTATCACTGCGCGATACTACGTGTAATCTGTGCTAATATCGAGGACGAAGCAGAAGTATAATGTGATGTCAATATACGTACCAGATGATTATAAGCGTTGAGGAATGTATGTTGTAAGAAATTCGTGCGCACTCTGTGCTGGTTTTTCTTTGATGATTTTCATCATGTACAAGGCACGTTACTTGATATTTATGATACCCTAGTACTCGTGTATACCGGGTATCCCACAATATCTCTGGTTTTTTTTATTTTTGTGTATACAACAGATATTTTTCAAGTCATCTTTATAAAATATAAAGATGTAACTAGTAATAAATAACTAGTAACCAATTCAGCTTAAGAGAATAAATAATAAAATCCCATGATTAAAAGTAACTTATATCACTTTCGATTAAACAGTCTGCTTGTCGCCGAAAGTTCCATTAAAATTACATTAGATGTTCAACTTCTGCCCTTTGTCCCATATCAACCATTTTCTTTACCAGAATATACAGTATCCTGTCCTTTTTTAATTCCTTTATCCGCTAGTGAAAGTCCCTTTGAATCAATATATAGATATTATATATAGGAGGCATAAATAAAATATTAGAAGACGAGTTTGAATAATTCACTTTCCTGAAATACCTGCCATTAGTTATATATTATTAGGGTTGAAATTTTAGTAAAATTATATACTAATGTAAAATTGTTTCTAAACCAAACAAAATACTGAATAGAAACTTATACTACTAGTAGCAACGGGAAACAGCAAAGAAAATCTGCACATTTGAGAGAACCTAGCAAGTTTTCGAAAGACATATGAAGTCCGCCAACCCGCACTTGGCCAGCGTGTTGGACTATGGTCTGACCCCCCCGTATTGAAGAAGGCATCCGTGCCCAGCTGTAGGACGTTAAAAGGTCGAATACCATAGTAGCGAAAAGCAATAGCAAGCAATATTTGGTATTTTTAGTTTAGATTAGGACTTGATCTCCGCGCGTGTGAACTAGAACATGTGTTTGAAAGGAAACGAGCAGTTTGTAAATTGTTTTATGGTAAACTAAAACCCAATTTTAACATACAATTTAAGTTAGATAATAGGTTAGAAAATACTAATATTTTGTTTTTATTTATATCTTAAAGAAAGCAAAGGTTCTTGCTAGTCCTTCATATATCTTAAATTCTTAAATTACTTTTTACTTCAATTTCATTTTTTTTTTAATTTCATTTTTAATTACTTAAATTTCGCTTAACTATATAATATACTACCAACTCACAATCGCTTCGCTCGGGTTCGTCCCTAGATTGATTCCTCATACAAATTTTCATCCCCATTTTCACCCCCTTATGGGATGATTTTTGGGATAAAAAGTATCCTATGTCCTCGCCAGGATCTCAAACTAACTTCTTACCTAATTTCATCTAAATCAGTTCAGTAGTTTCAAAGCCTAACGATACAAACAAACAAAACAAACAAATCTTTCTTCTTTATAATATTAGTATAGATGGTGCGATAAATTGATTTTGATAATTTTGTTTTTTTTTTTTGTGTCTAAGGGTTTTCGAGTATTTTTAAGTGCAACTCATGAGATATTAAAAAAAGTCACTTGGGTTGTACCAATACCTCTAACTATAGTAACAAAAACTGGTGAAAACCTTAACATAATTTAGCAAAAATATCTCCATTTTGTACTTTACTTAAGAAATGTAGGCGTCGTAAATCTAAGGCCCGATCCATACTAGAACGTCCATCACAGTCAATTCTCGGTCCGATATCGGTCTGATAAAGTGATTTTATACAAGAAACGTTACTTGAGTGTGATTCGACTAAAACTCGACTCTTACTGATAGGGTGAATGCTCTCATTATTTCTTATATAGAAATACTTTACTAGACCAATATTGGACCGAGAACGAACTTAGATCGGCACTATAGTGTGTATCGGGCCTTGAGGTTATAGCAGAGGTAGCTCATAAACGTGTATCACATAACAACGTAGATCCTTTGATGTGCTCATTAGAAAACTTACTTCGACGAGTGCTTCGAAGTACTTTTAAGAAATTTAAATTAGTCGTCAACATTTAAATGTTTATTATATTATACTAGCGACTTATCCTCACTTCGCTCGAGTGCGTCCTAAGTACGTTTTAAATGGATATAATTAGTTATCAGTTAGCGTTAGCCATGTAAATTTTAGTTCGTCATTTTATATATTCGTGAGTAGAAGTAGAAGAATTAGATATTCGTGAATTTGACATAATGATTATTTTTTTCATGTTTTAATAGTTATTCTGCTATACGAGACGGAGACAAATCCAACAAATCAAAGATCATGAAAATCGATCCAGCCATTATAAATCGTGTAGGTAACTAACCCGATTTTGTTTTATAATTTATATAGATATTTGTTTATAAATAATTTTAGTTAGACAGTGTTGCCACTATTAAAGATAAAAAACGACATGAGGTGTTTGTCAGAAATTTTACAATTAAGCAAATAAAAAATCTTTCCATAAAAAACTTAAATATTTAAAATACTTCATAAAATAAGATTATATTAATCAAATCTTACATATCCTACATATCAGTTTTCTATTTCAGATCGAACGTCTAAACAATCTATGTCTTCAACATCCGAAGGTGACAAAATAAAATTAAATTACAAAACTCCATTTAGAGATTACACTTACTTTGTTCTACTCAATTTTAATTCATCTAGTTATAATATTATATTTTTCTAATAATAAGGTTTTCAAGGTATTTTCACTATCTGTGTTACTGTTACAAGCCCCTTTGAATGTAAACGGTAAAGCAATTTATTTCTATATTTAATACTAGCGACACACCCTCGCTTCGCTCGGGTTCGTCCCTAAGTTGATTCCCCATACAAACTTTCATCCCCATTTTCACCCCCTTAAGGGATGATTTTCAAAATAAAAAATATCCTATGTCCTTCTCAGGTTCACAAACTATCTTCTTACCAAATTTCATCCAAATCGGTCCAGTAGTGTTTGAGTTTATTCGTTACAAATATACAAAAATACAAATCTTTCCCCTTTATAATAGTAGTGTAGATGGGCAATATTTTAATTAGCGATATATAATTTGCTCACAGCAAATGTCTGCTTGAATAAAAATGTCTTCCACTCAATATCCCGTCACATTTAAAAGCTGTCTAATAAATTTAATTATTGTAAAGCCATGCACAATGTACATCTCTGATGCAGCAGCGTAAGTCAACGTTGAATAATGCTTCCATAAATTATACTCTTAGTAAAAATCCGGTGGCACAAAAAAGACGATCGCGTATAAATCAATGAAGTTAAATTAAAATTTTCAAATACGAAAAACACTAACATTTTTCTTTATGATTGGCTATAGTAGATACTGTTTTAAAAAATACATTTAAAAATATCTCAAATTACTATTATATACATATGTATAAGGAAATTTGTATGTATGTACATATGTTTATTACTCCTTTACGCTAAAGCGGCTGGATAGATACTACCGACTACTACAAATACTACCTACAGATACTACCTTCTACCTGGAGTATCACATAAGCTACAGGTAGGCATCTAAGAGCAAAGCAATAGTAAGTCACTAGTTTAAAGTTTTTAATCTAATATATAAAATTCTCGTGTCACAGTGTTAGTAACAGAACTCCTTCGAAACGGCTTGACCGTTCTAATGAAATTTTATGTGTATATTCAGTAGGTCTGAGAATAGGACGTAAACTATTTTTCATACCCCTAAATGACAAGGGTGGTCCACCCTAGGGACGAACCCGAGCGGAGCGAGGGTAAGTCGCTAGTATTTTTATAAATAACATTGTCGAGATTCTGCATGCATCTTGCTTTAAGCACAGTGGAATTTAGACGAGGGACGGCTTAATCTCTAACTTCATGCTTACCTCGTAAGTTATGTTAGTAATTTAACTTTATTACAAAAATATAATTTAAGATTAAAAATTTTAAATTTCATCAAAATACTCATAATGTTGTTAAATAATACTTTCTTAGATTTACGCGAATATTTGACGTTTTAAATAAAACTATCTTTTCCATTTTTTTTTTCGAGGATTTATTTTGATTTTTGGTTCCCGGCGTCTCGAATGCTTCACAGCTATCATGGTCACGGGAGAAACTAAGGTGTAAAAGGTCTCAAATGTATTATATAGTTGTTACAGACAGCCTACCCACAAAATAACAAAATAAATTCAAAAAAAACTTGAAAAATGGCACCAAAGTACCTTACAATATTTGTTAATTTTATTTTTAAACATTTTTATAATTTTAATTACTTTTATACTTGAACATGGAATATTATTTATATAATTTTAGCTAATAATATTATAATTACTACATTTTTTTAGAAAACTTTATTGATTAGTATTTAGTGTTGCCATTATTATATTTATAACCAAATCGGGAACCAAAAATCAAAATAGATCCGCGAGAAAATTCAAAAAGATAGTTTTATTTAAAATGTTGTTATATCTTACAATGTCTGTATGAATCACATACAAAGTTGGTATAAAGCAAACTAAGTTCATACAAAGTTTACAGTAATCGTTCTGAACAAAACTGCTTATTTTCCCCACCTGGCTGTTTCCCAATAACTTTACCTCAAAGCTCTATTCCACAGTTACAAAAAGCAATAAACAAAGGATTAACGACTCTCAAGAGAAACGTAGCATTCATCCTTCCAAACATTACACAAGACAATATTAACCTGATGCTGATAAAATGTTTGTGAAAATTTACAAAAATGTAGAGATAATCTATGAAAATTTGTACTAAAATATTGTTGGACAGTAGAAATGGGGAAGTTGGTTTTATCTTTATTAGTACAAGCTTTTTTTATTTCATTTATTATCTCATTTCTATGGTTTTTAATGGTTGAATCCAAGAATATCCTAATTAAATGCCTGAAAAGTATTCCCACTATTATAATTGTGAAAGTTTATTTATGTATGTTTTTCACTCCTTCAAGAAGATCAAAAGATTAAATTTAGTACAAAAATAGACATATAATACTAACTATTAGACACCTAGGGACGTACCCGGGCGAAACGAGGTTAAGTAACTAATTCTTTATAACAGTGGTTTTTAATCGTTACGAATTTGAAAACAAATATTACTACTTTATACATTGTAACAATAAATTAAACTTTTTACTACGAGTAAGTAGGTGATTATTAACTGCTCTAAAAGTTCTCAACATACGTCTAAGAATTTCTAAGTATGTCGAGTTCCTTCGTACATGGACTTTATTCTACTCTTTTTCTTATAGAATAACATAGTAATAGTCATGTAATAAGTGTTGCTAGTTTTAAAGTGAAAACTTAATATTGTTGTAGTATTTAAATGGTTGATATCTACATACCTAAGGTCGGATATATCATATGGGAACGACATATGTACATATATTCTGACAACGTGATATAACAAAAAATTATAAAAAAATAATAATAATAATAAAAATAAAAATAAATTATTATGTTGTTTATTGTTTAATTAATTAATACCGGTGAGTGTCGGACCTTCAATCTATAGCCTTAAGTACCTACCGCTAGTTCTAAGTATAAAAAATGTAATCACCAAACATGAAAATTTTTGTTAGTGTTATAAAAAGGCTAGGCCTATTAAAGCCTGTGGAGGTAATCTAATTGTAAAAAAAACGTAATATAACGTCGAACGTTGTAAATATTGTATCTGTATGTGCGTCTGACTAAGACAATAAAAGATCGACGGAGCGTCTAGAACTACGTTTATACAAATCTATCTATACTAGAAAGAAAATATACTCTAAGATTTTATATGTTTTAATATTGAAGTAACATTATTATTATTGGTGCGAGTATAACAACAATAATATAATATAAGTTCTCTTGACCGATTTCAGCCACGGCGGCCAATCTCATTGAGACTAGCCAGCGCAGGAGATATTATAGTGCAGCGCGTGTACGCGCAGACACAAGTGCACTCTCTATTCCTGTCACTCTCATACTCCGGTGGGACGACTGCTCGACTAAACCAGTGAGAGTTAAGGCGCAGGACCGATGGCTTTACGTGCTCTCCGAGGCACGGAGGTGAAACACCGCTAACTTCCCAACTCCGAGCTGTTACTGAGGCTTACTAAACAGAAAGATGCAATACCTAAACTTGGTCCGACCTGGGACTCGAACCCAGGACCTCAGGATATACAGCCGTACATACTAGCCACTACACCACCGAGGCAATTAACAACAATAATAAATATGTATAAAACAGGTAATTATATCACCATTTTAGGCTTTAAACACTACCTTCTTTCTTTTATCATATTCTTTTCATTTATCACATTATACCTCAAACGATATCAATAAAATATAACTAACACTATTGAAAATGATACATTAAAATATAATAGTGTAGAAAATAGGCGCTTCTAGAAGATCAAAGATCGCCTTAGAGAATAGTTTAATCAGCGCAAATTGAGGGTTGTACTATCAGACGGCCGAATGGAGTCGTAACACGTCCATCCGTTGCGCAATTAACTGCCCGAATGAAACCTTATTGCTTAGGACTTAGTCAAAATATCTTATACATAATAAACTTTAAATAATGTATTTTGTTTTATACTATATTATTAATTTTAATTTAACAAGGTGTTTAATAAAATATGAAAAATACAATATTCTTGACGTATTGTCTGGGAAGTATGAAGTAATCTTTTTGACCGGAAGAAGATCTTCGAAGAAGGAAGTAGGTAGTAAGTCAATTCGAATGTATGCTTTTTTTGATATGTATTTATCCTAAAATGTAGCCGTATCTCAGCAAGTCATAGTGATTAAAACAATACGCAACTAAAAACTCACTTTAGCTATTAGAATACTGTATCAAAATGGAAAGCGGATACATAGTCATTAGGTTCTTCGAGTTATCCCCTAAGGATATTATATGTAAGTGTAAAGTAGGATGAGTTGCAGTAAATATGACATAGTTAAAAACACAATATTCAGTTTTTCTTTTTTCAAAAAAAAATCTTTGTTTAAAAAATATATCGTAATTTCATTCCAAAAATAAAAATTAAAATACGAGCTCAAAGCGGTGAGAAAAAGGAAAGAGGGATCGCTGAGTCGTACGAGCGTGTGGCGACTGTTGGGGTGACGACGTAGTGACGTGTCGCCACGCCAACAGCCGGTTTAACCCGCTGCATTAGATGTTACACATCAAAAAAATTAAAATCACTTGATAAATAAAGAACAAAAAAATACTGTACTGCTTTGTCTTTACCTATTTATATATAATATACGAACCTATTTAGTTAACTATTTTACTCTTAAGGGAACAGTATTTACTATTTAACTTTAAATACACGATCGGAATTTTTACCTAAAATCTTATAAAAATGTTTTATTATGATTCAACACTCTAAGGAATTCCAAAAACCTTTCCACACCACAGTAAAAAGGTATCAGAGCCCCGATTCTGACGATCCCTAGGTATTCGAGCTATTGAAACGTGAACTTATTACGATATAAGTACCTGCAAAACCCCTTTTATAAATATAACTAGCGACTTACCCTCGCTTCTCTCGGGTGCGTCCCTAATTTCATGGGTTTTAATTTTTTTACGCGGAAAACAAAAGCGACCTAAGTTACTCCTTATAACATCAGCTATCTGCCAGCGAAAGTCCCGTCAGAATCGGTGCAGCCCTTTCGGAGATTAGCCGGAACAAACAGACAGAGAGACAAAAAATTTAAAAATTGTTTTCTTTTATTAGTACCGTATATACTTTTATACACATTTAGTAAAAAGCTATTATTTTGACAATACAAACAGACACTTCAATTTTATTTATCTGTATAGATAAATACACACGTAATTCTGAAGTATTCTCACCGATACTCCATATGAGTAGAACATTCAGAGTGAAGTATTTACATTTCTGAAAGATTGTCTATTGCTTTACATAGATAACTGAACTAGACTAATATTTTGACTATTCGTGTTAAATCTTCATAAGTATTTCACATCATAAAAATATTCTAAGCTTAAAGTATCCTTATCCTGATGAAAAATCCCATTTCAATTTTCAATTAAATATCCAATTTAACAAGCAAAAGGAGAATGATACATGATGCTCGCAATCCAGCTCGTTATAATGAAATTTCTATTACGTTAATAAATAAATTGCTTTACACACAATCTGTTTCAGAATTCGAACAGTTTTATTTTAGACTAGCCACTTGCCCTCGCTTCACTCGGGTTCGTCCCTAAGTTGCTTCCTCATACAAACTTTCGTTCCCATTTTCACGCTCCCTTAAGGAATGATTTCCGGGATAAAAACTATCTTATCTCCTTTAAACTATCTTCTTAACAAATTTCATCTAAATCGGTTCAGTAGTTTCATAGCGTATTCGGTACAAACAAACAACTTGTTTGTTATATTTGCATATAAATACAACAGCAATGCTCAGTACAATAATACATACATATATACAATATATTTATATCTATATTATATGTATATACAATATATATCTATATTATACTAATTTTTGTCCCGGGCTACACTTGCGTGATAAGCGGGGCGTGGTTCAAGGATAACCTATATCCATTCCCAGGATGGCATCTATATCCTTGAGGAATTTTTATCGAAATTTGTTAAGCGGTTTAAGCGTGAAAAGGTAACATACATAGTAACATTCACTTTTATAACATTAATCGCCATTTAATCCATATCAGTCCATAACTAATATAGATTAAATGGCTTAGCTTGATGCAGATTTTCGGGCATATCCAACTATTCGACAGCACTGCTATCAGCTCAACTCTAGAGACAACTTAACGTGTTATCTAAAGTTGTTAACAACTTAAAGACACTAGAGAGACTACGTTATAGCAGAACTATTTGGATTTACGGGTTTAATGATAAATTTATATTTAAATGTTTTAGTAATATACCCGTAGAACTGTCCTTTTGTTTCCGACTAATGGAGAATTCTTCGCCACCCCTGTAACTATAATAATAATAGAAAGATAACATATTAGAAAAACATAGATAAGGCGCGACACCGACGGCTTTACATGCTCTCCAAAACACGGGGCAACACGCCTAGCTCCGAGCTGTTACTTTAACACCTCCTCGTCCTCCTGGTTAATTTCTAAGAAATTAATTGTTAAATGGCACACGGGTGTGTCCGCGCCTCTCCACAGGTAATTTCTTACTAAAAAAACTCAAAATTACACTCGATCCAATCCGGAGCTCAAACCCAGAATCTTCTGAACTGCATCAGTATGTCAAGTACATTAACCACTACATCAACGACACAGTTTGACAAGATTAGTTCTAAGATACAAACAAATGAACTAAAGAATAATATTATTATGCATTATTAAAGAATTATCTTCTATATAATAAAATTGTAACTAAGCCGAATCTGTACACTAAATATTTTTTTGGAATATCTTATTGAAATAGACATACAGAGGCCGAATTAATAGTTTTTAGAATTTTCTACATTTTCTACTAACATGCTAATGTTAGTAGAAAATATATATTTTATTTAAGTTAGCACATACCTAAAACTTTATATTTGCAACTTAAAATCCCCGCTCGTTTGCAAGGTTCTGACATGCGAAGCATCTTTATCTAGCCTTGGGTTCCGTCCAAAATAGCTATGCGAATGTAGGACAATAAGATAAGTATAATATATGTATATTAAATGTGTATCAGATTATTTCATTAAATTATGATTACTATGCTCATTTAACATAACTTAATTCTACATTATTTTTCTTACTAAGGTAAATGCAGGTATTACCGACCCCTTTAAGGCAACTTTGAAATTGATGTGATTTTTTAAGGTCAGCGGATGCGTACACACTTACTTGTTTACTTTTTTATGTAAATTTTGAATATGTAGTTTAAATTTTTTATCATAAAAATAATAAAATACAATGAGATCTTAGAAAAAATTTTTATTAATGTGAGCAAGTCAAATGCTTCCATTACCGACCCCTTCCAACGGCTATGAAGCTATTAACGATTTTTATGAAGGTATTACCGATTATAAGGAAATAAAACAATTTTATACTTATAAACGTTCATTTTTAGGTTCGTCATTTCGTAGAGATGTAAACAAAATAACATGTATTAGTTTTTAATAGAGTACATATCAACAAATTATGTGAAAAATAATTACGTATTGGTAGTAGGAACTTTTTGATTGAGATCATACATCCATTAGATAATATTGATAATAATTAAGTAGGTACTTTAAAAATAATCTCAAAATATAGATTCATCTTCAGATTCGCTGCTATAAAAGCAGTGACGTTTTACAGCCTCTCTCGCCTGTGTAGAATAATCAGTTTCACAATATGTTGTTGTTGCAGCTTCGGGAGAATCTTCAGTATTTACCACCATGGTTTCAGAATACTCATTTTGTTTGTTGGTTTATTCAAAGATTGTTCTGGTGCTAGTTTTGTTATTCTAAAATAAATTATTACCTTGTATAACAGATTTTTTTTTTATTTTTAAGTGACTTCTTCCTATATAACGCTTCTTATTTTCTTTTTGCTTTCATTGATTCTTTTTTTCCAAGATTTTTCTTACTATCCTTTCTTTTTTTTTCTTTCTTTAATCTCCTTTGATACTCCATAAATTGTTATTTTGTGATTGGAAAGCCCGACTTGCCCAGGTAGTGAATCCAGTCAACAATCATTCCTTCTTCATTTAAACTAAGTATCGGCTGAACGTCACATATCTCATTTTTGTATTTTTATCTCGCTTATTACGTAATGTAGTCTTTGGAATGTTTTTTTTTGACGCTTGATATAAACTCAAGCCTCATTAATAGCCGCAATCGCTGTATTGAGAGCAACTTTGGTGTAGGCTTTCCTGCAATTTCTTTGATTCATGTCCCTTAAAAAAAATAACATTTTATCTGTAAAGTTAATATTATCTAAATGTACAAAAACTGTTTTAGAAAAAAAAATATAATACGTAGGTATGCGGGATTCAAGCGTAGCCTTAGTGGAATAGGGTTAGACTCGGAGATAGCTTCTCATTGTGACTATTACCGACTCATATGGGTCGGTAATTAGTACTTTATAACCAACTATAATATGTTTTACCGACTCATAAAAAATAAATAGTACTCAGATGATCAATTCTAATTCCTAATCCTGATAAAAATAACTGATTGAGAGCAGTAATATGATTTGTAAATGTACTCGTAAGTTATTTTATTATGAATACATATATTAACTATGATGTAGTACAAATCTTTAGAAAGTTAACCAAATTGTGATTAAAGATCACAAAAAAAGAAGTAAACCAGTTTAAAAATTGTATGTCGTTAATAGATATTCTCACGAGTAGATCACTCGAGATCTGTCTGGAGCATGAAAATGAATTATTTTACTAACACAAATTAAACATAAATACGAAAAGGTAAACAATGTGCATCAGCTATTAACGACCTAAGGGTCGGTAATTGCTGCTAAGAATCAAATCCACGAAGCTATTTCCGCTCTAATTTAATTTTAAATTTTACCTTATAATATTATTCAAATCCTATAAAATGTGTTGCTAAATGCATAATATACACCATAATTAATATGTTTGGCTATACTAAATATCTGTAAGTATTATGTACAAGCAGAGAAATTCTTAACCAAAAGTATAACTTACTTGCCAGAGGGAGTAAGGTCCAGTATGAAATGACCTGCGCACTCGCTATCGTCAGAAAAACTAATGTATTTTGTCCCTTTCCCGAGCTACCATGCACACAAACATAACTTCAAATTGAACATAATACAATGAACACGCATAATTTCTTCACAATGTATAGTTTAACATTTTTGTAGACAAATTAAATGCGAAATATGTTAATGGGTCGGTGAAACCTGCAGATTTTCGATGGGTCGTTAATAGCTGCATTTACCCTAGGCGATTTTCCCGTTTCGCTCGATTGCGTTGTTGGTATAACAGTACCCTCTACTACAGATTATAATCTATCAGTGCAATAAATTTCATCCAAAATCCATCCAGATGTTTTCAAAAGTAAGTTTTAGTAGTATGATTTTTTTTTTCATTTAACTATACCTCACTTCTTCTTCCGCTTTTTTTAAATTAATATTTTCTGATATTATATAGTTTAGAATTAATATTCTATGGTATAAGTATTAGAGTATTATTATTAGAATTAATATTCTCTGGTATTAGTCTTAGCGAATAGTTCCAAAAGCACGTTTTGCCGTAACAACTCTGGATTAAGAAAATGTATGATCAATTTCAAATATCATCCTCTATGGATGGAACATGCAAATTTTAGTATCGTAGTAGCTTACTTATGTTAGTCATATGACCCATCCAGTATATTTAGTGTTATTAAAATATTTTATAAATCTAAACATTAAAAAAAAAATGGTTTATGCATATTCTTAATAACTATTCATAGCATAATTTATATTTCAGGCGCATAACGACGCCAGTGACCATGAGTGGAAAATGTACCTGTACTCGTACACCTCGCTTATAATTTATAAAATTCAAACATAAATCATACTATAATGTATGAGAGTCTTCAAAACAAATTAATTGAGCCTAAGGCAGCGATTCCTCTCCTATATTCAACTACTGGCTCCATCATTTCATCAGACTTATAATAATATGGTATGACATTCAAATTTCACATGGTTATAAACTTTTAAATCGATGCGACAGTTAAAAGTAAGTTAAAACGACTTCCAATTTTATTGGATAGAGTAAGCCCAATAAAAATATATGGTTCATATTCAATATTCAGTTCAATAAGAATGAAATTGATAGATAGATATCAAAACACGTAAACATATCGGCAAAAGGCAAACTTTTTAATGTCCCACTGCTGGGCACGGGCCTCCCTTCGATGCAAGGGGGATCAGGCCATAGTCTACCATGATGGCCAAGTGCGGGTTAGCGGACTTCACATGTCTTTCGAAAACTTGCTAGATTGTTTCAGACATGTAGGTTTCCTCACGATGTTTTCCTTCACTATAAGACAAGTGGTAATCATATTGGAAGTGATTAGCACATGAGAATATCAGAGGTGCGAGACCCGGAATTGAACCCGGTTCACTCGGTATTTCAAGCGAGCGTGCTACCACTGAGCAACCACAGCCTTAACTTTTGGATATATTTGGATTATTTGGATACATTAAGACAGGTTAAACGAACTAAATATATATATATATATATGATTTCTACGTACAAATCGCTTTGACACGATTATAAAGACTTATCAGATTTCGTGGTTGTATGACAGACAAGGTAATTGAAATTCAACCTCAGACAATATTAAAGCAAAATATACAATACTTAGAAACTATAAGATATCTTTAATATTTCTCTGAATAGATAACAAAATTATTATGATTAGATATTAAAATTTTCAACCATTTTGCACATTATCTTATATACGAATATTATTATTCATGAAAACACTATAATAATACTTGTTTACTTTCAAGCTTAAAGCTAAGCTAAGCTTTTAAAAGTGAAGTCTCGAATATTATGAATAGCGCATTTTAAAGTATTCCTCAAGTATCGAGACCTTGTTGTTTTAAAATGTATATTAATTTTTTTTTTATATTATAATACAGTAAATGACTTAATACCTAAGTGAGTTTGCTTTATAAATGAGTTTTTAGGTGGAAGATTGTAGATAAGCCAGCTTTTCAAAATCTATTTAATAGTATTTTATAAGTAATTATAAACTTATCAGTAATTTTAAAATTGGTATAAGAAAAAAACTGTAAACACCTAACAATTAACATGATAATATGAGTATTTAATAAGGATGAAATTGATACATATCGACAAAAAGCATAAAAAATTGCGCACTTCAATTCGAAGTAGAAGAAAAAAGATAAGTTGTCTGGTTGGATAATATGTTAGTATATCTTGATCAACCCCACCAACGTGCCTTCACCTTGTCGTGGTGAGAGGCTCAGCCGGGTGCGAAGCCAAGAAACTCAAAGGGAGGTGGCCCACTTCGGTAGGTGGTGGAAAGTGGCCCACTTCGGTGGGCGGTGTACAATGCGGGTTGCTCCTGGTACTTCTCTAATAGCTGAGTGGACTGTGGAGCAACCCCATGGCTGTCGTGGTCTGCTTCGGCGGACCTGCCGTCGGGGTGTCGTAGTTGAGTACGTAAGTGATCCTGCGACGCCCCATTAAGACGGGGGAGGTTTTGTTGAATTTTAGTGGGTAGTACTGGCTTTTCTAGCCGGTGTGTCCCTTATAACCACCTGTATGTCTACATGTGGTATGCGTAAATGCATTTCCCAACATAAAAAACATGTCTTGCTCAAACATTGTATTGATAGAAAGAAGTATAGATACTTTGATAGTTTCGTTTGTAGGAATGGGAGATATAAAGCGAATGCGTATCGCTGCCGGTAACAAAGTCAACTACGCTCTGGCAACGACTACTACTGCAACGAAAGTTGGATAAGGTAGAAGAAATTTCAAACTAAGATGGATGCAGTGGATACAATATCTCAGATGGATATGAATATGTAGCGTCTTTTTAGCTGAGCTTTAGATTTTAGTTCAGCGAATTTGAAAAGAAGGGAACTCACCATGAGTTTGAATGGAGTGACTGTAATGAAGAAAAAATGCTCAAATATTTGGAGTACGTAAAACTATTACAAACTAGCGGCTCACCCTCGCTTCGCTCGAGTTTGCCTCTAGGAAATCCAAATAAACCCATTCCACGGGAATCGTACATTTTCCAGAATAAAAAGTAGCCTATGTGTTATTTCCGACTATAATCTATATCTGTGCCAAATTCCATCCAGATCCATTCAGCCGTTCTGGCGTGAAAGAGTAACAAACATACATCCATACTCTGAAACTTTCACATTTATAATATTAGTATAGATATAGAAGGTCAAAGTGTAGAGATTATAGAGCTTAGCACTCTTGGTCTCTCTCACTACCTCACAACTGATATAGTGTGAAGTTAAATACTTCAGGTACATCATTAAATGTCAAAAATTATTTTTTGCTTAATTTTACGCTTCACTCTTCACGAATCTTACATAAAATATGTAAATTGTCAAAATATTTCATTATTATTATACAAAATCCAACGGAATATTCTATAAAAGTTCAGTATTAAAATATTACGAATTGTTTTTCAGGTGTAAAATTACATAACCGCTTTATGAAGTGGCTGGCACGAAGCCCGCTACCTTTTCCAAGTTACATAATGCATTTTTGAGACTCAATTTATTTGGCTGAACTGCAAATTTCATGTTGAAAGTATACAAGAATTTACTCCCATCTCGACTTTATGACATTTTTCTAAAATTAAAGTACATGTTATGAATAACTTGTGACATTTCGTTAAGGTTAATTTTTGCAGCAAAATACTAGTGATATTTTACGCGAACTACTCAACATACGAGATAAAAAATAACATTTACAATAATAATGTAGGTATAGTAAGTTATTTTAACAGCATCTTTAGTAGCAAGAATTTAACATGTCGTGTGATTTTAGTTAAAGAAAGAATTAAATTCAATGTTAATCGTATCAAAGACTTCAAAATCTTTTCAGTAAGCCTCTACATCCTTTCAGTATTAAGAAGTATTAAGAAATTTTCATTAAAACATGTGTACAAAAACGTCTTTTAATTATTAAGGTACTTGTTTATTTGAAAGATAATTATTTGCTTCATTTATGCTATGTGTATTAGCTCAGAATTAAAAAAGATCTATAACCGCATTCGCATTCTTATGTATTTGTAACTTAATATGTTGACTATTAATATTTTAAAAATCTTTTTAATCCTATAATTGGGGTAGGTTTTTTGTTAAAATGTACCTATAAAAAACCGATATCTAAGTTTTTATTTTTCCATTTTTAGTCTAGACGTATAAGAAGGTAATTTGTAAGAAGAAAGATTTTTAAAAACATATTCTATTAAGTCATTTATTTATTCAGACCCCTAATGACAGTCACAACCCATCTAGGTGTAAAGTTTCATCAATACAAATTAATCAATCCCAAACACCAGGTAATTGCTGTAAATCGTTGAGGAGTTCTCTCGACTGTCTGTCGGATCCATCATCAGATCGACTCCAAACCTTCATTAAATTGTAGTGCTTTAAAATACTTAATGAAAAAATTAACATGCGCACTAGTCGCCACTACGGTTTTCGAAGGTTCCCCTCGATTTCTCTGGGATGCCATTATCAGATCCTGATTTCCTTATCATGGTACCACCCTTGGGATATCTTTATAAAATATATTATATCTTTTAATTCATCCCAATACCAGAAGATTAGATACTTTAAAAAAATGAAAATTTTCTCTTTATGGAAAATTAAGAATACGCGTATTATTTAGTATTATAATTAAATAGTGCCTAAGTTGGTTGTTGAAAAACAGAAATTTAGGTTCCACACAGACTGAAAATACTAGATACTACTGATTAGTTTAGCTATTTCGGAAAGCGGGAGATAGTGAGTTACTATTTACCCACTACTGTTTTTCATCCATTAGTGCAAAGGAAATATTTAAATAAGAGAAAATGGCTGGTATTTTAAGTATACACATTCATCAATTATCCATTGCAAGCTTCCCATGTTTTAGATCTTTACAAGTATTTTTATAGCTGCTATTCTAATATTATTTTTCTTCGAATTTAAAATGTGCTCTTTTGAAATTGATATTTGTCTTAAATCTACGAATAAGGACATATTTATATTATCTAGATAGTTTTTAATTGAACTATCTCTATATCATTTCAAAATAGCTATTGATGTCTTGGATATTAACGCAATACTAAAGTATAAATAAACATTCATTTGAAAAAATAGTTCGTACCCTTTAATCTCAGAGAAATCTGAAATCAATAAGACTTTCACTAAAGGATAGGATACTTTGACTAATTTCATAAAGCACGAATTATAATTTAAATGTATATTTGTTTTTAGTTTTTTGTGTTTACATAATACTTCCGTAGATTACTAGCAAATGCTAGACATACATACATATAATAAAATTCTAACTTAACCGAATCTGTACATTAAATATTTTTTGGAAAATCTTATTGAAATAGTCATTATTATCGATACAGAGACCGAATGAATAGTTTTTAGAATTTTTGCCTGTCTGTCTGTCTATTACCGTATTACGAGAACACTACTGGACGGATATTGATGAAATTTGGTATGATGATGGCTGGTTATCCGGGTCAACATATTATAGGAGACTTTTACTGCGAGAAAATATCTCATCTGTGAAAAATCTATACTAAATGTTAAAACGTAATTAGGGACGAACCCGAGCGGAGCGAGGATGAGTAGCTAGTTACAAATAAAACTATCTTTCGTTAGATTTCTTATTTGATATCGCAGATTTATCTTAATCTTTCGCTCCCGATGCGACGAATTTTCACGAGAGAGTTTTCAACAGACGGCATAATTTTAAACCTACGAAATTATACAATAATTTTGGAAAAAAACGAGAAGCGATGTACCGTATAGTACATTGTTAATTTAGGTTTTTTTTTTTAATTTTACTTATTATTTCTAACATGATTACCACTTGCGTTACGGTGAAGGAAAACATCGTGAGGAAACCTGCATGTCTGAGAGAACCTAGCAAGTTTTCGAAAGATATGTGAAGTCCGCCAACCCGCACTTGGCCAGCGTAGTAGACTACGGCCTGATCCCCCTCGTATTGAAGGCCCATGCCCAGGAGTGGGACGTTAAAAAGGACTGAATATATATATAGAGAGGTTGTAGTTATATAACTAGATAACTTTTAATTTGGGTGACTATTATTATGATCCTCACAATCTTAATATTTTTTTTATGTTTGGTACGCGATATCTTGGCAATTTGTAGATCGATTTTCTTGTAATAATGAATAGGTTCTATTCTTCAAGGTTATACGTCCATTAATTTAAAGAAAGAACTCCGCACGGAAGGGAATAATTACTTATGAAGTTATTATAAAGTCGGTGTACATTTTTAGCTAACAAGTTATTATTTAGCCCCCGTAGGCAAAATCTAATCAACTTTTCCCTTTTTATAAACTACAATTTAATTTATTTTCTTATCTCAAAATTCCAAAATAAAATCGGTTATTTTTATAAGTGGTAATGATGTAATATATCTTGTGTCACATCACATATAATATGTGAGCTATGATTTTTTGAAAGTATCACTGAAAATTTTATTGCACTTACGGCCCAATCGAGCTTTAAATTTGCCCTAGAAAATAGAAGCTTATAATATACAGTTCATGTAGTGAAATCTAACGCGAGTATATTAAGTTATTACTCAAAGTTAAAAGAATAAAAACATTATGTATTCTGAAAACACCGCCAACCCGTACTTGGCCCGCGTGGTGGGCTATGGCCTGATCCCCCTCGTATTGAAGGGAGGCCCGTGCCCAGCAGTGGGACATTAAAAAGGGCTGAATACATACATACATATACATTCTGAAAGAAAACAAAACTAAACTAAGGAAAGTACAAATATAAGTTAATCGCAGTAGTGTCGATTTTTCAATAAGTCCCGAGTATACTTTGCAACTGATAGTAGCAGTTGTAACAGATGGCGGATAAATTGCGCTGTTTGTGTTGCACTCGTTGCCGTGTAATGGTCGACGATCGTACGCTTCCATACGTTCGCTATTTATTTTGACAAGTCCTTCTCTCTTTTATTTCACTTAATGCTTACACACATTTGTATAAATATACTAAGGACTTCTCCTAACTTCGCTCACGTAAATTTAAAGGTTAGGAACGCATAAAAGACAAATATCTAAAGAAGAATGATTTTTTGAGCCAGAAACCTTCGCAGTATAACCCACCAGAGTTTCATCACAATCGGATTAACGGTTTAGGAACGCATAGAGGACAAACATACGAATATTCTTTTTTTTATATATAGATTTATAGATTTTGTAGTATTGCTCTTAAATATGCACATATTTTAATTACGACGTTTTTATTTTTTAATATACTTTATTGTACTTTTACTCCGATCCAAGATATTATTATAAACTATTTGTTTTGTACATAATAAATAAAAACTTATCATAAAACAAGGTTTTCATCAGAATTATTTTTTCTGTATTTCTTCAAAATAACCTATATTCCTTTATTAAAACATCATAATTATCTTTTTTTTTTTTGAAAATTCATAACGTACGTTTTAACAAGTATTTTAAAAATTTTATATAGAACCACTTCAAACTTCAAATACAAAAGTGAAATGAATTGTCGCGTCACGCGTCCATTATAACGACACGGCGTGACAGCTTACAGCAGCATGACTGTGTAGACAATTTTTCAACAATCCAATTAAGTATAAAATAATAAAAACTGAAAATACGTCACTTTAATATGAAATAATTTAATTTTTTACCAACACTTAAGTTAACGACCTTCTTGTTTATGCTTTAATAAAGATAAATTATACATACGTTTCTCTCTCTTTGAGTTAACAGCTGGTTTTGAGATTTCGCTGACGAAAGCTGGCCCTAGGACTAATAACAAAACAATCTAATCCGTTGATTAGTTAAATTAGTTAGGTACTTCAAAGCCATTATTTAGAACCTCTTATTTTACGACATTGTATGGTATAGTATGTTCGGGCTGGTTTCCGCAACTCGACGACTGTGCGCCTATTTTGCATGTGTGGGAATTTATATTCATGTTATTCTTGCCATCTCAGTTCCTCCAAGAAGTTAAGCAGCGTCTTCGTGTTACTGAAGATTTCCGGGAGTAGGGGTGCCAAGATATTGAGCCCGGTACGCCGTTACACCTGGACAATACAAGATTACATGGCTGCAAAATGGGCTCTCAGTTATACTTATATTAAATAGATGTTTGGTGTATTGTCCGTGGCTAGTTAAGGTCGCGGTTATCTGTCTAAGTTGAAATCTGTCGAGTTTGATGAGATGGTTCGTCATTTTAGCATCAATTGTAGGAAGAGTCTTCTTCGCCTTTCTGCAGTCCTCAACTTCACGCTATATATTCTTTATTGTTGTGATGGCGTTTAGTGCGTTGCCAAATTTGGTATTTGCTGACTGCAAGAAGGTAGCGAGACGATGGGCTAATTATCATATCTGAACCTCTTCTTGCTAACTCATCGGCCCTATCGTTACCCCACGAGTTACTGTGGCCTTTGATCTATTGTAATGTAATCTCGTTCCGGTCACTTACCTGTGTCAAAGTGTTGTAATATTCATAGATCATACCTGATGTGGTAGAGTTGCTATTTAATGCCTGTAGTACTGATATGCTGTGTGATAGTATGCGGATGGACAAGTCTTTGAAGTTTTTTGTCGCAATTGTTCTAGCTGCCTCAAGCATACCTAGACTTTCAGCTTGAACCACCATGTTGTAGGTACCTAGGGGTAGTGAAGTTTTAATGTTTGGGTCATCAGAGAATATCCCACAGCCTGTCCCCGATTTGGTTTTCGAGCCATCTGTATAGGTTCTTAGGTCGTTGCTATCGCGAACTTCATATTTATCTTCCTCTAGCTGTATTTTAAGACATTATAATTTTATTGTATATTTTTTCTTGTATAATAAATGAAACTAAAAATTTTCTCTTTAAAAATATTCATACAAATTAAACACTTGAATATTATCTTATATATAAAAATCTAGTGTCACGGTGTTTGTGGTCGCACTCCTCCGAAACGACTTGATCGTTTTTTTTTTTTTTTGTAGATTGATCGCGGGCGTAGCCGCGGGTTCTGTGAGTAAAATATAAAGATTTGTAAAAGCAATACTTATGGCAATAAAAATCGACGTAAACTCCTTATTCAATTGCATTTTTGTCACAATATATTTTCAATTTGCATTCCTAGTACACGTTTTAATATTTTACAAAAATAGTGACCCCTATATCTTTATAGTTAAAGATCATTTTCCAAATACACAACGGCAAACTAGATTTGTTTCAGACAAATCGTAAGAGATTTGAGTACAAAGAATTTCGTTTATATTGTTCTATCATTTTACTTGAAACAAAGCGCACCTAGTTTATACTGAAATGTCATCTACAATCTGCGAATTTTCTGTTTTAAATATATGTAGAGGAAATTAAATGATTCGTAGACTCATTAAACCCCATTCAACTGTTAAAAACTTTTACTCCACTAGTAAGCTAATAACTAAATATTCAAATTGAAAATCACACACAAATATTTAATCACTACATATTATAACATAAAGTCCCCCGCCGTGTCTGTCTGTATGTCTGTTTGTACGCGATAAACTCGGCAACTACTGAACGGATTTTCATACGGCTTTCACCAATAGATAAAGAGATTCATGAGTACGATTTAGATGTATAATTCAGTACGGTTGTAATTTGGCTGAAATATGACAATGATTGTCGAAGATGTCAGAAAAAATCATTCCTCTTAAAAAGATCTTCCTATTGAACTGTAGCAAAGCTATGTGCACGTACGTACCTAGGAACGCACCCGAGTGAAGCGAGGGTAAGTCACTAGTCAAGTTATAAAAGATCTAACTTACTTTTAACTCAAGATAACAATTTAAGTATTTTTCTGAAAACCAAATGATAATACAATTATTGGATCAGTTCGATGATGGAATTCTTCAAATGCTACTAAAACCTACAAGTTTCAGCTTATTCGATTCGTTTTAATGAGTCCCAGGCCCGCCGCAAGCGAGCGGCACCTCCAGGGGGTTGGCAAGTCGAGCGATCATTTAATGTTGAAAATCTCAGTCATTTCATAATATCTATGGTATAAAAAACTCAACGCATGAAGTAAAAAAGAGTGTGAAATTACCATTACATAGAATTCATTTTGAGAATAGCTAAAAGGCTAAACGAGACCGTTATAATTTTGTTCAGAGACTATTGGAGCTACATTTCTGAAATTTGATAGGTCGTGTGTCTTATGTAAACCGCTAAAAAGTAAATAATAGCAGTGACCCTACTTACACCCTATTACTACTACGCCATAGCTGCGAAAAAACATTTTTAAGTTCACACAGTGGCGTAGCGTGAATTTCTTCACTCATTGAATCTTATACTTTTACAAATTGTCAAATGATATTTTGTTTAAAGCTATAACGTATACTAATATTAAATAGGAACCTATACCCTGTACAAGTTAGCAAGATCTTTTTGACAGATGTAAATTTTTCTGATCGACATAACTTTGCAATGACGAACACATTATTTTCTTAATTTAATTATTTTAAAAATTGTAAAAATATTAAAAAAGTACATATAACACAAAAGTCCCTAAAGATTTAAGCGTTATCCGAAAATTTTAAGACTTTTTATTGTTTTAAATAAAACTATCTTTTCGGATTATTTCGCGGATTTATTTTGATTTTTGGTTCCCGACGTTTCGAATGCTTTACAGCAATCATGGTCACGGGAGAGACTAAGGTGTTAGACATCTCAAAAGCGTTATATACTTGTTACAGACAGTGCCTACCCACAAATTTACAAAAATGATTTTGAAAATTCAAAAATGGCACCAGAGTACCTTACAATATTTGTTGATTTTAATTCTAAACATATTTAAAAAGTTTAATAAGTATTATAATTAAATATTATTTGTTTCATTTTAGCTGTTATTATTATAAATATTACAATATTTTTTAAAAACTTTAAGAATTAATAATGTAATATTATTTAGTGTTGCTATTACTATAATATGTCTAACCACAAAAAAAATCAAAATATTAATTATTTATTAAATACTAATTATTTATTAAAGTATTATTATTGTTTTATATGTAATTTAGAAAATTAAATTTTTAATTTAGATTTCTAATGTAATTTTAAGATAGAATATTAAGCAACACTATCTTCACAGATAAAATATATATTAATCTGAATCATTGTTATAGCGATCCACACAGTATGAACTAACTACATCTACAGGTCTGTTATCTTTGTTTTTGCTGTTAGATTTTATTATATTTATTACAGGATCCCACGATGATCAGTGGCGGATTTACCGGGAAGCAAAGGAAGCAATTGCTTGGGGCCCCGCTTGGACAGGGGCCCCAAAATTTGCAAAATTTTGAAAACATATTCACAAATTTGAAAAAAAAATACAAAATACAAAATAAAAAATCCAAAATAAAATAATCCAATCCATCGATATGGTAATTTAGGTACTCTGTTCGTGGCGGTAATAAAATATACTGAAGTCCAATTAATATGTTTATTGACTATTTGTTACCACTACTGCTACCGAGCGACTGACCCGTGATATAAAACTATACAAAATATATATTAGCCGTAACTAAACATTAAATGAAATATAAGCACATAAATTGCTTAACCCTACATACACCCCCTTCTTAAAAAAAAAAAAAATACAATAATAATATAAAAATTTTAACGAGATAAAAGACGCTATATAAAAAAAAATAAAAAAATGATACAATTTACAATAAATACATTAATCTTAATCTAAACATTAAAGTTAGGTCTTTGTGCCTGTTGGGTCATCGCACTATTACCTTGCACTACACACACTAATTCTTTTCGCAACAAACGTTTGGTTTTATTTGCCCACACTCTGTACACTGTTACGACGCAAGCCACGCTGATGATTATCATCAACACGGTGACTAAGATGCCCAATACTTCTAATTTATATTCCATATGGGACGTAGAAGCTTGGTTCGCCCCGTTTTGAGCGATTATAACTTCTTCTTGCTTCTTTTCAACGGAATAAGTTTTACCCATGTTGCTGCTCGCTATCACTGACTATTCGCTAACAGCAAGTTAAGTTTTATTGCAAGTGGACAAGTTCTTAATGAATACTATAATTATTTGTGTGTGCTCTTTATATACCTATCATATAAACTACGATTGCATTATCAACTAATAACATTATTAACAAAATTAACAATTTAGCATTTTACATTTATAACATTTAGCTTATACCTATGTAATATTAAACCGGACGGGTTTCCTAACATGTCTACCACTACGTGTTATTGTTAAAGGTTCATTGACATTACTGTGCTGATGTTGATTCAAGTTAGCGTTCTGCATATTTATGTTAATATTCACGTCGTCTAGAATGTATGCTGGTTTTAATCTATCTATTGAAACGTTACTGATTTTATCGTTAATTAAAATTTTAAAAATTTTCGTACTTCTTTCTATCACTTTGTAGGGTCCACTGTACGGTGGAATTAAAGGTTTTCGCACTGCATCGATTCTCAAAAATACGTGAGAACAAGAACTCAAATCAGCATGTACAAATAAATTATTTTTACTATTTAAATTTCTAGTTTTAGGTTTAATTCTATTTAAGGTGTCTCTAAGCCTAATTATGTACGCTTGTGGATTTTCTATTTTATTGCAGTTGTCTACACAAAACTCACCTGGTAAACGCAAACAATGTCCTAAAGTAAATTCCGCTGCGCTTATAAAATCGCTATCCGCCTGACATGCAGCCCTCAACCCTAACATGACCGTAGGTAATTCTACTAGCCATGACGTATTATCTTTTACTCTAGACATTAACGCAGTTTTTAAAGATCTGTGCCACTTTTCAATTTTTCCATTACTCTGCGGGTGGTATGGGGTAGTTCGGGTTTTATGTATGCCTAATATTTTCATTAAATCTATGAACAATTCGCTTTCAAATTGCCTTCCCTGATCCGTAGTAATTTTAATTGGACAACCGAAACGACATATCCAACCCTCATACACAGCTCTCGCGACCGTCTCAGCCGTTATATCTGTAACAGGATATATCTCTGGCCATCGTGTACGCCGATCTATCATCGTCACGCAATACCGATAACCTTGTTCCGTTACTGGTAACGGGCCTATTAAATCTACATGTAAATGTGCAAACCGATCACATTCCTCAAAATAACTAAGTTTGGAAACCGTATGACGAATAATTTTACTTTTCTGGCATTTAATACGAGTCTTTACCCAAACTCCTATATCCTTATTCATCCCTGGCCAAAATACTTTTTTACTGAGTAGTGCGCGCGACGCCCTTACTCCCGCGTGGGCCAACCCATGAAAACTGTCAAATATGGCTTTTCTGAATTTCTTTGGAATGTAAGGTCTAATATTTTTAGTAGATGTTTCGCAATAAATCATGTCATTCGAATTATTTAAATTAATATGCTTTAATTGTATATTACTAGTCGTACCTGCACTCAATAAATTTGCTAACTCGTCATCTGCCGCTTGCGCTTGCGCAATTTGTAAGTATTGCAACGACGCCGGGCACGTTATTGTCTCTATTCTAGATAATGCGTCAGCAACTGCATTATCGCTACCATGAATATGACGTATTTTTCCTGTGAACTCACTAATATATAGTAATTGGCGCGTCCGTCTAGGTAATTCTTTATCTGAACCTAATTTAGTTAATGCATAAGTAAGTGGTTTATGGTCTGTATATACTGTAAAATTTCTACCTTCTATCATATTTCTAAAGTAAACTATACTTAAATAAATCGCCAAAAGTTCCTTGTCATATGTACAGTACTTCTTTTGGGATTCCGTAAGCCTTTTGGAAAAATAGCCTAGAGGTTTCCAGCTATTATTTACCTTTTGTTGTAAGACCGCGCCTATACTAAAGTCGGAAGCGTCTGTCATTAAAGCTAATTCTGCCTCTGCGATAGGATGCGATAAGGTGGCTGCATTTTTTAAGTTTTCTTTACACATTTCGAATGCTTTAGATGCCTCCTCTGTCCATTCTATCCTACTTTTATCTCGCTTTTTTGCTCCATGTAAATACCTATCTAAGATTCCTTGTACTTTCGCTGCATTAGGTATGTGATTTCTGTAGAAATTTAACATTCCTAAGAATCTACGAAGTTGTTTGATCGTTTTCGGTTTTGGATAAGTATCAATGGTCTTAACCTTGTCGGGCAAAGGACTAATACCATTTTCCGAGACCTCGTAACCTAGAAAATCTATTTTTGATTGTCCAAAGACACATTTTCCTAAATTAATTGACATTTTATATTTATTAAAACGATCGAATAACAAACGCAAGTGTTCCTTATGTACAGTGGCGTTATCCGACGCTACGATGACGTCATCCAAGTATCCGAATACAAATGACTGTCCTGTGACTTTGTTATGATTATTTTCATTACTACAATTATTATAATTTAATTGTTCTATACCTGCTAATATTGTGTTATTTATAAACCTTTGGAAAGTTTGCGCGGCGTTTCTTAAGCCGAAAGTCATTCTAGGGAATTCATAGAGCCCGAATGGGGTAATAATGGCTGTCTTTTCTACATCTTCGGGTCTGATTTTAATAAAATGGTAGGCTCTACAAATATCTACTTTTGAAAAAACTTTTTTACCAAATAATCCGTAAGTAAAATCCTGCACTCTAGGAATGGGATAACGATCCGGTTTGGTTATGGAATTAAGCATTCTATAGTCACCGCAAGGTCGAATATCGCCACACTTTTTCGGTACTACATGTAAAGGACTTGCCCATGCGCTTTTTGACGGCCTACATATCCCTAATCCTTGCATCAACTCGAACTCTTTCTTAACTTTATCATACCTACCTGGTGGCAGCCTTCTAGCTCGGGCGTGCACTGGGGGGCCCGTCGTCTCGATGTGATGATAGACGGCGTGCTCCGGGATGTCCTTGAACGTAGGCGGTCGGGTGATTTCTTGGAATGACTCTAACAAATCCGCGTATGGATGATTACTATTAATAGATTTTATAGCTCCGTTACCCTTTAAAGTTTTTGATCCACAAACGTACAAATTAGTTTCTAAATCTACCAACCTATTATTATATAAATCTACTGCTAACTTAAAATTTCTTAAAAAATCTGCCCCGATTATCGGTTGCTTTACATCACACACGATAAAAGGCTATTTAAATATACGTCTCAATCCAAAAGTAATATCTAAATAATATATTCCATATGTTTTAATCTCGCTATCATTAGCGGCATACAATTTAAAATCACATAACCTAGATATTATACGGTTTTTGACACAATATTTTGGAATAACTGAGATATTAGCTCCGGTATCTATTAAAAATGTAAGCTTAGTTGAACAATCACTAATTAATAAACGATGGTTTATTGCTGTCTGTGCTTGAGTACATCCGTCCACCGAATCCGGAGGTACTGGGCTTAGTTTCCCGGCTCCTCTGTTCGCCAGGCGCATGGCTGCTCGCAGCGTGTTGCCTTGCTCTTGTACCTGTAGTGGAACCTGCACAACCATCCTGGATCTCCCGGTGCTCTGCGCTTACGGGAACGTGACCTGCTCCTGTAGCTTGGTCTGCTTCTACTCCTAGAACGCCTGCTCTGCTGTACCTCACTGCGCAACGATGCTACCTCTAAAGCAAGTTTGTTCATCTGGTTGACCAACTCTGACAGTGGTTCTGACGATACCTGGGCTATGCTGTTATTCACTGTGGCGATTTCGTAGGATCTCCCATTCTCAACGATTTTGTCCGCAATGACAGCCAAACTGTCTAAGGATTGGTCTTGGCATACTGCAATGACTGCTCTGACTGAGGATGGCATACGGGACAGCCAGAGGCTCTTCAATGTTTGATCTGAGACCTGTGCTGGACGGCCTAACTCCTTCATGCGGCGTAATAAGTGCGTAGGCTTCTGAGCACCCAACTCTAATTCGGAAACGAGCTTTTGGAACTGGCGCTCAGCACTCTCTTCGTACACCTGTAGGAGCCTTTCTTTCAGCGCGGCGTACTTGTTCTCAGCAGGTGGCGAGGTAAGTAAGTCGCTCACTTGCTGGATTGAGTCTCTTCCCAACTTGGCAATAACCATGTTGAACTTCGCGTCTTCTCCTTGTTTCTGAGGAGCCATCACGGCCTCAAACTGCGCGAACCATAGCCGCGGCATGTCTACCCAGAAATCCGGCAATTTATTTGATACACCTATGGCCGCTAGAGTCATGCCTGGTGAATCTGTATCTCCTTCTTTTGTAACCGGGGGCATTGCTTGCCCACTTACGGACCGCGTGGTCTGAGTACCTAACATATTTATTTATTTTTATTTTTGAGTCGCTCGGAAATTATATAAAAAAAAAGTCACTAATATAAAAAGTCACTGTTTTATCACTATGCACTATGTTGATCACGTCGGGGTCACCAGTTTAGGTACTCTGTTCGTGGCGGTAATAAAATATACTGAAGTCCAATTAATATGTTTATTGACTATTTGTTACCACTACTGCTACCGAGCGACTGACCCGTGATATAAAACTATACAAAATATATATTAGCCGTAACTAAACATTAAATGAAATATAAGCACATAAATTGCTTAACCCTACAGTAAATAATATGATATGATATGATGATGTCATTCATCAATTTGCGACCGAGAAAAGTAGGAAAAAGTTGTAATTTAGTTAGTAAATTATAAGTAAACTGAATAATATATTGATTTTGCAAAATTAACTGGTTATTTATTATTTTGAAATATTCGGGGGGGGGGGGGGTAATGTCAGAATGAGGGCCCCAAAAACCTGAAATTGCTTGGGGCCCCGTCATAGGTAAATCCGGCACTGACGATGATGGTAGTACCCAGCCATCTTCCCTATTGAAGTTTGGGTGTTTTTTAATTTCAATAGCTTCGCGTATCATCCTGGGGCGATATCGGCTTTCTTTCGCAAGTATTTGTGGATTATCGAAGCGAATGTAGTGGCTTGGGCGATCCTGGCTATGTTTACAGACTGCAGATGTTGTATTGCGACGGTGCTTCACATCAGCTATGTGTTCTTTGACCCGAGTTCTAATGGATCTCTTTGTTTGTCTGATGTAGGAGAGCCCACAATCACAATCAAGTTTGTATACCCCTGCATCTTGGAGAGGGATGTGGCACTTGACTGGTGGTAAAAACTGACTAATTTTCTTTGGCGGCTTGAAGTAAGTTTTGATTGAAGCACGCTTTAAGATGTAGCCAATCTTGTCAGTGACTCCTCTCATGTATGGCAGGACTGCAGGGACTCGCTCAACTGTGGCTGGTTTCACTCGGTCACTGTGACGCAGGCGCGGCACTTGCAGCTTGTTGTCTCGCAGAACTTGCTTGACATGTTGCAGTTCTCCGGCCAGGTGTTGCTCGTCACAGATCCCTTGTGCTCTCTGAAACAAAGATTTTCCCACGGTAGCTAACTGTGAAGGATGGTGGTGAGATTCACCATTCAGGTACCTATCAGTATGGGTCTTCTTTCTATACACAGTGTGACTCAAGGTGTTATCTGGGTTGCGTTTAACTAAGACATCTAAGAAAGCTAAGGTATTGTCAGATTCTAATTCCATAGTAAATTGTATTTTAGGATTTATAGAATTAAGATGTTCTAAGAATACAGTTATTTTATCAGATGGTAATATTGTGAAAGTGTCATCTACGTACCGCTTGTAGAAACGAGGGGTCACGGGTGATGTGTTCAGAGCAGTCTCCTCGAAGTCCTCCATGAAGATGTCGGCTACAACGGGAGAGACTGGCGAACCCATGGCCACTCCATCCACTTGCCTATAGAATTCATCATTCCAAAGTAGATAGCCGGATGTTAGGCAGTGTTTTAAAAGTTCAGTGTATTCTATTGACATATTGTGATCCTGTAGCTTCCTAGATATTATTTCAATACAGTCTTCCACTCGTAGGCTGGTAAATAAAGACTGTACATCAAAACTAACCATTGTTTCATTGTCCATGAGTTTTAGGCGTTTAACTTCATTGACAAAATGGTAAGAGTCCCTTGTGAACGCTCTTGTTAATCCTCTGAGTGGTGAGAGTACTTTTGCTACTAGTTTAGCCAGTTTGTAAGTCGGTGAGTCGATCTGACTCACAATTGGACGTAGCGGAGCGTTAGGCTTGTGTATTTTCGGGAGTCCATACAACTTAGGCGGTTTTGCACATGATGGAATAAGAGTTTTCACATCTAGATTTAATGTGTCGGAGTGTTCCTTAATTAGCTTTTTAGTATTTATTTTTATTATTAGTATTTATAATAATAACAGCTAAAATGAAACAAATAATATTTAATTATAATACTTATTAAACTTTTTAAATATGTTTAGAATTAAAATCAACAAATATTGTAAGGTACTCTGGTGCCATTTTTGAATTTTCAAAATCATTTTTGTAAATTTGTGGGTAGGCACTGTCTGTAACAAGTATATAACGCTTTTGAGATGTCTAACACCTTAGTCTCTCCCGTGACCATGATTGCTGTAAAGCATTCGAAACGTCGGGAACCAAAAATCAAAATAAATCCGCGAAATAATCCGAAAAGATAGTTTTATTTAAAATGTCAAATATTCGCGTAAATCTAAGAAAGTATTATGTGACTTTTTATTGCTTCAAAGTAAAATTTAAATAGGAATACTGAAAATAATAGACGCTTGTACAATGTTACATCGGTCGGTACATACGGATGGGACATGAATAACAGGCAGTAACTGTTACAAATATCGATTACAATAAATCATTATTAAAGATCATTGTTAAGTTGTAAATAAAAACTGTTTTAAAGATAAAACTATTTTATTCTTCTACCTTAATTTTTACATACAGGGTTATTTTTGGACCTCTCGTCAAATTTAAATAGGTGATTCAGTCCATGAAACTAAACAACTTTTCTAAAGAAACATGGGTCGAAAAGTGAAAAATAAATTCGGACCTCCCATAGAAAACTGCTCGATCACGTGGTCAATTTCGTATGGAAGGTCTGATTTTTTTTTCACTTTTCGACCCGTGTTTCTTTGGGAAAGTTGTTTACTTTCATGGTCTGAACCACCTATTTAAATTTGGCGGGAGGTCCAAAAATAACCCTGTAATATTAAATAGGTACTTATTATTACCACCGTCGCTTATCTACCCAATATTTTATATGTCTAGTGCAATAAAGAATTTCACACATAATACACCTACACCATCTAGTCACAGTTACAAGTATTTTAAAACGTAATTTTTTGTACTACTCGATATTTTCTGTTTCCCATCACTAGCTCGTCTGTCAAAAAGATCAAGCTAAATTGTACAGGGTATAACGTTTGTACGTCTATACATATAATAAAATTGTAACTGAATCGAACCTAGTACATTAAATATTTTTTGGAAAACCTTTAGAAATAATCATTATTATATACTAAGGCCGAATCTATACTTTTTAGAATTTTTGTCTGTCTATCCGTCCGTCCGTCCGTTCGTCTGTCTGGAAAAGTATCACGAGACAGCCACTGGACAGATTTTGATGAAATCTGGTACAATGATAAATTATTCCAGGTCGACATATAGGATACTTTTTACTGCGAGAAAATATCTTTGAAAAATCTATACAAACCGTTAAAACATACCTAGGGACAACCCCAAGCGGAGCGAGGGTGAGTCGCTAGTTTAAATATAAAGAGTATAATTTTGGATATGTTGCTTTAAGATACTGGAAAAAGCGAGGATGCTGTTATAGGATGAGTGAAGCAAAGATTGGTGAATAGAAATCTCTTCTTGTTTTTTAATGGTCTCCAAATATACAAATCTATTTTATTTGTATTCTAAATTAGGATTTGCTCCACACTCATACAAATTAATATCTATACATATATATATATAAATCAAAGTCGGGTTTGTTACACATATAACTCGAGAACTGCTAGACCGATTTTAATGATCTTTGTTTTGTTGGAATTGTCTTCACCCCGAATAGCAGAATAACTATTAAAACATTGGAAAATTTCACGAAAAAAATTGAAAAATAATCTATTACATACTGAGGGTCACAACGTATCTAGGGACGAACCTGAGCGAAGCGAGGGTAAGTCGCTAGTCTTCTATAATATAAAAATGAATCGCTGAATGTGTTGCTAAGCGCAAATCTCGAGAGCAGCTGAACCGATTTCGCTAATTCTTTTTTTATAATATTCCTTGTAGTACGAGGAATGTTCTTACGGAGAGAAAAAATTAAAAAATTGCCTGAAAAAGTCTAAAAACAGCACTTTTCTATTCTCCCATACAAAAGATTCGTAATAATACTTAAAAGTTAATTTGAACTTTAATACCATACCATAAAGTTTAAGTGTTAGTGGAGGGGTTCCGGAAAAGAATAATTTCGCTTAAAAAAATTAAAACGTACCTAGGGACGAACCCGAGTGAAGCGAGGGTGAGTCGCTAGTAAGTTATATATTTCCTTATTAAGCTTAGCGTATTTACGAATTCCAAATAAAATTTCATGTAAAAATATTTCGTATGAAGAAAGTTATACATTTTATGAAACGAAAAGCCATAATTTAGATAACTTGACTTCATCTCGCTTCTTCAATCTCAACCAATTTCGACTCTCAATGAGGCGGGAAGAAATTGGTGTTAAAAATTCATGAAAGGATATTCTTTACTGACAAATTTTGTCTTAAAATATCCATTTCTCATCACTATATTTGCTTAGTGCTTATAAAAATTCGATAATAAGTAAATTCTTATAATTAATTATTATTTTAAAGACATGTATGTCGTGTATCGATTTTTGTGTGTACTTACGTACAGTCAGTGATTTATCTATACTAATGTTATAAAGAGGTAAAGTTTGTGACTTTGTGTGGTTGTAGGGGGTAATCTCTGGATCTACTGAACCGATTTAGATGAAGTTTGCTAAGAAGATAGTTTAAGACCCTGGGAAGGACATAGGATACTTTTTATCTCGGAAATCATCCCTTGAGGAGGTGAAAATGGGGATGAAAGTTTGAATTGGGAAGCAAGCTAGGGACGAACCCGAGCGAAGCGAAGATGAGTCGTTAGTAATATAGTATAGTAGTAACACGCAACAATTACTATTACACAGTTTTGATATGGAACTATTGTTACTAAATAAGAACATCTGTGGTCTTTTTTAAATGAATAAAAAGAATAACTAATAGTTTTTTTTTTGTAATAGAAAATCATCCTACAAATAAAAAAAAATAGTTTTTACTAAAATAAGGGAATTACATATATACGACTATACGATATATACGACTATATTTTTTTTTTTAATTTAATTCAATAAAAAAAAACAGTAAATTCTCAAATTTTTTCCTATTAAATTAAATTTTCTCTTTGGATTTTTTTCGCGGATATAATTTGATTATTGGTTCTTGACTTTTCGAATGCTTTACAATCATGGTCACTGGAGTTAAAATTTGAGTTAAATATTATTTATATTTAACCTGTATATTATATTTTATATTAAACTTTGTAATATATAGACATACATAAAAATACGTAACAGAACATAAAGGCATTCAGGCTGTTTTGTCTGTCGGCAATATTGAAGGCGCCATTGGCCAGGGACGTGGCTTGAATACTAGATACCTTAGAATATGGACAAGCCTTAGAAGTGATATGGGGATGTTTTAATTTTTTTAAACTAGCGACTCAAACAAACAAACAAAGAAACTCTTGAGCTCTATAATATTAGTATAGATTAGAAAAAGATTTGTACTTATAACGAGACCTTGTATTTGATACATCATATAACGTACACGATAAATCTATTTGTTTTTTTCTTTTACTAAAATCAGGCGCTTAGATAAGATGTCATTCTACAATCGTTGAAGAAAGTTATTTGCTATGTGATAAAATCAATATATGATGAATAATTTCCATATATTTTTAGATTTCTATTTTTCAGCGATTAATTATTATTATTATAGATCGATATATGATGGCCCACTGGTCTGGTCTGATCTGGTCTGGTCTGATCTGGTCTGGTCTATTCACTTACACTATACGTACGTCATTATACCACCTAATTCTATTTTATATTATCTGGACTAAGTTTATGATAATATATACATTATTGAACCAGGACTTTAAAACTTCTTTGTAACAACTGAAATTTGATGAACAAGTGTAAAAACTGTAAGATGAAATGATGCAATTTCTAAAATGGTTTACCGTTAAACCTGGTTAGTCTGCGTCACTGACATAAAATACATTTGTTTGTCGAACAATCGTCGAATACCAGCAGCATAGCCATCACAGCCTAAGGAATTAGGTATAAATCTAAGGTATTAGCGGTAAAATATTGTCATAATATAACACGATGTTAAATATATAGTGAAATCAAAAGAAATGAAAAAGCAGACATTTTATCACATTAATATTTTACTACTAACGATTCACCCTCGCTCCGCTCGGGTTCGTCCCTAGATGCGTTTTGACAGTTAGTATAGATTTCTCAGAGATGAGATAATTTCCCACAGTAAAAAGTATTCTATACGTTAACCCGAATAACCAGCTATCATCATACCAAATTTCATCAAAATCCGTCCAGTGGTTTTCTCGTGATACGTTCTCAAACAGACAGACAGACGAAAATTCTAAACTTGTAATGCTTCAATACAGTAGAAAAGTATTTTCTATATATATTCATCTTAGACTTTTCAATTGTTATTTATTACACCTTTGCCTTTATACAACGTTCATGTTTTTATTTTATTTTCTCTTTTATTTTGACCGTTATAAGTCATAAGCCCAGGAAAACAAGTCACAAAAAGGTCATTGTGCGAAAAATATCGAGCAATGTTTTCTTTCCGGGGTTATCTTTATTTGGGCACAATAAATAACGTGTGGTAAAACACAATCCTTTTTTTTTTTAAATATATCTCTTTTTATACACACCATACAACACACTTGAGGATACTCATGAATTCAGTCATCGAATTACTCCTGAGAAGAGTGGGTTAGAAGGAAGTCATGAAGACGATAGATCTTTCATTTATTTATTTCTTCTAGTATTGGCCTACTATAAATAAATATAAATATGTTGGGATATTAACACACAGCACCATCTAGTTCCATGGTAAGCTACGAGGCTTGTGTTATGGATACCAGATAGTTGATACATTACACATACATAACTTTAAATACATATGTACATATTATATGCATATATGTATAAAATTCGACCATAAACATTATTCGAAATATGAGGAAAACATATGAATATATTTTACTTATCTATAAAAGAACTCTTTCCAAAAAAAAATATTGAATACTCTATACTTATCTAAGGTCGTCAATAGCTACTAAAGAAAAAAGTAACACATAGAGGAGAAAAAAAGTACTAAACTTTTGATCTTTGTCTCCTTTTATTTCCGTACATAATATATACTTTCCCGAGTTATGTAACCCAACACGTGGGCTAATTAGATAACCTTCTCGGAAGGATCTTTTACTATTAAATGTATCATCTTTTTAGAGATCCTTCTCAAAAGGATCTGTTATTATAAACATTGCACATGTAAGACAGTTGAGTTATCATAATTAAATAATAAATAAATGTATTGGGACATTAAGCACACAGCACCATCTAGTTTTATGTTAAGCTACGAGGCCTGTATTATGGATACCAGATAGTTGATACACTACACATATATAACTTTACAGTTTACATACATACATATTATAAATATAAACACCCATGACTGGAGTACAAACGTTCGTGCTCATCACACAAGTGAATGCCCCCAGCGGGACTTGAACCCGCGACCGCTGGCACAGCAAGTAGAGTCACTACAAACTGAGCCAAACGTGTCGTCATAAATAGCAAGCAATTAAGCACAAATAGTTTAAGAGCCGAAGGATCCTATTTTGTGCTTAGAACCCACACACACTCCCGCACTCATGTATCATATATAACCGTAGAAAATAAAAAAATAAAGTTACTTGCACTTATCCTTTCGACGAGAAACGTTGTTTTATTACAACCAACAGTCCCAATAACGTAACTCCCGTTTCTTATTTTTTTACCGCTTTTATTAACTTCATCTGTAACTTTGTATATAAGCATAATTGGACCTAAACTTAAACCAACTTATAAATGTCATATAGATTTGATTGTTGCAAATGTATGAGAATACAATAATTTAGTTTTTATCGAGCTGTTCTAACTTCTAGTAATCTTTTACTAGATCACTCGATTAAACCAAGAAGTGGATAATGAAATTCTCAAATGGCTTGTAATAAACCCCTTGAGACTGAGCTCATTTGGAATTTTAATGATTCCAATCCATACTAGTCCATACTAATATATAAATGCGAAAGTAACTCTGTCTGTCTGTCTGTCTCCTGACGATATTTGGTATGGAGATAGTTTGAGACCCTGGGAAGGACATAGGATATTTTTTATCCCGGAAATCAGCCCTTAAAGGGGTGAAAAGGGCAATAAAAATTTGTATGGGGAATCATTTCTCAAATAAGGGATATATGTATATTTTTTTTTTATTTTTAAAGTGGTTATTTATTTTTCTATACCTATGTATGTATAGTTTATTCGTGTTATAGTTACCGTGAAAACGTACCTAGGGACAAACGCGAGCGAAGCGAGCGTAAGTCACTAGTACATTATATTTAGTGATTAGGGTCTTATTATGCATCCTGGAGATGGATAGTGAAACTCTTTAATAGTTACAAGTAAACCCGTCGATCTTGAGCTGCTTTTGTTTAATCGTACATGATAAAACCGTGTTTTTTATTAAACTTAGTATTTTTATTAGTATTTTATTGAAATAAGAATTAAAAGGTCAGTCAATATAACAAGACCTTCTCCTAAGAAACCTTGTTAGTAACGTTATTCCTGAATTTGTCACATTTAGATCTTCATGTTTTGCAAGGGACGACCCCTATTATTATTTACGTCACAAATTAAACAGCTGCTACTATGTTTTGAGGGTTCCAAGACAACATTGACATGCTTAGTATGAATTATTGTATAACTAGCGAATTGCCCTAGCTTCACTCGAGTTTATCCTTGATGCCTAACATCATACGTTATTTCATCTAAATTCTTACAGCCGTTTTAGTAAGAAGGATTAACAAACATACACGGAAACTAACTTTCGAATTTATAATAGTAACCCGATATATTTTGAAATAAATCTCCTCAGCACGTGTAATTTTATAAGGCATAAGCAGTTAGCCCAATGGGATTTCCCATAAGCAATATAAGCAGTTAAATAAAACTATCTTTTCGGATTATTTCGCGGATTTATTTTGATTTTTGGTTCCCGACGTTTCGATTGCTTTACAGCAATCATGGTCACGGGAGAGACTAAGGTGTTAGATGTCTCAAAGGTATTATATAGTTGTTACAGACAGCCTACCCACAAATAACAAAATGAATTCAAAAAACTTGAAAATTGGCACCAAACAATTTTTTTTACTATTAATTATTATGCATTTTTCAATTCAATTTCAATTTCATGCACGTTATATATTCTATTCGTGCTTCTATATTCTACCAATCGGTCAATGAAAAAAAAACTGCAAATTAAAACCAAAAGTAAGTAAAACAAAGATGCATCGGCCGGGAATCGAACCCGGGCCGCCCGCGTGGCAGGCGAGCATTCTACCACTGAACCACCGATGCTTGCTACCACACTTTATAAATTTGTACGTAACTTCAAACGTTAAGCACCTACTTTCATAAAATATTACAAATAGAACGTATAGCGATGATTTTTATTACCTTTTATTTCTAGTACCTGGGCGATCGAGCTTCGCTCGGATCTATCGTATTTTTTAGATGCATAAAACTAAAAATTTTAATAAATACAAAAAGAAAACAAAAGTGAAAATTTCGTATCCCGACCGGGACATATGTGATTGCCTATCTTGGGCCTAGGCCGCTTGACCACGATGCTTATGCCTGAGTGTAAGAAATTATCGACCATATTTTGCGTGGAATAAGGAGAAAGAAAAACACATCAAAACTCGAAAACACGCGTTTTCCCAGACAAAAAACCAAATTAGATCGATTTTTCGCCCCCGAAAACCCCCACGTATCAGCGAAATCGTTAGAGCCGTTTCCGAGATTTCCGGTATAAATAAATAAATAAATACACAAGAATTGCTCATTTAAATATATTAGATTTATAGAGTCTTAGACGAGATATCATTTTCCTACCCTTGAAAGAACGAAATAGAAATTTTAAAAATAAATTTGACATAACAAAAATCATAGAATAATAATCATTCCTACATTTTTTTTTTTTACATTTCTGTTTTTCAACGACTGTAAAATAACATTGTCTCGAATCCTTAAATTAGAAATCCTTAACTAATTAAGTACTCTGGCGTCAAAATCACTTAAAAATGTTCATTTCGTGTCCGCCATAAGCACTTTCCTTTAGAAGTCAATCAAGTAATTGCAAAAATGGAAGAGCAATAGAGAGAAAGTATAAAAAAATGAATAATAAATATATTCTTATATAAGCTTTAATATTAAAAAGTTGAAGAGTTTGTTTGATTGTTTGTTTGTTTGGTTGAACGCGCTAATCTCAGGAACTACTGGATGGAATTGAAAAATACTTTTTGTGTTGGATAGTCCATTTATCGAGGAAGGCTTTAGGCTATATATCATCCCGTAAAAATGTACGGTTCCCGTGGGATATAGTTGTTTTTGTCTAGAGACGAACCCGAAGCGAAGCGAGGGTGAGTCGCTAGTAAGTTTATATAAGAATAAATGATATATAAGAATAATAAGAATAAATAGCGTCATTAAAATATTCTATCTTTCTTTTTGTTTTTTGCCATCTTTGCAAAATTATTACTTCGTGAGTTAGTTAAATAATATGCTGACGTACCTAATTGTATGACGATGATACACTTGCTGTGATGTTATTGGACTTTCTATAATAGATACATTATTCAAATCTACGTGTGAGCATCGGTGGTTCAGTGGTAGAATGCTCGCCTGCCACGCGGGCGGCCCGGGTTCGATTCCCGGCCGATGCAAGCTTTTTTGTAATCATTATATTAAAGTTTACAATTTACTAGCAACACCGACAGCTCCGCCTGTATGTACTATGTATATATATATTATATACTAGCGATTAACAATCAAAATTATCACATAAACAAGTAACCTATTAAGTTATTCATTTGTACCCTTATTATAGGAACTAAAATGTTATAAAAGCATGATAAATATAACTCTCTCTTTTTAAGGACAAACAAAATAGATTTTATATTAAAAAAATCTTGTACTTTTTAATTAGACGACAAAACAATCTGTATCATAAAAATGTATTGTATCTAAAAACCATTTAGCCCTCTCTCAATCTCTAAGAAGCAGACGATAGACAAACAAAATTTATGAACGCCGTTTTGAAAATAGGCACTCTATTCCTTTTACTATATTTTACAAAGACACAAAAGGTGAAAACCTTTGTAATTTAAGCCTGTTGTAATTTTAACTGCGTTTCTGCATTAAATGGTCTGTAAAAGCAGGTAATTAGATTATTATTAACTAATAAATCGTACTGGAGGTTCTCCTATAACTTTATTTCTCCTTCGTTTATTTGTATACTAGCGACTCACCCTCGCTTCGCTTCGGGTTCGTCTCTAGACAAAAACAAATCTATCCCACGGGAAACGTACATTTTTCCGGGTTGATATATAGCCTATAGCCTTCCTTAGTTATCGGGCTATCTAATGCAAAAAGAATTTTTCAAATCGGATTAGTACTTTCTGAGATTAGCGCGTTCAACCAAACAAACAAACAAACACACTCTTCAGCTTTATAATATTAGTATAGATTACAAGCTTTTATTTAACTTGCCGTGTTAGTTTTGGTCAATCTCGGAAGCTAAATTAGAACCACTTCCTGAAGTTCCATTGGACTCAAATTTAGTATACTTGCGTATTTTTGGTGACAATGCCATAATATAGTACTGTAGAGCTGGTCTGTTGATGAAGTCGGAAGTTGGCCATAGGAACTCCTAAACTAAACAAGATAAACCCATCGAGTTTGGACTCGTTTGTTTTGTTTTGGTAAACACTCTGGTGCTGCATGATTTCTAGGGTCTGATGATGGAGCTGGAAGGTGGCTATGGGAACTTTGTAATAAAACTACGCAACACCATCCAGTTTGGGCTCATTTGATTCGTCTTAACAAAGACTTTGGTGCATAAATAAAATAAAGACATACTAAAAAGTCGAAAATATAAATATTATTAAATGTTTTTGTTAAAAACAAGCTTTTATTCAAAAATTAAATTGTACTAAAACGAAAATAATAATTTTATGCAAGTGTTTTGCTGATGAATGTTATTTATATACGTGAATATAATAAAATTAATCGATCAAAATGCTGCATAAAATTAACCGTATTCTAAGGTATTTTATATAACTCAGCAAACACTTATAAAACATATTTTGTTATGTAAGCATTTTTTTTTTGTTATATGCGAACAAAATATGAGAACAAGATACCTATTACTAACTAGCGACTTACCCTGGTTCCGCTCAGGTCCCTAGGTACGTGGATTTTGTTCGCAATTTCACGAGTTTAATTTTTTTGCGCGGAACTCTAATTCTTTTACTTAAAATAAAGGTAGCCTAAGTCACTCCTTATAATAGCTATCTGCCAGTGAAAGTCCCGTTAACATCAGTCCAGCCATTTCGAAGATTAGCTGGAACAAACAGACAAACAGACAGACAGACAAAAATTTTAAAAATTGTTTTTATCTTATTAGTACCGCATTTATTTTCATATTCATTTAGTAAAAAGCTGTTAGTTTGACATTACACACAGACACTTCAATTTTATTTATCTGTATAGATTAAGTATTAAGTAATTTCAATCTGAAGTTTTTAAACGACTGAACTTATCCGTACTTATTAAGGTAAAATATGATATATAATTTTATCGAAAATATTTTGTGGCTCGTAATTTTTCAATCAAATAGGAAATGGCTCTATCATAACATCTTTATGGCGCATCGTACGTTTCATCTTGACTTCCACATTAGATAGATAAGTATTTTAGTTTTTTTTTTTATTAAGAAAATAAAATATGTTCATTGAAAATACAAATTAAGTATATTATAATATATGTATACAAAACATATTTACACTTAGTTACTCTAAAAGTCATGCCCGCCTGGAATTGTAGCAAGAATGCTTCTTTAGTATTTTAGTTATATTAAACACTAGCGACTTACCTTCGCTTCGCTCGGGTGCTTCCCTAGGTACCTTTTTAATTTTTTTGAGCGAAACCCTAATTCTTTTTCTAAATAAAAGTAGCCTAAATTACTTCTTACAATATTAGCTATCTGCCAGTAAAAACCCCGTTTAAATTGGTCCAGCCGTTTCGGAGATTAGCTGGAACAAACAGACAGACAGACAGAGAGACAAAAATTTTAAAAATTGTTTTTATCTTATTAGTACCGTATTTAATTCTATATGCATTTAGTAAAAAGCTGTTACATGTTGACATTACAAACAGACACTTCAATTTGATTTATCTGTATAGATAATACAATAAATATCTATCTTTGTACGCCTCATAATTATCTCATCAATAATAATCTCATTTTATTATTTATTAACGTCTTCATAACATTTTCCTTCAATCGATTGCAATTGCGTTAACATGCATAAAACATTTAGTAAGTGTCACGTATTGTAACAGAAACACGAAACGTATTCATCGATAAAGTACCTTCAATTCAATTTTCTGGTTAATGGCTTCAGAACGTGGGGGTAGAGCATAGATTACTTCGTAAATTTTACGTAGAATGGAGGAGACATGGGGGAGATTGGCCTAAATGTACTTTATAAAACTCCAATACTGATCCACAAATGTACGTGCACCTCGTTCTTTTTTACCCCGCACGTGCAAAATGTGGAATGATCATCCTACTAAGGTTTTCCCTGAGGAACCGTTTGCCTTTCAACTATAAAAAACCCACACAAGAACACAAAATTGTACACAAAAGTTCTTAATATAAAAAGGGTGCGAAACGTATTCATCGTGTACATTGGTATAGGAAAAGAAATGAATGAAGTTATATAGAATTGTTTCCCCATACAAACTTCCATCCCCATTTTCACCACCTTAAGGGATGATTTTAGGGATAAAAAGTATCCTATGTCCTTCTCAGGGTCTCAAACTACCTTCTTACCAAATTTCATCTAAACCGGTTAAGTAGATCCAGAGATTATCCCCTACAACGTCACAAACTCACAAACTCACAAACTTTACCCCTTTATAACATTAGTAAAGATTTGTAACTTTTGTAGTTAGAAAATGGAAGTTGTTTAAGCTTCTAGTAATATCGTCGATGGGAGATCATATCGGTCTAACTAATAAAGTAATCATGTCATTTCACTCTACATAAAGTTATTTTACCAAGTTACAGGTTAAAACATGGACATAATCGAATTTATGCGAAATTACCTATATGTTCATTGTGTAACTAACGCTTTAATCTGACTTACGGCTAAACATAATCAATGGGTTCCTAGAAGACTCTAACTTGCCTTAATCATACCTAGTTATTACAATTTCATATATAGAAAAAATAAGCTGTTTTGGTGTAAGAAATTTATTGAATCTACTTTACACAATGTGCTAAAGTAAATTTATAAAAATAACAGATATATAGGTATTCATATTTAGGACTAGCGACTCACCCTCGCTTCTCTCGGGTTTGTCCCTGGGAACGCTTTAATTTTTTTGAGCGAAACCCTAATTCTTTTTCTAAAATATAAATAGCCTAAGTTACTCCTTATAATATCAGCTATCTGCCAGTGAAAGTCCCGTTAAAATTGGTCCAGCCGCTTCGGAGATTAGCCGGAACAAACAGACAGACAAAAATAAAAAAAATGTGGTTTTTTTATAGGTACCGTATATAATTCCATATGCATTTAGTATAAAGCTGTTATTTTGACATTGCAAACAGACACTTCAATTTTATTTATCTGTACCTATAGATATTTTTATATCGATAAATGTGCCAAGCCTATTACTGAAATGTAACAAAAAATACTTTAATCAGAATAATACATCAATTGTGCTCACTGAGATACCGAGATAAATCTTCTTTGAAAAGTTTTATTTTCATTTCCAATTTAGTTACTGCTTTGTATATCTTGAAACAAATCGTGGCAATTCCTATTACAATAACGTTTTTTTATCAAGTTGTTATATAAGTTTAAGAACAGTTTTGTTCGAGTTTAAATGAAATTTGTTTCAAATTCCATACTATCAATGAATCTTTACTAATATTATAAAGAGACAGAGTTTGTTTGTTTGTTTCTTTGTTTGTTTGGTTGAACGCGCTAATCTCAAGAACTATTAATCCGATTTGAATTTGTTTTTGAAGGCTATAGGCTATATATCATCCCGGAAAAATGTACGGCTCCCCGACGGGACGAACCCGAAGCGAAGCGAGGGTGAGTCGCTAATTACATACTATGTATTGTGTATACATAGTTTTTTAAATTAGTAAGAAAAAAAAAGTTAACTAATTCCATTCAAAATAGGACCATGTAATTTACAAATTATTTTACTGTATTTTGTTATGTATTATATGCCTACAATATGTAGAAATGAATAGAGTACATAAAGTTAACACAGTTGCTGAGTTGTGCAAACAGTTATGAAAGGCCAGTAGCCTGTAATATTCTGTAAGAACTCTTACGTAACTCGACAGATAACTAACTCCACGACCATACTTCATACAATATACTTTGTATAATACTTTCTTAGTTATACACGAATTTTTGACATCCATACTATCCATATCCATACTAATATTATAAACTTGAAAGTGTGTCTGTTTGTTTGTCGTTGTTTCACGTCAAAATAGATTGAGTGATTTCTTATGTAGAGTTAGTTGCACGGCTGGAGAATTACATAGGCTACTTTTTATTTCGGATATATACTTTTTAGTCGTGAAATTCTCGTTAAGCCACCTGCTTTTATTTTTTATCTAATGAAAAGAATCCTATGAGAAGGAAAGAGGTTTTTTTCTTCGTTATGTAACATACGTTACTACTAACATACGTTAGCAATGACTGAATTCTGTCTTTATACTGTAATACTTTCTTAGATTTGGGCGAATATTTGAGATTTTAAATAAAACTATCTTTTCGGATTATTTCGCGGATTTATTTTGATTTTTGGTTCCCGACGTTTGGAATGCTTTACAGCAATCATGGTCACGGGAGAGACTGAAAATCAAAATAAATCCGCGAAATAATCCGAAAAGATAGTTTTATTTATACTATAACTTGAAATTATTTTTTTGAAATGTAGTTATTTCTATACATGCAATTAAAGGAAAAAAATGCGCGATACTTACAAAAAAAATTTTTCGGTGATATAATTTTAAAAATATCAAGCCACCCTCTGAATAAAATGAGAAAACTTTTTAGTTTGGCATGTCTCTTAGGAACAACACTTACTCGTACAATGTTAAAGTTTAAGTTTTGACAATGTTGAAATAACTAAGTATTATATAAACTCAATATGGAATAACTAATAGTTTTATAAACACAGTTCATATTTACTTCAATTTTTAGTAGTATAAAAATGTAGATAATACGTATGTAATAACCCTCTGCTTTTAGACGCCATATTAATTTTATTCAATATTTAAATTAAATAATGTTTTTTGACAGATTTGAATTAAAAAAGCTGTAAATATATACGTTAGAACATCACACAGCACCATCCAGTTCCATGGTAGGCCACGAGGTTTGTGTTATGGATACCAGATAATTGATACATATACATAATATTATGAATATAAACACCCATGAATGGAGTACAAACATTCGTGCTCATCACACAAATGAATGCTCCCAGCGAAACTCGAACCCGCGACCGCTGTCACAGCAGGTAGGGTCACGACAAACTGAGCCAAACGTGTCGTCTATCGGAAATTCTTGCTAATAAAATATACTAGATTTAAAAATTATTTTTTTTTCAGGAAGTTGATGTTACTTAATTACTCTACTGATTGTGTTACTCAGATTAGATTATTTATACAATAACTTGCAAGCATCGGTGGTTCAGTGGTAGAATGCTCGCCTGCCACGCGGGCGGCCCGGGTTCGATTCCCGGCCGATGCAGACTTTTTAATTGTGCGCCGTCAAAGTTTTTTACTTAAATATTTACATATATTAAGACTTTTTGCTATACATTTATTGATTCTCTGATTTCGAATAAATTTTTACAATAATGAATAATAGAATATTTTATTCTATATTTATAAGTCAAATTATTATAAATTACTTTGGTTTTAATTAATATCTGTTGCGGTCTGTTTTTAGCACAGAATTGATAAAAGATTTTACCTATTCTTTTTTACCTATTCCGTGGTTTTTAGCTACGAATCTATACAACTAAATAAAATTGAGGTGTCTGTTTGTAATGTCAAAAGAACAGCTGTTTACTAAATATAGGTACATATAAATAATATACGGTACTTACAATAAAAAAACAATTTTAAAAATGTTGTCTGTCCGTCTGTTTGTTCCGGCTAATCTCCGAAACGGATGGACCGATTTTGACAGGACTTTCACAGGCAGATTTTAAACAATTTTGTATGTCTGTTTGTTCTGCCTAATCTTTGAAACTTTTATTTAAGAAAAAGGATTAGGGTTCCGTGCAAAAAATTAAACGACTCCGACCGAAGCGAGGGTAAGTCACTACTATATCAGTTATAATATAGTGCACTAGAGTGCACCAAGTTTATTTGCATTAATTTACGTTTCACTATCCAACAATTTAACAGTTGTTATCTAGGTAAAAAAACACACCTAATCACGCCGTAAAAATAGCGCATTTTGTCGCGATTATCAACGATTGACAAGCATTATGCATAATTTTACAAGTAACTATAAAAATAATTTCGAAAAATTTATATAAGATCTAGGATAGGATCTATCTAGATAGAAACGAACCTGTTGCTGTTGCATGTTAAAGTCTTGTGTTCGATATTGAATAATATTTTGCACAATATTAGACTAGCGACTTACCCTTACTTCGCTCGGGTGTGCCCCTAGGTACGTTTTAATTCTTTGAGCGAAACCCTAATTCGTCTTCTAAAATAAAAGTAGCCTAAGTTACTCCTTATAATATCGGCTATCTGCCAGTGAAACTCCCGTTAAAATTGGTCCAGCCGTTTCGGAGATTAGCCGGAACAAACAGACAGACAAAAATGTTTAAAAATGTGTTTTTCTTATAAGTATCGTATATAATTCCATACCCATTTAGTATAAAGCTGTTATTTTGACGTTACAAACAGACACTTCAATTTTATTTATCTGTATAGTTACATATTTTTTACAGTATGCTTGTTTTATCCTATCGGGTATACTACACAAAAACTATTAAATCCAGGTTTATGTTAGAAGCTTTTACAAATCGGTGCTATTATAGGAGTTACCAGACTCATATTGACCTGTAGGTATGCGCATCTAATGCCAACTTCTTTGGAGTCATGCTCCTCAACAAAGTAATAAGTCATTTTCTCTTATGCCAAACGTTATAATCTGTCTTATAATTAAATTAAGCTATAAGATAGTGTCCGAATAGATTAATTTAAAGCAAAGTGAACTGTGCCCCTGTTTCTAGGGCAGCAATTGGGCAAAATTGTTTTAGGGCGGGTTTTTCGAAGGATCGGGATCCTTGTTTAGGATATCAACAAAAATACTTTTCAGAAACGAAACTGTTGAAGTATTATTATTATTGTGATGATAAACGGGATATTTACCACGTTTATTACTTACTTTTAAAAATCAAATTAAACATTAAATCAAATTAATGTTTAAAGACTTATATGTTGAACTAGCATTGCCCGCAGCTACGCCCGCATTCATATGACGAAAAACCAAATTCTTAGGTTTAACATATTAATATACTCTTACATTGCAGTTTTTGTATTTTTTCTCAGAAATGAAATATTTTCCCGCAATAAATATATCCTATATGTTGACCCGGATAACCAGCTATCATCATACTAAATTTCATCAAAATCCTTCCAGTGGTTTTTCCGTGACAGACAACAGACAGACAGACAGACAGACGTAAATCCTAAAAACTATAGATTTGGCCTCTATATCGATAATAATATCTATTTCAATAAGATTTTAGAAAAAATATTTAATGTACAGATTCGGCTTAGTTACAATTTTATTATATGTATAGATTACTAATTTTTTGTTACTCTGTATTTTACGCTTTATGGTTTTTGTAAAGTCACTAATGTTCCCACAGGCAGTGTTTAATTTTGGAAACCTACACCATCTCACCTGTGCTACTTTGGACGCTGACGGCTTCAAAATTCAGCTTTCCTTGACGTCCTCGTGTTTAAAATATAGTTATCTAATTTATGAACATTGCAATAGTAAAAATATAAAATATAAACTGCCTCGGTGGTGTAGTGGCTAGCATGTACGGCTGCACATCCTGAGGTCCTGGGTTCGAGTCCCGGGTCGGGCCAAGTTTAGTTATTGAGTCTTTCTGTATAGTAAGCCTCAGTAACAGCCCGGAGTTGGGAAGTTGGCGGTGTTTCACCCCCGTGCCTCGGAGAGCACGTAAAGCCGTCGGTCCTGCGCCTTAACTCTCACCGGTCGTGTCGAGTAGTCGTCCCACCGGAGTATGAGAGTGACAGGAATAGGGAGTGCGCTTGTGTCTGCGCGTACACTTGTGCACTATAATATCTCCTGCGCAGTTGGCTAGTCTCAATGAGATTGGCCGCCGTGGCCGGAATCGGTCAGGAGGACATTATTAGTAAAAATATAATCGCGTGAGCAAAATTCCGAATATTTTTAGCACGACGACAACTTGCAAAAATGCTTAACTACAAAGTCCTATTGAAACTAATCGTGCCCAGCAGTGGGACGTTAAAAAGAGCCGATTATTTCTATGCACATGGCTAATCTCATTAAGTTTGGCCACCCTGACTGAATTTGGCCAGGAACACATTATTATTATTTTATTATAAAATCTATACTAATATTATAAAGCTGAAGAGTTTGTTTGTTTGTTTGTTTGTTTGGTTGAACGCGATAATCTCAGGAACCACTAATCTGATTTGAAAAATTATTTTTGCATTAGATAGCCCGTTAACTGAGGAAGGCTATAGGCTATATATCATCCCGAAAAAGTGTACGGTTCCCGTGGGATAGATTTGTTTTTGTCTAGGAACGAACCCGAAGCGAAGCGAGGGTGAGTCGCTTGTCTAAAATAATATGTTTGTTTGTTTACTATGACTTTTGTTTCCCAAATCAGTTTGTATTATTAGCTGTTTTACAGATTTTAATATCACAGTGTTTCTACGCTTTCTATTCTCTTGTGTGTTTATAGTTCAAGAACCATTATTTGTCCCATATCCAAATCATGGTTATTTTTTGGTGGAAACCTGTTATCTCGTAAGGTTTTTACATAGTTTTAGTAACGGCGGTAAGAACAGTAAGTAAGCAGTAACAAATAAGAATTCATTTCGAAAGAAATATCATGCACTAGAGTTTTTTGAAAACGTGTAGGTGTAAATAAGGCTTGAGCGAAATGAGAGTGTGGTGCTTTACTGCTATAATCCGTACTAATATAATAAATGTGAAAGTTTGTGAGTATGGACCCTTGTTACTCTTTCACGCCAGAACGGTTGAACGGATCTTGATGAAATTTGGCTCAGAGATAGATTATAGTCTGGAATAAAACATAGACTACTTTTTATTCCGCAAAAATGTACGGTTCCCGTGGGATAGGTATGTTTTTGTCTTCCTAGAGGGAACGAACGAACCTGAACGAAGCGAGGGTGAGCCGCTAGTATAGAAATCTATATCCGTCGTCTAATTCTCAAAATTGTTGCACGTATGCGTCTATTTTAAATCGCTTTTAAAATAAAAAAATAAAACACTAACAGTCAAATAACATCACCTCGAGTTCAAATAACTATTTGTCTTATTTTGTGAAAGTAATAATTGAAATTATGTACAAAATTGTGTACTATAGTAACAAGCATCGGTGGTTCAGTGGTAGAATGCTCGCCTGCCACGCGGGCGGCCCGGGTTCGATTCCCGGCCGATGCAATAGTTTTTTTGTTTATACATATATATTGTATAATATTTTTATTAATATTTGAAGGTTCATTTTTGTATTGTTTGTGTTCATTTTCAATTTAGTATTATTTGTAGAGAAGCAAATCAGCCATACAATTTTTTATGTCTTTAACTATATGTATATGTCTCTCTTATCACACGTTACACTTATACATAAGTAACGAAATTTTATTTTTGATAGACTTAAAAAAAGAAAGAAATACGCGGTTTGGGTGTATGTTTTTTGTGTGTATAAAAACGTATTCACGAAAAAAAAACTTAAATAATAGCTGTAATTAATTTAAAGTTATGTTTAAAATCAGGATTTTAAAGTGAATATTTTTTTTAAATGATATTTTAAAGTCAATGTAGGTACATATGTAATTTAGTAATTACAATCGCTCAAATTAATCCAAACATACATTATCCTTTTACGGCGAAGCCACAAGCTATTGTTTCATGTATGTTCAGCCCCTTTTTAACGTCCCACTGCTGGGCACGGGCCTCCCTTCAATACGAGGGGTATCAGGCCATAGTCCACCACGCTGGCCAAGTGCGGATTAGCGGACTTCACACGTCTTTCGAAAACTTGCTAGTTTTTCTCAGACATGCGGGTTTCCTCACGATGTTTTCCTTCACCGTAAGGCAAGTGTTAATCATGTTAGAAAGATTTCGTGTATGTCTTATTCAAAATGTCATAGAAAAATAAACATGACATTTTGAATAACACTTGATTATTTCTATATATGACTGTAAGTAAATCTTATAATCGCTTCCAACGTTTATGCAAATGAATCATAATAGGATTATTCGGAGTGGGCACTTAATATTAACGCGGCAATTGACTTTAAAGCAGCATAAAACTGCCGTACATCTTTATTACTGCGCCCATTTTGATTTAACCATATAATATGGGGACGGTAAAATCGCTTTTATTATTTACCAAGTAGCTCGAGTAACCCTTACTTCGAAATTAAATCCGTAATATAATACATACTAGCGACTCACCCTTGCTTCGCTCGGCTTGCTTCCCAAAACAAAATTAATTAATTAATTTGGTTTAAATTTTTTTGTAGGACCTTATGGTTTTTTCTAAAATAAAAGTAAGTTGCTCCTTACTACATCAGCTATATGCCAGTGAAAGTCCCGTCATAATCGGTCCAGCCATTTCAGAGATTAGCCGGAACAAACCGACAGACAGACATACAGACAGACAAAATTTGTAAAAAATGTTATATTGGTATATGTACCGTGTACACATCCGTATGCATTTAGTAAAAAGCGGTTATTTTAATATTACAAACAGACAGTCCAATTTTATTTATCTATATAAATTACGCATTTAATTTTGAAATAAGGGTGAAAATAGACAGACCCAAATTAAGTATGTGCCTAATAATCTTAATACATAATATTCTACATTTAATATAGTTCTACAATAAGCCACATATTAATCTTTTACATTACTTATTTTCAACTTTCCATCCATATAAAAAAATAAGAAAAATGAATGTTTCTTTATATGTTTATATACTCTTTGCAATGACAGATAAAATGACCGGAAACCATCTGAGATAGTATGGACATTGGATATGTGAAAAGATGTGGTTATGTGGTACAAGTTGCCTTGAACCTGCCGGAAACAAGACGAAGTAGATCCCACCCTCCAACTTTGTGGTCAAGCATAAAGAGAAACTCATGCCGAATTGCCAAAATCGACAACTCAAGACAGATTAACTGGCCCAGAAAAGTGAGGAGACCTTCTGTCACAGAATCTCACTCTTTGTCCTTCGCTGCGTGCACAGGATTTCTGAGCATTCCTAAACCATTCATCCGATTGTGATAAAACTTTTGTCATTTGCATACGCCCGCGAAGGTCCCTGGCTAAAAATAAAATCTTTGCATGTTTATCCTCTATACGTTCCTAAAACATTCATCCAGAAGACGCAACCGAGCGAAGCGAGCGTAAGTCGCTAGATTAAAAGTACGCAATAACACGCCACGGTAAAACGTTAAAGTACACAAGGGTTCATCTGATTAAACAATTCGTTGAAATTCGTCAACTCGTCACTAAATTCAGCAAATTTATTGCGTTTCCGTTATATCGACCATCCGGAGTTGTAACAAAGACATAGCTAACACTAGAAATGTAAATAGAATAGAATGAAAAATAGTATGTGACATCGATATTCTCTATTTTAAATAGTTTAAATAGTGTCAGCTCAGAATACACTTAAATGGCAATACCAAAAATATCTTAACACCTGGATAATTTCTAAGGAATTATGATTAATTTCTAAGAAATTAATTGTTAACTGACACGCCAGCGTGTCCGTCATTCTCAACGGGTTAATGGTCAATTCGTATTAAAAATATTATGTACCTACATAATACATATATACGAGTACATACGTTCCTATATACAATGACAACTAAGTTAAAAACTTTCATAAAGTTCCACTTGGTTAAAATATCCTTGATAATTTAGAAGAAAAAACAACAAATTCAATATCCAAACATAGTATATTTTTTTCCAAAGTTTGGGAATTGTTTCATCAATAAATTTGATAATTGAACGCGAATCGGGACGCGAAATAAATGCTGTTGCTATAGGTACAGTAAGTAGATACCCAAAAATCTCAACTGATATTTTTTTATTGGTGCAGATTGTAAAAAAGAGTGAGAATGTTTCTAAAATGTTCAATTAAATTCTTATGTTCAATGGCTTCTAGAAGCGCCGTTTGGGCACCATTTACTTCACCAATGTCGAAGATTGAGAATGAATGAATGAATGAGAAGAGACGTTTCTAAAATGTTTCAAAAAACGTTTCCAGTATGTCATTTGTAATCTTTGTAACAGTCGAGCTGGTTTGATTGAAGGGGATATTTTGAGGGTACTTCTGCTTGCTCCCTTTGCTTTATACCTTCATTAGGACTTTTAATTAACGTATGCTTGTATTTGGTTGTTACTGTTATTATTTCACATTTTTGTATTTTTTATTCATATTTGAATAGCGTTTTATTTTAACATCTCCAGAATTTTCCGAAATGTCCCGGATTGTATTCGTTTCTTTCGATTTTTTCTATATATAAAATCCGAATTAGTACTATTATCTATACTATAATAAAACTGTAGCGGTCTAATGTCTGTACATAGAAAAAAAATGCTAAAAACCGAGTCAGGGGGATGTAAGAGTAATAGAACAAATCCAGATTTTTTATTTTTTTTTGTCTCTCTGTCTGTCTGTTTGTCTGTTTGTACGGGAAGATCTCCGAAGCTGTTGGACCGATTAAAATGATTTTTTACGGCGATACCTTATATCATCAGTCAACATTTTAGATACTTTTCACCCCGCAAAATTAAATAGTTCCCGTGGGATAGTTAAAAAACTATAGTAACATGTACAGCTTAATACACAAAAACTACTGATTGGATTTTAATGAAACTACAATAATATAGATCATACATCTGAATAACAAATAGGCTACTTTTTATCCCGGAAAATGTACGGTTCCCGTGGGATAGATTTGTACTTGTTTGTCCAGAGGCGAACCCGAGCGAAGCGAGGTTGAGCCGCTAGTCTAGAATATAGGGTCAGTAACGAACAAAACCTTAACTCAATAATCAAGCGATTTTTTAATTTGACCTTTAAATATACGATAAATTAATTCTCTTTTTAAATTATATTAATTGTGCAGAAGCACTGTTGTTGAAGATGCAAGTAACTATGAGAAACGTGAAGGAACAATTTGGGACCATTATCTAAAATGTTATATAAAAATATACTGAACGAAAATAATGTATAGAAAATATAGGTATTAAGATATCGTTTGTGCTTGCATTTTACGACAACCGTGGCAAATTCCATCACTCCTTGTTATGTCAGGACTTATGCTGGATGCAATGACCAAAAAGCAGAAGTTTTGCCTTTTTGTTGAGTACAAAGCACTTAAAAATAAGTTAACATGGCACTTACAGCTTTTATAATTTTACGCGTCTAGTCTAGAAGAATCCACTATTTTTATTGACTGGTGACTATATTCCATATCTATACTAATATTATAAAGCTAAAGAGTTTGTTTGTTTGGTTGAACGCGATAATCTCAGAAACTACTAATCCGATTTGAAAAACTCTTTTCGTAATAGATAGCCCGTTAACTGAGGAAGGCGCTATATATCATCCCGGAAAAATGTACGGTTCCCGTGGGATAATTTGTTTTTGTCTAGGGACGAACCCGAAGCGAAGCGAGGGTGAGTCGCTAGTTTTATTATATATTTCAGTGCCGACATTAGTGCTGAGGGCGTACAGGATAGCCTTTGTTGTTGGATGATAATATAAGAGAAAATTATTTCTGTAACAGTATTCCAATTTCTGTCCTAAGCGCCTTTGCAGCCATCAGATCAAAGGAGTAAGATTTAAGTTTGTAATACAGCTATAAATGCAATAAAAATATTTTAACCATTTTATAAGAAAATCATACATATGTAACAGAGAATAACGTGCGTATTTGCTTTTATTGGTTTCGCTTAACAGCAACATAAAAAATTTGACCGCTCACCTCATCTTGTTTTATTTAATAAAATTAATCTCCTGTATAATATACATCGCACTAATTGAATAATAAAGCCTGAAGGTGGATAAAGGAATTCTTTAGAATTTTAGAAGCAAATTTTATTTGTTTTCTAAAACTATAGTTACTAGCTATTAATTTAATATAAATCAAGATTATGGATACTACAAAGTTGTTTTAAGGTTTTAAAAATAGCGCCATCTAGTGTTGAACTGCATAACTACTTCAAAGAGGTTGCATCGTAACAGATAGTCCAAACGATTACCACTAGATGCGAAACTAGTAGCATAATTTTATATCTCGTTTAATATAAGTCAAAATATATTTAAATATTAAAATCTGTACAACTGACACTAATTAAGGCTACATTTAGATCTTCAAAAATATATTTAATATAAAAAAACTTATTTTGTTATCCTTTTTATGATAACCTGTGGCCAGTCATTTCAAAAATGTCAAAATAACTCTCTCGATGCCAAATAACTGTTGTTTTACTAGTTTTTTAGCTAAAAATCTTTTTGAAAAGCATCGAGATAGAGTTCCCCGCGAAACTATTACTATAAAAGAAATAAGTGAATCATGAATTATTGCGGTAAAATGTGCGTCACAGCAATTTCGTGAATTAATCCTTTAGCATCGAAACGTCAAATTGTTTTTAAACTACTTTTACGCGTATTTTTGTTATAGTAAGTGATTAAATTTATTTAAATATGCAAGTGATACATAAAGTCAATGTTTTTGTGCTATTAAGTGTGTGCAAAGTGTTTCAAAATCCAAATTATATACAATGTTAAGGTTAGTTTTTGTTCCCGCTTTTACTCTATTTTGAGATCCTGTCCCTCGATGCAGCCTGCGGTTCGGTGAGTAATAGCAAGTAAGTTTCTACAATAAAGGCTTCTAAATGCTTCTAGATACAAAATTTACAATTCAATAGTTAATTCTGTACATAATCTTGATGTTTTGATTGAGTGAAAGGCAGACATTCATTTATGTTGTTGTATGTCTTTATATTTAGATAATGATGATATGTACACACTATTTAACTGTACTATATTTTGATTTTGTTAAATTTCATGCAATTAGCAGACTGTATAACTCAATCTGATAGTAATTTCTTAATCACAGTAAAGTTTGAACATGACAGTTGGTAACACAAATTATGTCACTAATATATGGTGAAGTTCAATGTTAATATATTCAATACAATATTATATAAATCAAGCATACAGCATATGTTACTCGGAAAGAAAAAATAACTAAGTTATAAATAAAACAACATATTAGTAGTATTTTTAAATTTAAATATATTAATTTCATACTAAATTGTATTTTTCATATAAAAACAGGTTGTAAAACTTAGGGAATATAACTAATAGTTGTAAAAGGTAAGTGCTGCTTAAATTAAATACTTATAATATAATAAGCTGAGTTCGAATCTCAGCCAAAATTTTCAAAAGAACGGCGGATATTTTAGAATCAAGACCTCTTATGGCATTTCTTCAAAGCTTAAATACATGCTAATGTTTTGGTGAAAGTTATAGGTCCCCTCATAGAACTTATCTTTGATCTATCAAGAAAGTATTACTTTCTATCTAGATGCATAAAACATGGTATTGTTTTGAATTTGATTGTTATAAAGAAAAACATTTACATATATACATTAAATGCTAAATATTACAAGAGCAACAAAAGTGAAGATTTAAAATGTTTAGGCAATAACAAAAAATGTGGGTTCGAAACCTACATATTAAATTTAACCTGTCAACGACTGCCAAGCCACTGGTGGTCCGGTTAACAATTTATTTCTTAGTTAGAAATTAAACAGGAGGTGTTAAGCATAATCAAATGTCAATAGATATATAATTTGGGTTCAAATCCCTAAAGAATATGGAAAGTTAAAATTAATTGAGTTCGATTCTCAATTTTATCTTTATATTGTTACTTATGATCCAGAATCAAAAAGTTCAGAAAAAAAAGCAAGAGGAAAGTAATTTTAGAAATTTGAGTTCGAACCTCAATTACCCGTTCTTTTGTTAAAAAATATCATTCCAAATGATAATAGGACTATTTGTTTGGTTATATATGTTATATTCTGTGTACCAACTCAAGAGAATATATGTATATTTCATGTTTACTCACTTATCTCCCAGATATTATTGTCTGTATAAGATAAGAATTTAATCAATAGTGGGTTCGATTCCCAACTTCATCATGATTTAGAAACTCTCAAATAAATATTTCATGTATAATATACTTGTTAAATAAAAATAAACTAAACTTCCACATATTGTGTTTATAAGATGAGGATGTAATCAAGGGTGGGTTCGACCCCCAACCTCATCATGATGTGGTAACTCAAAAATAAATATTTCATGTAGAATATTATACTTGCTAAGTAAAAAAATACTAAACTTCCAGATATTATGTCTATAAGATGAGGACTTAATCAAGAATGGGTTCGACCCCCAAATTTGTCACGGTTTGTAAAATCATGGCATGTAATAATTTTATTAAGTATAATTTATTTTTTTATTTAGTTTTGCTTGTTTTTTGTATTTAACCTAGGTTCGAATCCTAGCACATATTATTATGAAGAAACTAACAGAATACATAGCATTGATAAAGTATTTGATCTGGCTTAAACATTATGAAAAATACAGTTTGTTTAGAATAAAAAAAATATGATTAAAGAAAAAAAATGCTTTTTAAATTCTAAGTTATACAGTCACTTCTAAAGCACTTCTTTTTAACATACAGCAACATCTTATATAAAATATCTTTGAATGAATGCCTGCCTTTTGTCAATTTAGAAGTCTTTTCACTATATCTTTCTTAATTAAAACAATCATGGTGCCATTATCTATTTTTTTTAAAAAACATAACCTTTGAAAACTAAAAAAAATCTACAACTCGGAAAAAACAATTGTTATTTATGTATATTATTATGGTTTTAAATAAATAAAGAAATAAAAAAAAAAAAACAAGAACTGATGAATAAAGTTATGCGGGATGCCTGGTCTATTTATTTACCCAATCCCTTTCCTCAAGTCCTTTATTTTTTTTATTGAAGGTAACGTAATGCTGTTGACATAAAAAGGATATATGCCATTTTTAGATTTTTACTCAAATGGTGTGTGTCACTATATATTTTTCAAAGTCAACAGTGTTGCCATATAAATAAATTATTATAAATTGATCTGTGTTTTATTTATTGAAGGTATATGAAGGTTTAATAAGGTTTTTCTGACAGTTCCAGCTCAGTTTATACCGGGTCGGACGGGTGCAGGGCTTCTCATACTCAATGGATTCACTTTTTATATGAAGAATCACCAAGCTCATGGGAAAAAACAATGGTACTGTTCCTCCAGGGACGTCCATGGCTGTCGAGCTGATGTTATAACATACAGAGGGTTTGACGGCCGAGATTATATTTCTATATTTCGAGGCCGCCACATTCACGACCCACCACGACTTCGACAGTGCCACGATGGGAGGTTTATAAGAGAAAAGGATGTTTTCAGACAATCATTGAAATAAATTTTATTTTTGTATATATATTTTCTTTGGTTTTCTATCATGTGATGTAATTAAATGTACTTATTATTTTTAGTATAGTTATACTAATGTGTCTTTGGAAGCATGTTTCTATATAGGGACCTGCTAGATTTTAGATGGAAATAAATTTTGATGATATTTTAGAATACAATATTCTGGTACATGTAAATGCTTTTATTTTACTGTTTTTTTGACCTATTAAAGTTTAGAAAATAGGAGATTTCGATTGGTATTATTTATAATAAATTATAATATTATTTTTAAGATGTTTTCGTTTGTTTTTGTACTCATAATAATTGCGAGGTTATCTTTCAGGGATTTACTACCTGCCGTCTCATAGAACAGGCAGTATGGTCCTCATTTTCAAGGATAACAAGTATTGGATCAACAATCGTTACCAGAATACAATAAACTGGACATGTAGAGATCGAAAACGCCTGGGCTGCAATAGCTGCGTTCAAACCACCGTCGAGGGTCGCTACATAAAACACAAAGGGTTCCATAACCATGAAGATAACTACACAAAATACAATTTCAACGACTGATATCTACTTAATCCAGTGTTGCCAGTTATCACGTCAGTAGAAAGTTATAGCAATCAAAAAGATTAATCTGCTGAACATATTATAACCATATGAAATGTATTTTTAATAATAAAACGGCAACATTTATTAAACGTTCATTATTTATAGTTACAAGAAGTTGGCCTCAGCTTATATAATTTGTAGACACTAAAACACTCGAATTTTTATTTTATATGTATGTATGTAGTATCGATTGATGTAAATTATACTTAATTACGTGTGATATATATTTTCATTTCTATGTAATGTACTTAATAATTAATCTGAATCTGTCCCAAAATATATGGTACCTTATACATGCGTCCTATGTATAGACGAAGCTAAGAAATGCCACTATGTTAATTTAAGGGCGGTCCCTCACCAGGAGCATACGCTTGTAATGTAACAATTCAGATTCGACGATTATGTAAGTGAGGGAGAAGAACTGAGCATAATTAATATTAATATGCTCAGTTCTTCGGATGCTCGGATCTGAACTATTACATTACAGGCGAATGCTCCCGGTGAGGGACCGCCCTAAGACGGTAGGTTATTTAGATGAAATGAAAGCTCAAAATCATTTGCCTGTTACTTACTTCATTTTCAAGACAACATTTTCATGCTTGAATATTTCTTAATTATTTACGAAGTCTGAACTATGCAATTATTTAGCTATAGTTTTAGATTTTTAATAATTTATAGGTAATTTTGTATGTATGTATATGATTTTTGTAGAATCTTACTTGACTTGCCACATAGTGGTGTTATTTGTGTTTGTACTGTTTAATATAATGTTAAGAATTAATTTAAATTTTAGAATAATTTGATCGATTATTGCCCAAGACATTGAAAGACAATTTTCGCTGTAAGGATTTTTTCTAGGCTAATTGATATGATGAATAATGTATTGAAATAATAGTGAAATAGGTATTTATTATTAATGAATAAACAGAGGGTTGCAAAAAAATAATAATATTGAATTGATTTTTTTTTTATAAATCTATTATGTTACATTCAGCAAATTTATAACACTTTGAGTATATGGAGTGTATTTCTTATGTGATGTGACCGATATTCCAGCTTTTTGCTTTAAAAATAAATGTTTTAGGTAAATATTATTATAGTTTTTTATCTTAAAATCCAAGTCAAAATTTATTACAGTACAGTATCATTCCAATAATATATTAAGGTTTTTATAATAAAATGGTATGTGAAAACAGAAGCGGAAGTGAAATAAATGATGTAGACCTCTTTTATGAAATATATTTGCTCAAAATACCTGCGCTACTCCATCTTTTTTATACTTATTCATATTTTATCCCTATTTTAGCCATATCGGCTTATAAAGTATTTGCCTTTATCTGTCACTTTCATACTGTGTTTAGAAGAAAGAGACAAAGCATATTTTAATTAGTAAGCCTCTAATCTCTGCATAACATTGTTAATGTATCATATAACTTAAGTAACTAGTCACTGTGGCTATCTTGAAATTCCTTCACGTGCCAAATTTTATTTAAGAAAATTTTATACTAAGTACGTACTTGTAACATCAACAATAAAAAATGTCAAAATCACTTTTATAAACTGTAATAACACTGTTTTTATTCACCCCTGTTCCTTATATACTTATCAAGTTAAAATTCAGACTAAAAAAATAAGACAGACTTATCGCGATGTACACATTGGTTAAAATTCAGGTTTTAATGTTATATTTTAGGTTTTATAACCGATAGCTAAGCATTTATTAGTATACCAGCGACTCACCCTCGCTTCGCTTCGGGTTCGTCCCTAGACAAAAATAAATCTATCCCACGGGAATCGTACATTGTTCCGGGATATAAAGTAACCTATCTGCTATTCCAGACTATAATCTATCTCTGTGCCAAATTTCATCCAGATTCGTTCAGCCGTTCTGGCGTGAAAGAGTAACAGACCTTCCATCCTCACAAACTTTTACATTTATTATACTATTAGTAGGACGTGCAATTAGAAGCAAAATAAACATACGTACTAATTAAGTCTTATTACATTTGAATAAAAGCGTCAGAATATTCATCCCACGTCGCTGATGATGTAATATTGAATTAAAAACCATCGACTTAATACTTTCTAATATTAGGCCAATGATTCTCATAATAGTCAAAATTCTGTATTATTAGAATTTTTCTATGGATTGTTATGGTGTGTGCCCTACACCGCCTTTATCTTTAATCGGATTTACTAGACATTATGGAAACCCAGAATGCGCCCTCAGTGTAATTTTTTTCGCTGAATCTGTATTCTGAGGCAAACTGAAAATTCTGCCAACATGACATTCACTATACGAGAGCATTGAACCCAGTGCAACTGGCTTACTAAGCAGTACAAGCCATATGCCCATATACAAGGCAGTTTAAAATATTGAAATTGTGTAACTAAATACAGCTGTGTAATTATATTATTGAGTAAAGCATATTATTCCGTCGCGGAATACTTTGCAGATGCAAATGTGTGCGATTACTATTAGTTGATAATCACGTAGGATAAGAACTAGAGATGAAAAGGATATAGAGTAACTGTCCAGTATCCGGCCTTATTTTACTATACGGATTGTAACGCAATATCCGGCCAGATACCGGATATAAAAAATGCGATTTTTTTCTTTAATTAACTAAAAGAAAAAATACCCGTCAAGTAAATAATAAAAAAAAAATCTTGTAAAGGCACACTTTGACAAGTGTAAGTACCCACACTTGTCCAAGTATTGTGTGTGTGTTTCGTGTTAACCGTCCACCAACAGCTATAATGGTCGCAAAGTGCCTAAATTTTTACAATCATATATAAATTTTTACAATACATATATAAATTTTTACAATACATATATAAATTTTTACAATACATATATAAATTTTTACAATACATATAATGCACTTGTCGCAACATACAACGTGACAACAGGTTTAATGTCCGGCCGCCGGATATCCGATATCTAACTATCCGCTTCACCACTAATAAGAGCATAAATGCTGTATTGAAATATTGTAAATTATATTTAATATTATTATATTTAAAAAGAGCAATTGTAGAGTTTCTCGCCGGCTCTTTTCAGCAGAACTGCCTTCCGAGCTATGGTGGATTCCTCAAGGACTTGCATACTGACATAAAAAAATTTTAAATGTAAAATTGGTGATTCAAAAATGCTTGTAAAAGTCTCTTGTGTATGTAGATTTGATTTTGAATTAACGTTCGTTATTTTCCAGCTCAATTTATTCAAACTACGAATGGGAGGGTGTTTGCCGTGCTTGACAACTTTACCTACTCTAAACACTATAAAATAAAGAATGGCTTCCGTTGGAAATGCTCTAAGCAGTTCTCACAGTCTTGCCGAGCCTTCCTGGTCATTAGCGACGACGGTGTTCTATTACAAAGCTACGGCCTCCATTGCCATACACCTACCCCATACCGACGTATTCATGATGGCAATTACATCAAAATGTAGATTATGAAAATTGAAAATATTATGTAATAATTAAGCGTAACACAAATAAAATTTAACTTGTAAATTTTTATTATTAATACAAATGATGTAAGAAATATGTCGAAATTTTGTATTGCATTTATAGATTTACTTAACGTTTTAGAAATTTTCAGTTCTGATGGTAAAAGGTCGGAATGGTAAAAATCTTCTTATGCTTAATGGATACACTTATTATCAACATAAAATTCTTCGGGACGGTTTTCGATGGAGCTGCACCCAAATGGGGTCTAGATCGTGTCGGGGATTCCTGCACGTTACAAACGAAATGCTCGTGATAAGAGCTAAAACACAACACACTCATCCACCATCTAGATATTTATTTGCAAATATCAAAAAGGAGTCGATAAAAAACGAAGAGGTAAATGATTTTTTAATTGTCTGTTATTATTTTAACTTTGAACTACATAAAATTCTTTCTTTTCCGAAATTGTTTTTAATATAATAAAAATTGGGATCATTTACCGTTTTAATTATTTTTAATAAATGGATTTTTGTTACAGATCAAAAAAAATTGTACCAATAAGGATAAGTCTAGATTATCATTAAAAATTGCAAGCATACAAGGACGTGCTGGTTTTTGATACAAATATAATTAGTTTTTTTTTTAAATGAATATTATGTATTTTAGTAAACTTTTTGATCGTATTCTTCCATTATTATTATAGACCAGTGAACTTAACAGTGAACTGAACAGTTACTTATATACTATGGAATAGTTATTATTAAAGCTGTCTTAAATATACGTTTAGCCATATGATTTTTTAAGAATGTACAAAACACATTCTTCTTTATTAGTGTAAAATATTTTCTTACTGATTTATTTTTTAAGCATGTATTGTATTCAGCCTTTTGTTTAACGTCCCACTGCTGGGCACGGGCCTCCCTTCAATACGAGGGGGATCAGGCCATAGTCCACCACACTGGCTAAATGCGAGTTGGCGGACTTTACATGTCTTTCGAAAACTTCTTAAGCATATTATATAAAAATTATAATTTCTAAACGTTTATCAGGCAATATTACTTTCCTACAACGTCTTAGTACGACGATATGGTTTCACTGTGGTTTGAAATGATTAAGAGAACCAATAATGGATTTGATTTTTTTTTTTGAAAATGCAACATTTTTCACTGGTTTTCTCCTATACTAATATTAAGTTCCAGTTATTCCAGTTAATATACACTTGAGAGCAAAGAAATCGCACACCCCATACATTTTCATTTTGACCGCAAATATTTTTAAAATTTAATGTTGTTTGCGAATACAACTTAATTTAAAATAAAGTACACATTATTAGCTTTCTAAAAACCCATTATGTGTAGCCTTGATCTTCGAAATCATTACAATAGCAACAAAACAATAGAATGACCCAATTTCGCTCGTTATAGGTAGCTCGGTTTGTGAGACTTTAATCAGGTATAAAAGGTTAAGGGATGATTGAAATGATATCATTTGTATACCAACACGCAGTCAGAAAGGTTATTTACTGAATACGTTATCACTCCGAACAAAAAAATGGATACCACACCGAAAGCAGCGCCTCAAGTGGTTGCACTAATTGAAGCTGGACAGAACCAAAGTCAAGTGGCTCGTCAGTTAAATTTGAGCAGAAATGCCGTTCGACGTGTATACCAGCGTTATCAAAAAACCGGTAGCTTTACCCGGCGACCAGGAACAGGCCGAAAATGTGCGACAACTCAGCGCGATGATCGTTTTCTTGTGACGGCATCACTACGAAATCGCCGGTTGAATGCAGTTCAACCCAGACAGCAGCTACAGGAAGTTAGAGAAGTGGAAGTTAGTCGGTGGACGGTTAGGAGAAGACTAGCCGAAGGAGGCCTAACAGCGCACAGACCAGCAACTAGCCCAAAATTGACCCCAGTGCACAGGCAAGCGCGCCTTCAGTTTGCACGAAATCACGTAAATTGGACAATGGATCAATGGAAGACAGTACTGTTCTCTGACGAAACCAGGATGTGTCGTCATGGTAACGACGGACGGAGTAGAGTCTATCGAAGATCTGGTGAGCGTTTTGCTCAGTACTGCACCTCCGAACGGGTCTCATACGGCGGTGGTTCATGCATGTTCTGGGGAGGCATGTCACTGGAAGCGAAAACCGAACTTGTGTTCATCACAGGGACCGATACCGACCGTCGATCGGGAGGTTTGACTTCCGGACGGTTCATCGAGGAAACCTGGAAGAACATGTCGTGCCCTTTTCCGGATTTATCGAAGAAAATTTTGTTATAATGCAGGATAACGCAAGACCACACACCGCCGCTATAGTACGCCAGTACTTGGAGGAGGTTGAAATACCCGTTATGACGTGGCCTGCTCGAAGCCCAGATCTCAATCCTATTGATCACTTATGGGACGAACTAAAAAGAAGAGTAAGGGCCAGAAACGTACCGCCTACGAGTGTAAGAGAGCTCCAAACCGCAATTAAGGAAGAATGGGACAGCATACCGCAAGAGTTTGTAAAAAAAAATATTTCTACAATGAAACATCGAATGGAAGCTGTTATTCAGGCTAGGGGGGGGCAATACCTCGTATTAATAAACCATCATCTCCAAAAAAATATTGTTTTTTGGCCATTTATACCTGCTCAAAGTCTCACAAACCGAGCTACCTGTAACGAGTGAATTTTGGTCATTCTATTGTTTTGTTGCTATTGTAATAATTTCGAAGATCAAGGCTACACATAATGGGTTTTTAGAAAGCTAATAATGTGTACTTTATTTTAATTTAAGTTGTATTCGCAAACAACATTAAATTTTAAAAATATTTGCGGTCAAAATGAAAATGTAGGGGGTGTGCGATTTCTTTGCTCTCAAGTGTAGTTATAGTATATATATATATATATATATATATATATATATATATATATATATATATATATAATGTTGTAATGTCCAATATTGTTGTTGTTAGAACATTCCCAAAATATTTCAAATCCGCTATACATGTTCTCTCTAATATATTAGATAATTGTTATTGAATTTTAAAAAATTTTGAAACTTGTAAGTAAGAGAAGTGGAATTTAATTAAGACCTTAAAACATTACTCTTTTCTAATTTGATTTAAAATTTTCAAATGAAAGCAATTGTTAAAGACTGTGTAATGTGTACTTTATTTTGGTTTTATTAAAATGTATTTTTTTTTATTTTAAATATCTCTAATTGTACAGTACCTACATATGTATTTTTATTTTATAATATATACCTATATTCATGTTAATGACCTTGATTTCATTGTGCCTTAATAGTTGCGATTTGAGGCATGTTGGCGTACTTTCTCTATACTAGTTTAAAATTTAAAAAAAAAATCAAAGTTATTTTCACTTACTAGGTCTAACAATAAATAAGGATATAAATAAAAACAAAAAAAGATTTTCTGTTTTGTTTTTATTTGACCGACATTACTTGTCACGATTTCAATATAGAAATTATAGTTCTTATGGTGTTTTGTTCACAGTTGAGTTTTATCTTCGCCCGAATGGTCGCATCAACTTACGTTTGAACAATTTTACATTCTACAAACACTTGAAGGCCAGAAGCAACGCGCATCGTTGGAGCTGCACCGCTTACGGTTCCAAATGGAAATGCAAGGCTCACCTGATAATCACTGATAAATTAGAAGTTCTGAAAGCCAATGTCTATCACAGTCATCCGCCTAGCATGAAGAAAGAAACTAGAACTTCAGTGAAACCAAACTTTCCATGGAATGGAACTGGTAACAAAGAGAATGGTACACCATTACAACAGCCATCAGAACCACCATCGCTTACCCCTCTCCATGATTATTTGGTAGCCCATAGCGTATATAATAATTATTAGGTTCATCAACTATTTGGTAATATATGCCCGATATTTTATATTCAATGATTAATAACACTATAATGTCTTAGAACATTAAATAAAGAAAAATTCATATTTTATGTAATCGTATTGGAGAAAATTATTATCGATACTTCTATAAACGAGAACTCGGCCATATATTTCCATATTGCAAATCCTATTAATATTAATGTCTCATATTTGCGTAAAATCTGTGTACCACTTGCTTAGTTGTTACCCTTAAGTGATAGTATTCGCATATCATGTATCGTTTTAGAAGTAACGAAATCTTGATGTAAATTTCGATTTTTGGAATAAGACTGTTAAAAATTTTTTGAAGTCATATGATTATTTTTAAATTAAGTTGATTTATAATTGTAATCTAGATTTGAAGTTTGATTTTAGATCTAACGGTAAAGTTACTAATAACGATAACTGTATACATGAAACTAGAAAACATATGTTAAGTCCATTTCATCTTATTGAAGTTTGGAAAAAGTGCCTTTCTACATGTCGTGTGTAGATTTTAGTTTCGTATCAGTTTCTGGTGAGTATTTTTAAGTTTTTATTTTAACATTTGTGTGATAATTTGTATTTGTGACGTGTCCAGTATTAGGTATTGTGATACATTGATAATATTAATTAAGACTGTGTGTTTCATGTGATAATCATGTATCTCGATGGTTAGATCTCGTTTTTATTTGTACAGCTATTTTTTTTTTAATAATTTTGATTTCATGCATTTATTGGACTAATATCGTCTATTTTTATACCTAGATATTATTTGTAAGTAAACGTAGCGATGTACGCTGATGCTTCTTCTAAATATTTTTGGCATTTAAACGCATTTAATAAAGTATTTTAAACTAAATGATGTTTAATTTAAGCAAAAACGTTAAATATTTATTATTATTCTTTCTTTTCTCTTAACGAACTTATTCGAAAACTTTAAAAAAAAAGTTTAATTGAGTATAACGGGAATGACATAGCGATATAATTTACAAAATTATTGTATTTAAATAATGCAAATGTTAAATGTGAAAAAAACAACATTAGTAAAGTCGATTAAATGGCTAACTATAAAAGTTTTATTTCCAGGTATTTTAAATCGTCAAGGCGAACTTATAGAGTTGGTTAACGGCAAACAATTGTTACTAGTGGATGGGTACCCATATTACTTTAGGAATTATTTGAAAAGTTATTTAATGAAACGATATTGCAGTATAACAGAAGGACAAATATTAAGTCGATACTGTTGTAATAAGGCATCTTGCAATGTCTATCTTCACGTACGTGAAGACCTTACAGTGCTTTACGGCAAATTGCCTCACAATCATCCACCTTCAAAATATCGTATGACTAGCGCTGGGAAATATTTTCGAGTGTAAATTATTTAAAAAACAATGTTTTTAGTTTTACATTATTTAACTATGAATAGTAATAATGAAATGGAATGTAAAATATGTTGATATTTTTTTTTTTATATTTATTAAATGTTGTCCATAGTTACATTTATTTTCTAAGCAAACTCTAATGGTGTTTAAATTTATTGTATAGGGGATTTAGTGTAAATGTTCTATTAGCTGTAAAGGAAAACACTTGTTTAAATATGTAAAACATTAGGGCGGTCCCTCACCGGGAGCATTCGCTTGTACTGTAACAGTTCGGATTCAGAGTAAGGGAGAAGAACTGAGCATTACTAATATTAGCAATGCTCAGTTCTTCTCCCTCACTTACGTAATGGTCGAATCTGAACTGTTACATTCCAGGCAAATGCTCCCGGTGAGGGACCGCCCTTACTGTACGCTGCATAATAGGCAAGAAATATTTTATATTAGGCGGGCATCTTTAAACAACAAAGAGTTCAAAATGGAACTTCGAGGGAGCAATGTACAAAAACAATATACTCTGTTTTTTTTTTATTTTTTATTTTTTTATTTTTACACTGGTTTCTTCTGACATGGTGGTCAGAATCCTTTTTTACAATATTTTCTTTATTTACAGAGAGTTTTAACCATTAGGTTTAAGGTGATTATTTACAATTTTATTTTCTACTTTTATTTCTATTTTACATATGGCCTTTACTTTGTTCTCAACTTTGGGAGGAGTCGTTTACTTGCTAGTACTATTTTCATTTATTTATATCTCACACAGTAGTTTTATTATTTTACCTAATAATATTTTTGATGTTATGGATGCTTACTTCTATATACAATTACTTATCTTTATCTCATATTGTTAGTGGTTTTATGGGTGCTTAATTCTATATACATATTTCTTATCTTTATCTCTTGTACATAACACATTTATATAATTATAAATATACATGTACATATTCTATGCTAAATTTATTACTACGTTCGCACTGCAGTTTTTTTTTTTTTTTTTTTTTTTTTTTTTTATTTGTCAGTTATATACTTCTCTTTTTCGTCATGGTTTTTTTTTTTTTTTTTTTTTTTAATATACTCTGTTTATCTGGACTTGAATACGGATCTTCAGATAAAAACTTGGCCATCAAAAAAACCATTCTCATCCGCAACCTAAGTTACATAGGATAGTTCATGGCGTGTTTATTTAACTAACATAGAAATAAAGTTAATATTTTAAGCTTAAAAGCAATGACAGGATCTATTTTTCAATATACATATGTTTTTGCAGCATGTACACTTCAAACCTAGTAAACTTGACAAAAATAACAATTTGTCTATCAACTTACATTTCATCGGTTTTTTCTTAAACTTTCTTAAAAATGTGTAAGATACGTTTTTTTGTAACAGAAAGGAACTATAGATATATATTTTTAATTCTACTGGCAACCTTCGTTGTATTGTTACTTTGTACGTATACTAATTAAAAACTTTTATTTTTACACCGCCAAGAAATTAAAAACTTTCACAAGGTTTAAAATTTATCAATTTAATAAAGTAGGTATATTATACTTTCTAAAATATTTTTATTGTAAATATGATTTTGTATAGAAATAATGTTTTACTTCCAAATATAAAGTTTGTACAGTAATTAAATAAAATGTTTTAACATTTTAAACAGGTAGTCTGATCCAATACTCCACAGGAAAAAGCGTATACCTCCTCCAAGAATATACGTACTGTAAGCACATGGCTATACGGAATGGAACCGCCAGAAGATGGATTTGCAGCCAGCACAAAACCTGTCCAGTTTACATTCACTTGGACAACTCTCACAATGTGATTTTGGCGCCTACGTATCCGCATAATCACTCTCCTCCACGTTTACATAAATTTAAAAATGGACTTTATTTTCGGATCGCGTAAATTTTAAGTGTCTCTAAATGCAGCTTGCACTGCACACACCCAAGCTCGACTCTGACACACGTCCTTACTTCAACTAATTTCGTATTTCTCATAAATTGCGCAGATCTTCAATAAAAAAATCAGGAACCATTTAGGCGTCTGGCGCACAGGCTCGCCATTAATCGTAGCGCGTTCGTGGATCAATGCTCCGGACTTGTCTAAAATAGTAAATATTAGTATATTATTTGTTAATAACATTATTTGTATGATAAATATGCCTCCCTAAATAACGCTGCCAAACCTAATTTATTGCACAGATTTAAACATTAATATATGGATATTAATAAATACAACTGCATGCATATAGATTAGCTTTTTTTTATGTTTTGCATTCTACAAACACGATGTTCAAATGTGGTTGAGCTGTTTACTTACGATTAAATTAGTTTAATAAGTATCTGATTGTTTTATTTATGTGTCTTTTGCACAGGTACCATCATCGAGTTCGCTTCAGGCAGGAGTGCTTACTTTTTGGATGGATATACTTACTGTAAGCACAAGTCCATTCGTAATGGGATGGCAAGAAGATGGGTTTGCACTAAACATAATAAATGCCCAGCTTATATTCATTTAGATAATTTTAACAATCTGCTTATGGCTTCCGCCCATCCGCACAGTCATGGTCCACCACATATTCGTCAACTCAATAACGGACTTTATTTTAAGATTTCTGTCTCTGATTGGGATTAAAATTTCTTTCATATTTGTACCATTTGCTTGCGTGACATTTATAATGTATGCTATGTTTGTAGTGATTACAAAACGGTGGGCATATAGCAAACTAAATGTACCTATCTGCCTAATAAATGTAGAAAAATTTATTGTAACAAAAGCGTAGATAATGTTATGCTTTGCTTAAGAGAAAAAAAACTATAAGTAGATAAATATTAAGTAGTAAATTAAAAAAAAATAGATTAATTGACTTTTGTCTTTTTACACAATTTCAAAATATATATTCAGTATATGTATGTAGGTACAACATAATCTGTTATATCTCAACCCATGTCAAGAGTAAATGTCTATGATATTTCTATGACACATTTTAAGTATAGTATATGTATTTGTAAGTTGTTATAGATACTATTGTAGCGTAAAAGCTAAAGAAACTTTGAACTTAAGATAACGATTAGAAAAAAAAAAATTATAATTTAAAAAAAAAAAGGACAGAATAGTGCGAGACAGTGACGCGTGAGATATGATGTGCATTTGTAGAGAATATGTATTAAACAGATAATCTTTGGGGCGATACCTTACCATCATCATCTTCAATGTTTGATTTCCTTTAAATTATATTATTACCCTTTTAAAAAAACCCACTTTGTGGATTTTATTATTTTAATACTGTTATTAAAGTATATGACAACTCTAGCAATGTAAGTATATAATTTATACTATAAATATCCGTAGACAAGGAACGACTGTAGATCTTTAGAAAAGTAAGCAGTGTCAGATACTCTTCTTTTACGCATTCAAATCAACTTTTGCGATCACGAGGACCTTTTAAGACTATTTAAGATTGATAAAAAAATCTAGATTTTATTAATAATTCTAGATTTAAAAATTATTACATTAATAAAAAATCATAACTTCGAACAAGTCTTTAAGCTTCGTGCATATTCAACTTGAATTAATAATTATTTATTAATAAACATATACAAACACAAAGTAGTTGTTTTATTTTTAATCAAATATTAATAAACCATTATAACCAGATTTCACCTTTCATTTTTAAATAAGTTTACCTTATTATTACCTATAATAATACTAATATAACAGATGTTATGTGGTATTGGTACTTTTTAAAATGAAACACATTTTATTTAGTACCCATCTTTTATGGTTAAGTTTTATTTTAAGAAGACCGTAACATAGAAGAAATCATTTAATAGTTTAAATACCCCCTGTTCTTTTAGTACATCGTCTTACACTAATAAAATATTTCTCAGGTATGTTGATGGAGAGTAGAAATGGCAAAACTATGTTTGTCTTAGAAGGTCATACGTTTTGCAAACAGAAATTAATACGTGGAGGAGAAGCTTCCCGATGGATTTGCAGTCTAAGCCACAAATGTACTGTGTACGTGCATTTGGATCATGATTATCAATTGCTTTTTAGATCCAAAAAAATTCACACTCATCCTCCCCGAATTTTTGACTCGTCCGATTCACGATTGGTGAAACCTGTTAACGGTAAGTATAACTTAATGTCCTTGAGAAACTATACTTATTAGTTTTGTTTGCTTCCGCTTTTCGTTTAATGTACATAGATTTTTTAGTGTTTAAAGTATAATATGATGTTTGTTAAATTAGTCGTAAGAATTCAATTTATAAAAACCGTTAATTCATACGAATTGATCCTACGCATTGATCCACGAACGTCCGCGGTACGATTTATCCATATATGTATATTTATTTGAAAGCGGCGTCTGAGTGTCAGGCGTTTTTTTTTTTTTTTTTATTATAAACGAAACGTAATTGTGAAGTAAATAACAGAGTCTTCATATTACTTCGATTGAAAGGAAATAGGTGAAATAGATCCGGTTTGGGTCTAGTTTCGAGCAGTAAATGCTGTACTTTCTTTGCTAACTCGACTACCACGAAATTTTTAAGCTATTTTCATTTGATTTAAGAGTATTACTGTATATGTGTTACTGCCTACTTACAAGTTAAATAAAATGTAAAATTTTAAATAAATGTTAATACCTACAATGTAAACGTTTTTTATTTATTTATTTTTCTAATTTTAACAATTTGTATTGTGTAAGAATTAGGTAGGACTATTGATTTATATATAGATAATACAATATTTGCTTCTGTTGTTTCGCAACATTATAATACATTAATAGAACGGTATAGAATAGCCGAGTGCGATGAGGGTGATGTGACCAATTTACTGTGCTTCAAGTTCAATGAATACAAATCTAGCTAAACAAAATTCCAAGAACAACCTGAAACAAATGGAATATTTACTCGAAGTCTTTCTTCTGAAATTATGCAGCAAGCGCTTTCAAAAAATTAATACCTACTGAAAGATCTTAAATTATTCCGAAGACATCCCAGACAAAATTGAATCCTCAAACGGGACGCTAGATTCTAACAAAAATTAGCATTTTAAAGCTTAATATTTCAAAAATCCCTTAATCGAAAAATTGTTTTCACAAACTCGAAATATTTTTGAAAGACCTATCCAACGACATCCCACACCATGGGGTAAACGAAAAAAAACAACCCCAACTTTACGTGTAGAGGAGGTACCCAAGTTTATTTTTCTCAAGATTTTATTTTACCACTTTGTCGGCGTGACTAATATATCTATGCCAAATTATAACTTTCTAGTATTAAGAGTCTGAGCTAAGCTGCGGACAGACGGACGGAAGTGGCGAAACTATAAGGGTTCCTTATTGACTATGGAACCCTAAAAAGCCATCAAAGGATAAAGAAGCATGTTTCCTTGTACTTACACATTAAACAAATGGTTCTACTAAGACCGGAATGATCATATTGAATTGATTTTACGTTAGCTCTTGATTTACAGCGGCACATGATTGAATTTCTCATTCTTAAACAAATCCAACTGCTGTTTTCGTGAACGAACACTAACAAATACGCTTTTACGTTGATGCAGAGCTAGATTTGAATAAACAGGTATTGGAGTATTGTAGAATTCATTTGTGTATCATTCAAGTGTATCAATCATATGGCTAAAATACCTAAATCGCAGTCTTAAATCAAAATATACTTTATTCAAATAGACTTTTACAAACGCTTTTGAATCATCAATTTTACATTTTAAATTTAAATTAAATATCAATGTGTAAGTCCGTCAGAAATCTTAAAATAACATATTCCAAAACTTAAAGTATATGTCATTTCTAAATAGCTCACTATAAAACACCAGAAATCTGAAACCCCTCATCTTAAGAATACGTTATAAATCACAGCATGCCGCAAAGAATAGCGGCAAAAGGAAGCACGTATAATATTACCGTTTTTTTTAACTTGCTTTTGTTAACTACGATATTTTCACTTGCTATAGTCATTTCTAAGTATTTATACAGGCAACTTTTTAAATAAAATGAGGACGTAAATTAAACTCTACACCCAAAACTGGCCAACTGTAAAAAAAAACTATGTACAATATATAATACGTACATATTTCCTATATAATTGAATATTATCTTTTAATAGTTTTATGTGAATATCCATAATTTCCAATGAATACAAAGGGGTATATATAGCTTTACAATAGGCTATAGATAATGCACTTCAGCCTTTCACATGACTGATTAGTTATAAAAAGCTATGATAGATGGCGGTGCTTGTATTAAAAATACAGAATGCATTTGATATATTGTAACCTGGCTGAGCTCATCTTGTAGTTGACATAACCAAAAGTTCTTTTTTTTTTACCTCATTATAGAAAGATAGTTATATATTGTAGTATTGAACAGATTCTAAAAATTATTTTAGTAATAGGAAACTACTAATCAATATAGAGCCGGGCTTAAAAGCTTGACGGACCCGGGGCAATGAAGTAGTGGAGGGCCTTAATAATACTACAAAGAAATTAGAGAGGTTTTGTCTTCCTTTTTAGGGTTCCATAGCCAAAGGGTAAAACGGGACCTTATTATTAAAACTTCGCTGTCCGTCCGTCTGTCTGTCCGTCTGTCACCAGGCCGTATCTCATCAACCGTGATAGACAGTTTAAATTTTCACAGATGATGTATTTCTGTTGCCGCTATAACAAAAAATACTAAAAAACAGAATAAAATAAATATTTAAGGGGGCTTCTCATATAGGTACAACAAACGTGTTTTTTTGCTCGTTTTTGCTCGACATTGATAACGGCAACAGGTAGATGCTTGAATTATTCACAGAATATTTAGTTGTATATTCACTTTTAAAATAAATAATTAAATTAAAATAAAACAAATATTTAAGGGGGGTCCCATACAACAGACATGATTTTTTGCCGTTTTTATAGATAATGGTATGGAACCCTTCATGCGCGAGTCCGACTCGCACTTGGCCGGTTTTTTTTTTTAGTTTACCTCATAGCTCCGAATAGTTTACGTATTTAAGAACTTGTACAGCCATATAAAGGAACTACTGCTACTTGGAAAATACTGTTACATATAATATTAATTATTAATTCAAGAACCAAATACTCAAATCAATTGAATATAAATATATGTTACACAGATATATGTATAAAATTAAATTATTTAAAAAATAGCAAGTTTTTTAATATATGTTATATTACGTTCATGAGAGATCATTCATTTTGCCCACATATTTTGAATTTCTTTCCTGTGGTTATTTTTTGTTATCTAGCTCTTGTTTTCTTTAATTTATCACTGTTTTGTTATTTTAGGACTTGCTAAATTAAAGAAAAAAGAATATAGTAGGAAGCGTAGAGAAAAAATGAAGTCTGATTCCAAAAGTTTAGAAAAACTGCAAGCATTAGAAAGACTTAAGTATTTAAAAAAGAAACAGAAAGGCCAAGTAAAACCCATATCTATGTTAAGTTCTAAAGAAAAAAGTAAATTAAGAGCGAAATGGAGAGCTTACAGTCAAACTTACAGAAATAAAAAAAAATCATGAGCATAAGAATTTCGCAAAGGAAACATGAAAATGATAACTTGGTTGGTTGAAACTAAAAAAAAACCGTGCGATCCATAAAAAATCACTCTATTTGATTTTTTTACCCCCATTTTAGATTCCACTACGATAATATGGAATAAGATCAAGATACAGCCAATATAATTCGACAATATTAGTGGATTGTTATCTGTACTTGATACCCTTGAAATAAATGACAAAAGACTAGCAAAATAAAATCTTAATTTAATCTCGTATATCTCGGTAGTGTTAAATGATAACGGTAATCCAGCCGTGTGTGGAAGCTCTTATTGGAAAGAAAGTTCAAAAAGATCTTAAACACCGGTTGCTCCTGATACTTTTCTCATAGCAGAGTAAACATGGAGGAAAACAAACCTTATTAAAACCAGTGGCTCACCCTCGCTTCGCTCGGGTTCTTCTCTAGGAAAACAAAAACAAACCTATCCCACGGGAACCATACATTTTTTCAGGATAAAAAGTAGCTTATGTGTTATTCCAGACTATAATCTCTAAGCTAAATTTTATCCAGATCCATTCAGCCTTTTTGGCGTGAAAGAGTAACAAACATCCATACTCACAAACTTCCACATTTATAATATTAGTACCTACAGATTAATTACAATCCAAAGCGCATTAGCCGATGCCGTCGATTGACGGCGGCTGGCTTTTTCATAGCTGCCAGGTCTTAAAACCGAAAAGCCCGACACAGCAGCCAGTTTAGCCGGACATTTGGGTAAAAAGGCCGGACACCCTTATTTTTTTGAGTTTTAGTATAACACGATATTTTTTTTATCATTTACCATAAAATCTTCTTAAATTTTAATAAAACAACAATAAAATTATGAATCAGTATCCTTTATTATTGATCATTCAATATTCATTGCAATATTAATTTCAATATCTGCTATAGTAGTTAACAGTAACTACCATTGCAATATTCAATGGAAAACAAAATTAAACAATACTCGAATTAAAACCTTCTTAGCTTCTTATGAAATATCAATAAAAATATCATTCTTTAGTAAAAAAGCCGAACAGGCCGAACACCCTATAATTTGGGCGCACGCGCAACCAAAAAACCTGACTGTGTCCGGCTTTATACGGACACCTGGCAACGCTGGCTGCAAGGGTATTAAGTAGTAATAGACCGCTAAAACGATCCTACGATTAAATGTCAAGTTCCGTTGAATTTTTAATAGGATGCTGTACTAGCTATTTAACCGGTGATTCCCCGTAAAAGTACCTGCGTTTGGGCAAAACGCAAAATACTTTTCTCAGCATTAAAAATATATTTTTTGTTGAAAAATTGTCGCTTTATATAATTTAAAGAACATATTTTGTTGATTTTATCTTTATGTTTGTCATTTTTTATTAAAAGTATAATGATAATTAACGTATATGTTACTCTTTTAATATTAATGGAGATAATATATTATATAATAAAATTATATTAAATGAAATATTAGAAGATATTACTATGTGGATTAACTAGATACAAGATAACAATGTTAAGCAATATGAATAAAAATAAAGATTCTTTATAAAATATTTGTGTTTTATTGTCAAATATTATAATTTAGTACCTATTTTGAAACTGTAGTCATAAATATATTAAAGCACATTCTAAAGATTATCATATTCTTGAAGTTTAGTAAAATATTTAACTAATATGAAATTCACAAAAAACTATTTAAATAATTTCGATATTATTTATTAATTTATTATGAAAAAATTACGTTATTTCGTGGAAACTATCTTTTCCTTATCCTGATTATTATTAAGTATCGACTCCCCTCGCTCCGCTCGGGTTCGCCCCTGCTTACGTTTTAACGTTTAGTATATATTTCTCAAGAGATGAGATATTTTTCCATAGTAAAAAGTATCTTATATGTTGACCCAGATAACCAGCTATCATCATATCAAATTTCATCAAAATCTGTCCAGTGGTTTTCTCATGATGCGGTCACAGACAGACAAACAGACAAAAATTCTTAAAACTATAGATTCGGCCTCTGTATCGATAAAAATGTCTATTTCAATAAGATTTTCCAAAAAATATTTAGTGTACAGATTCGACTCAGAATTTTATTATATGTATAGATATGTGTTTACTTGACATTGCAGTAATAGATATGTATTAAAATAGTCTTATTAGAAATAAATACATCCCCTATTATTAGACTCAAAAATATCCATGTTATTACATAAAACATTATTTTTTTTATTCTTTAGGTGCATTAGTGCAGTATCCCAATGGTAATAAAATTTTTGTGCTAGAAGGCTACACATTTTCAAAACAAAGTATAATTCGTAAAGGAACAGCCTCTCGATGGACTTGCAGTCAACGGAGACAAAACAAAAAGTGCCCTGTCTACATCCACTTAGACACTGATTATAAGCTTCTGTATCGTTCTCCTACTGACCATATTCATCCTCCACCTCAGCTGGTCAGAACGTTTAATGACACATATGTAAAAATTTAAAATTTATTTCTTATAAACGTTACTTAATTTAAACATTTTGGTGACATTAAAATGACGCAAGTTATAAAACGATTGATTAAGTTAAGTAACATCATAAGTATAAAAAAAAATGGATAAACTTTAATTTAACTAGAGATTAAAACTAATATTACAAACCCGGTCACTTTACACATAGTAATTTGTAAGATACCTGCAGTAATCTGCCTTATAATAAAGACCCATAGAAAAAAAAGTCCACTTTAAGATATTCGCACTACGTTTGACACACTTTGTCCTTCAGACAAGTATGTAGGCTGCAGTTTAGTATATAGGACGCGGCCCCTGGAGGAGTGGGTGGTATTTTTGGATAGGAGAGGTGATAGGGAGTCCAAATATATAATAAAAACGTGTGGTGTCGTCGAGGTAAAAAGAAAATTATTCGGGTATACATTTTTTATTATGATTATTTTATGATAAAAATCAAAAACTACTTAACAAAATTATCTCAACACTTTTATTTTATTCACAATGATTCATAAAAATATATAAAATAACAGTCATCACGTAGACTATACATTACACACTGTATAGCAAACACACATCAACTATACATAAAAATCTTACTCCACGCGTTTTCGTGACGGACGTTTTTTTCGATACGGGCGTTACGGACATTTTTTGCCGGCTAGGGTACCCCTTCGCATCATCCCATAAGGAACTTCGTTCAAAAATTTATTTTGAAGAAACGAAAGGGTAAAAAGTTATAATCTCCCCTATCGAAAAATATCCTGTCCCATATACTAAACTTGCGTCAATATGCATTCACTGGCCTTTATTGTCACTACCTACCTGGATATTGTGACTCTCCCGCTGCCATATCTTTCCAATATCATGTAGATCGTCGACGGTGCCACTGTTTTTTGTAAAGATTTTAACATTTTTGATGGCATAACAATAGTATGAGTGTTTAATTACCATTTTTATAGTTATTATTGTTAGTATAGTTTATTATTGTTCAAAATAATTTCTCTTTAATTATTTATTTTATAAGATTTAACCTTAGGAACAATAAATCCCACTATATTATACTATGGGTTTTATTATGTAACCTGATAGATTATTATTATACTATGTTTTACTGGCTCTTGCTAATTTCTTTTTAATAGATTCATTTAAAATGCCTTTAAAGCGAGCTAAGCAGTCAAAAATAATTCTGCATCAGATCGCTATAACATTCCAAGACGAACGCTACGAAACCATTTAAAAACAAGAAGCAGTTTAAAACATTTGGTGCATAAATCAATTGTTAATCAAGGACAAGAAAATAACCATTTTGTTTTGTTACCAGAATTTTGAATTTTGCAGACATTAAGATGCCACTGACACTCAAACTTATCCGCAGACAAGCATTCATATTTGCCGAAAAATACAATTTAAAACTCAATTTGAATAAAAAAGTATGCTTAGTCGGCAAAGGCTGGTTAAAAAATATTTTTTCTTGAAATTCCCAAGAGAAATCCACAGTTTAAGAACTCTTCATAATGATGAATCACCGGGTTTGGATACAGCTTTCCATAATCGCTATTGCTTACAGAAAACCAAATAGTTACGTATCTACATATTATGTCTTATGATTATTTAATTTCTATTAGCCATATGGATTATAGATAACTAAATTAACTAAATTATTTACGGGGGCAGTTCGATACTATACGAAGTCACCACATAACCGCATTTCCTGTCTCCTATAATGTGAGGAACATTGGGTTACAGGAAACGCGGACTACCTTCCTGTTTAAAGCTTACGTACATAATTCTCGTTGTTAACATCAATAATTTAATTTAACTGATCATGCACTAAGTATTTTTTTACCTGCAGTAAAGGTTGCAGTGTGTAGGAGTACAAATACACACAAACCCACGGCGTTTTATCAGTACATATTTAGGACAGAAAGCTGATAAGAACAAAAATGCAAACTCACAGACGAATGTTTGGAGACTATTGGAGCGTATACAAAAAATAAATTAAATGAGTTGAAATTCCCTGACATTGAGAGATAAATTAGATTAGAAATATGATTTAATATAAAATTGTGGGGTCTATGGATAGGACTTTAAAAAAGGATAGATTTCTAAACACATTTTTGCTCAAATCAATAGTTGCTGTCAGTAGTCGTAAACATTGTGTCAACTTAATTATTCATTTAAAGTATAGGGTAAAAATAAAGAGCTTAGCGTAATTGGTTTCTGAAACATAACGCATGTTTTACATTACATGCTTTATTAAAAGAGGCCGCAGAATATACTATTTAAGAAATACTATTAAAATACTATAAAATACATACATACATGCTTATTTTTGCTATCGATAAAATGTGTATTAAAAATATTTTTTAATGTATCCATTAAATGTTTGTTGTACGGTTGGTTCATTGTGAGAGTCAGACTTGCGCTTGTCTGTATTTTTTATGATGTCACTAATCTCACAATCAATTTGCACTTGCATTTGTAAAATCATTAGGATTTTTTGTGATAATTTAATAATATATCAGCTATAAATACTAGACTACTAAGACTACTTCCATTTATACATACATTCAGTTTCAATATTGTATGAAGCCGTTTTTGGCGGAATTATTGTTGTTGTGTTGAAAAAAATGGGGCTCTATATAAATAGAGCCCCATTTTTTTTACGTCCCATTGCTACATATAAAAAAAAATTACAATACTATAATTATATTCCCTTCAACATATACAATTAGAAATAATTATTAATGTAATATTTAGAATTGATTCACAAATTCAACATAATTAGAATTGAATATTGATTCAATATTTTGGATCAAACCTTCACTTAGATACATCAAACTTATTGCAAGCCAGATTCAAGTTTATATTACTATCTGGGAACTTATAAAGGAGGCAAACACTCGCTTTGCCTTCTTTTGGAATGGTTAATTTTATGAATATTCAGTCCATAGGAATGGACTGAATCTTTAGTTCCATATGGTCCCATGGTGTTATCCATTCTTATATCTATAGTTTGTATGTAGATAAGATTAGGAAATATAAGTATAAGAATAGGAAAATTTCCAGAAAGTACGTTAGGTATGTATTTTATATTAGGAATAATTGAAGTATTTTTTATTATACACGTCGCTAAAAGAACCACATTTTACATACAGCCTCGAACACAAATAAAGTTATAGTTATCTTCATACTTATTATATGATTAAAATGATCATGCGCCTAGGCTCGTACCGATCGTGTATCGAATTACCGTCGGAATTTGAGAGTAAAAGGAAGAAAGTGCATTTGTTTCTGCGCGTACACTTGTGCACTATAATATCTCTTGCGCAGTTGACTAGTCTGAAGTCTCAGAGAGATTGGCCGCCATGACCCACAATGGTCGGAAGGACGTCATCGTCATGATTAAAATGATTTAAAAGGTTAAATAAATTTTAAAACAATTAGGTAATTAATTACTATTATTATATTTATAGATTATTATATTTGTGTACATATATTATTACAAAAAAAAACATTGTATTGTAATTTTAGTACATGTAGTATAAGATACATTTTATTACTACAGTGAAATACTTGTTACACATTCATGATTAATTTATAAATCAATAAACCCATACAATTAAATATAAAAATGTTGTTTTTAATCTCATTAATATGTCATATTGATAATTTTCTTCAGGTAAATTAGTGAAATTTACAACTGGCAAATCAGGTTATCTCCTGCAAAAATACACGTTTTGCAAACAAAGCAATATTCGTAGAGGACAAGCTTCGCGTTGGGTGTGCAGTCAGAACGGCAAGTGTTCAGCCTACATACATCTAGACAACGATTACAAACTGCTCTACCAAGCTCCTATAAAACACACTCATAGCCCTCCCGGATTAATGGAAGTTGGACCTAATTTATTTATAAAACTATGAATAAACTAGCGACTCACGCTCGCTTCGCTCGCGTTCGTCCCTAGGTACGTTTTCACGGTTAGCTATGTTTATACATAAATAGTAGCTTGCTACTCCTAAGATATTCATTTAAATTATATAGCGATTTACCCTCGTTTCGCTCAAGTGCGTACGCCGTACGCGGATTTTGTTCATAATTTCATGGGTTTTAATTTTTTTCGCAGAACTCTGATTCCTTTTCTAAAATAAAAGTAGCTTAAGTTACTCCTTATAACATCAGCTATCTGCCAGTGAAATTCTTGTCAAAATCGGTCTAGCCATTTCAGAGATTAGCCGGAACAAACAGACAGATAGACAGACAAAAATTGTAAAAAATGTTGTTTTGGTTTGTGTACCATGTATACATCCATATGCGTTTAGTAAAAAGCGGTTATTTTAATATTACAAACAGACACTCTCCAATTTTATTTATCTGTATAGATGAATGATTTCGTGTCTTCTCCCTTCTACGTGACATTGACAAAATAATCTGTTCTCAACTGGCATGCTTTGAAGACAATAACAGGAGAATTGAATTGAATGAATGAATGAATGAATCGTCAATTTAATTTAAAAAGCGTCAGTGTAGTCAGTCCGTGAGGAAGTGAACGAAAAGACAATCATCTACTGATACAGTATTAGCGATAAATCAATTTACCTAATAGTTTAAGAAACGAACAAAAATCGTTTAAATTACAAGTTAGTGAACACTAACAGTATTTAATATTATAATAAACTATTTTTTTTTCTTAGTGCATTAATCTAGACTTCTAGATATAGTCTAAATAGTGACTGTAGGTATGTACTAAGTTACTTCTGCGATATGCCGTTAGGTTTACTTGCTGCATAGTTTTATCCTTGTATCGACGTTTAAAACCAACAATTAGTGACCTGACTGTGTGTCAATGACTTTATCTGTCGGACCACTAAACAAAATTATTATATAAAACATTTAATATTCATAATTTCGTAATACATAGGATGTTCAAATATAATTGAATCTTTTAATATTTAAGAGATCGTGTTGTTTGCCAAATATTTTTTTTTTTAATTTGTCTTTGTGACATAGTAGAAAATGTTTTGAGTAATAAATTTTGGATTTTCATTGCTATGTATGTTTTATTTATATATACTGTGGTCTTTGTAAGGTATAAATGCCTTGTGTCTTTTTATTTGTGTTCAATATTACGTCTTATCGTGAGGGTTTCAACTTTTAATGTCATTTTCCGTGTAAAGGGCAACGGTCTTAAATGAGACCTTTTCCCTTGAAATATTAGCTTATTTTACTACAAAACGCCTTTATTATTTTTTTAATTTTTGTAACTGTTGTAAGAACGCTAATAACTAGAAATGGTGTTTACAGAAAATATACTAAAATTGTTATTATTATTCTATTCAAGGATTGATAGAATTTGGAGATGGGAAAAAGCGTTTCTATTACCAAGGGCATACATTTTATAAACACAGTGCTATAAAGAAGGGTGGGGGATCGAGATGGCAATGCACTAAACGAGGATGTCCCGCCTATTTGCATTTGGACGACTACCTCCAAGTCGTACTTCCACCGAAGTGGATGCATAACCATGCTAAAATACTGCTTCACAAAAGCAAAAGTGGAATCTATATTAGACTGTAAAATAGTTCTCTATATAATGTATTCTCAGAAATAATGTTATAAGCTATAGTTGTTATTCTATCGTCCTTTAATATTTTATCTTTGAAAAATGATGATTATCTATTTAAGAAAATAATATTTACAATAGATATAATTTGCGAATACAATAAAGAATTTATGATTTAAAAAAATATCAATGATTACGATATATGTATTTTTAATATGTAATAATTTTTTAACTATAAGTTATGTTTTTAGTCATATTTTTATTTTCTACTGTAATAGTTTATACCCATTCCCTCTGACAGTTTTCCAATTTCTAACTAACCTTAAGGTTATATGGAAGACATTGGTGTTTTAGCGATGGATTTGTCTGGTACAATAAATTTTATTCCTGTTACTTATTGAAATTCTTGTATCTGTCTGTAGATGTATAATAAAGATATTTCTTCTTATTATAATTATTATAATGGCTGATATCAGAATGCTTTTCCTGTAAGATTTTATATACCGTGAGCTAATAAAAAAATGCTTATTTTTAATGTTAGTAGTTTTCAATAATAAATGCTGGATAGTATGGATTATGCTCTTTTAACTACCCTTGATACTCCTATCTTATTTAACAAAGAATTTTACGTAAACTTTTAAATGTCATCAGTTCAGAGATTTATTTATAAATAACTAGCGACTCGCCCTCGCTTCGCTTCGGGTTCGTCCCTAGACAAAAACAAATCTATCCCACGGTAACCGTACATTTTTCCAGAATGATGTACAACCTATAGCCTTCCTCAGTTAACGGGCTATCCAATGCAAAAAGAATGTTTTAAATCGCACTAGTAGTTCCTGAGATTAGCGCGTTCAACCAAACAAACAAACTCTTCAGCTTTATAATATTAGTATAGATTGTATTTTTGATGCCAAATATTTAAGGGTAATTAAAAAAAATATTTTAAAAGGCAACTATGTAATTTCACAATAGTATGAAAGTATTGTTTTCAATTAAAATTAGATTCTTATGTATTGAACAATATTTTTGAATTATTAATTCTATTGCCTTTCAGTTAATATATTCATGACGTCCCGAGGTAAGGCGAGACTGGTATACCATAACTACACGTATTACAAGCAAAGCAGGACGCGGACTGGATTCAGATGGGGTTGCACAAAGAACAGGTGGCACAAATGTAAAGCGTACCTTCATCTATCAGATGATCTACGTATAGTTAGAAGTAACATGCATCATACACACCCGGCGTTCGGCCTATCCACAAGAAAAGGCGAATAATTAGGATGAAAAAAATAATTTAGGGATTGAAGTAAAATTTTTGGGAGCTTATGCAACAGTGATCTTTTGATTTTTTGCAACTGTTTTTTTTTTATCAACGAAATTAGAATATATTAATATTTCATCTTCAATTCTATAAGATGTTTCGGTTACTAGAAAAAATAATTTGAGATTATTATAATAGTTACCCACAATCTAAGGTCCATAGTATATTCTTAAAAGTAATATTTTTTTTTAAGTTTCTAACATCTTTCTTGACTTTGCATAAATTATCATACAGAATTTCATATAAAGATGGTTGGTTATATAGATTCACGCCAGAATGCACTTAGACAAGTTTGCCTGTACCGTGCACGGGTAGAAAGAAGTAGGGTGATAGTACAAACGCAGGCCATATTCCAGCGTATTTGGCTAACTTGATAACAACGGTTTGAATAACAATAATTAGTTATTATATAAAGCATTTATTTGATCTCATTTATTTATTGATTTATATTTATAATTAAATTTAAAATGTCTATTTGAAATATATTATAGATACCAGAACAAGTGCCTCGATTATTGGCATAATATGTTACGTATCAAACTTATGTACGTATGAGATTTTACTTTACCACAAACAATAAAAAAATGACAAAAATATAATATACTTATATTGACATATGTAGTACATAATATGTGTACCTACCTATATATAAGTCTAAATACGTAACAACTGTCAGCTTTCTATTATAAAATAAAATTTTGTTGGAGAGGATCTATTATAAATCAAAATTATCGGTAATGATTTTTGGAAATTGGAAATGTTGACATTAAATAAGTACCTCCTATAACCTCCCAACACGCAACTACAATACTTTTCATAGCGGTTTGGCTCTATCATCATTTGGATTTTGGGGAAACAAACCTGTATGAAGTCTGTTACAAGTAATTGTTATGTAAAAGCTAAAATTATCATACTGATTTATATCAAAAAGGTACTTTAACAAAAATAGAGTGCTTACAATACGTAATTAAATGTAGATAATTATTAGATTTTCTGTATATACGAGTACTTTTGATGCGTAGATTATATTATATTATTTATATTTATATGTATAGTTGAATGTAAATACAATTGTTAAATATATATGAACGTGTAAATATTTTAAATTTTATATAGGTACATTATCTTACGATCCACAGCCAAACACACCTATCTTTTGTTTTTTTTGTCTCACAGCAGTTAGATATAGTATTAACCAGTGGCGAAAGGTCAAATTTTAATACAAGTAAACCACTCAGTTAGTCTTAATTTAGTCTCTTTACCTCATTTCGCTAAATTATATCAGAAACGCAATTAACGTCTAAAAACTAGTTATATACAGTATATACTAATTTAAAAATATAAGATTTTCTTAATTTAAAAACTCTGTGATATAATAATCCACATTGCTTTTAAAAGGTAAGCCGATGAGCCCAATTTATAAGAACCCTCGCCGCTGGTAGATATGTGCATAGGCCGTAAGGTACTATGTGTTAGTTAATCTGTGGCATAGGTAACAATTATTGTTTAAATAATTTGCCTTGACTTTAAACTATTTCATTCTACCCTTCAAGATCGAATTTTCATATTGAAATTTATACAACGTCATTTTTAATTTACTGAAGACCTTTTGGGAATATACTATTTAGATCATAACAACAACATCTGTAACAAAAAAAAAATATATTTCTTAAATTTTTATTTTCATACAAAAATAAAAATATTTTTATTGCACCTTCTAAATGGCAATAGTCCTAGCATCTGGTCAAGTTTAAATGAGTAAACGCCGCCTCCTACACCCCTCCACCCCTCCCACTCCACGGGCCAAAAATATTTTTATTTTTGTAAAATTTAAGATTTTTTTTCTTACAGATGTTGTTATGATGTAAATAGTATATTCCCAAAAATTCTTCAGTAAATTAAAAATCACTCTGTATACAAACACCAATGTGTATGTATAGTTAAAATCGATACTTTTTATCAGTTATAAACCGAAAAAGGTATCGCATTGGGTACTTCTTTACTTTTGGAGCCGATACTGAATGTCAAATCTATCTGTAATTGGACAAATGATCTAAAGATATTAGATAGGTTATTATTTCTGGTTGTTAGTAACTATATTAAATCTAGTCAACAAGCTGTGTTTATTTTGAAGCTTTAATATTCACTGTGATTTATTTTTATTTTTAAGTTTAAGAATAACGAACAAGATTTGTTTTGGTCAAAAAAATTTTTCATTGATATCTAGCGCAATAAAATTAATGTACCAATGGTTTTTTAAATTACGATTATTTTTTAACTCCTTCCCTGTTAAAAACTCCAATAGGATCCAATGGGAGATGGAGTTTTTCAACAGGGTCCCTTACATCCCAGACATCATAGATGTATGTGAAGTCCGTTTCTGCGTATAACTTTTTCCAAAAATACTCTGATTACACACACATTGTTTCTTAAATTACTACTATTACTACTCATGTATTTAGTGCGAGAAAACAAAAGTATGTGATGTCTATTCCCTCCCGGACAAATTCTAAGAAATCCGTGCGAATTTCCGAGAATTCAATTGTTATCTAGCACACCGGTGTGCTCGCGGTCCTTGAGGTGCTATATTGCCCGTGCGGCAGTAGTGGCAAGGACAGAAAAATATGGGGTTTTTTTACCATGACGGGAAATCGTCATGCATATATGTAAATCCTGCTTTAAACCATCTAATACTCGTAGTTTAATAACTTCCGAAAAAATTTATATAAATGTACTACTACGCAAATTATTCAAGTCTTTTAAAAAAAATATATTTTTTCTTGAATAGACAATTATTTTGATTCATTGCAGATTCGTCAATACCAAAAAAATATTTATTGTATATTTTGTTACGTTAGGTAAAACAATTAAAATGGATTTGCCGCTAGAAATTACTATAAAATTTGAACGCGACACACGCAAATTGTTTTAATTTACCAATAACCAAATTTTATTACAGCTATATTAACCACGTCCGAAAAAGGAGCAAAGATTCTCGAACTCAACGATTACGCGTACTTCAGAAGCGGTTCTATTTGCACACCTGCTGGGGCGTCGAGATTTAAATGTATGAACTTTGTTAGTGACGGCTGCCAAGCTTTCGTCAATATTGATGCCAATGGCGCCATCATACAAAAGTGTACCTTTCACAATCATCTGCCTCAAAAAATATTTCCTAAAATAAAACCCATGAATTGGTGCAAAATGCCTCAAGAGTAAACTTCAAGTTGTTTTTCTTTTTAAATGATAGATAAGTGATTGTTCTAGTTATTTTAAATGATTAACCAAATAGCTCAAAATAAATAATAGATTAATAAAATAATATTATATGGCTTTATATATTTTAGATTATCATAATAAAAATATATTTTTCTTTCGGTTATTTTATTTAAAATAAACCTATACCTACTATGCAGATAAAGTAAATTCAGAATTATCTTTAAGATTGCATTTCTCTTTTCTAGCATCATATATAAATCTTCTTAAAGGCACCAAGCTTCTAATGTACGAGAATTACTCTTTTTTTAAAAGCGGAATGATTAGAAATGAAGGTTATCGATATACCTGCTCATGCAATATAAGCAAGCGATGCAAAGCGCACGTTCACGTCAGTAAGGATGACAAAATAATTTACGCGATGACAAAACATAATCATCCACCACAATCGTACATGCGTATGAAAAACGGGCTTTACGTGAAGATATAGACGTTGAAAATATGGTACGTTATAATTAGTATGCTTAAGAAATTTAAAAATGTAAGGTTAAATGGAATATCTATATATATTGTAGTGTTATGGTGATACTAGATTTTATTGGCGGAAGAATAGCTTATTTATTAATGCAGAATCAAAGCTGTCTCCAATTTAAATTTCACTCACATTTCTTGAGCGACGCGAAAAAGTAACAAACACACTCACTGAAAGACTAAAGTTATTATATACCTATTACATATATGTTTCTAATTTTAGTGTTATTGTTGATTGCGTTGAGTAAATTGGCGAGTTCCACAATACCATAGTTGAGTGACTTTTAAACAAATCTAGTAAATGAAATCTGCTAAGCTTATATTTTTGTAAATATCTATATTTTTTCATTGTTTTTAGCATATTACATCACACCCTCAAAACTTCATTTTTGCGAAGAGTACACTTATTTCAGAAGCGAATCTTTTTACCGCAATGGTTGGCAATTCTGGAGATACAGCTGTTCATGTTTGGAAAGTAAAAATTGCGAAGCTCACGTCTATATCCATAAGGATGAAATTATCATTACCGATACGGCGCATAATCATTCTCCCTTAAGATATGTTAGAACTAAAAAAGGACTTTATCTCCAAATTTAAGTGTTTATAGCGTACCAATCGCAGTTCTGATGAATCGACCATAATGTTTAAGACAGTTTTTTTTTTAATTCGTACTATTTTAATTTTTTTGGACAATTCGTCTTTTTTAGACAAATCTTTTTTGTTTGTAGTATTTATAACGTAGCTGTATTTAAATAATTAAAACGTTATAGTTCTCACTTAAATATTATTACATAAATTCTGGTTTACATCTTGACTACTAGGTATACAAACAAATGACTTTAGTAAATAAATAAATTTGATAAGTTTTACTTATATCATTTCATCTTCTATTAAACAATTCGTATGGATTGACATGGTTGAAGTCATAACCGTAAATATCATTAATAATAACATTTAAAAATTCTTTAACGGTTATGACGATTTTAATTGACCTAATCTATAAGTTTAAGCTTACGCTTTTTTTTAATTATATTGAAAATATAGAAGAAATACAAGTACTAACAGAATTACAAATTTTCAGAAGTGGCAAAGTTCCTACAATTGGCTTCCGGAAGTAAAGTGTTACTCTATAAAAAGTACACATTCTCCAGAAGCGGAAAGGTACGAGGTGGAGGATCTAGATTTACTTGTTCCAGTTCGCATAGCAAGAATTGCAAAGCTCACGTTCATGTCAGCAAAGATAATCATATAATCTTGGCGGTTGCAGAACACACCCATGAACCCGCTAAATATATGGCGACAGATGAAGGATATGTGCGCATCAATCCAAAATATCCATCCCATTATAATGTGCAACATGAGATATTTGATTAATTCATTTGTTTCCTAAAAATTGGATAATCCTTATTTTTAATGCATAACTTAAAGCATAAGATTTAGTCTCTTTAAAGAAACAAAATTATTGGCCTGCGAAAACTATTTGTGTTGTCAATATTAGTCACGTCAAAATATATTAATTTGTAATTTCTTCTATAGTAGCAAATTCTTCTACAAGAATTAATTTATAACAAGAATTCCAAAAATTACTTTTACTATATAGCCATATACGAGTTGTTGTAACTGAATTCATATCATCTTGTACTCACTATTATAAAAATGACTGTTTATTAACTGTTTCATACAGATTTAAAATAGGACAGTTGTTCTCAAAACGATATTCTTATTGATGGGTTTTAAAATTTTTAGATAAATAACGTTTGATAATTCTAAGATTGTCACGAAATGCATGCTTTAACAAAATTTTAAAAGTGCTTGTGTAACTAAGACAAGCCAAGTCATAAGATTTTCCAATAAAACCTTTCACTTGCCTAGTGTCCATTTTTGTTAATAGTTTTATTCATATTGTAAAATATTGTCTCTGAGCTGTTTAACGTAACAGTGATTGCTTCTAGAAGCCTTATTTATTGTTTTTAATGGACTTTGATTCTTATACATATAACATATCAATAGGTTTTATCGAAAAATCCTAGGACACTCGAACTAAAGTAGCACTTTGGCTCCTACAATAACACTTGTACTGAAAAAGTGATTTGACCGATTGTCATATTTTTGGTGAACCGATCGAACTTACATTTTTTTTAATGAGGCTTCATTAATATTAGTAGCATAGAGGAAGTTATATTTACATTGTAATAAACGTCCCATTGCTGTCTGGGATTGAAGAATGCCAGATGGAACTCTCAGGCATTAGACAGTGGACTAATAGTAACGTACTCGCTAGGAAAATCAAGTGTAGCGGGTTCACACACCAGGTATTAATTGCATCTCTGACATTTTAATGTGTGAATTATTTTGAACATGATTACCAATTGCTATACGGTGAAGGAAAAGATTATGAGGAAACCTGCATGTCTGAGAGAACCTCATTGGTTTTCAAAGGACATGTAAAGTCCTCCGACCTGTATTTGACCAGCGCACCCCTACTCCTCAATGCGAGGAGCATTATTCCTTTGCTACGAGTAACAACATAAGATTATATATTTTAAATGTGTAATTTTTCTTTTGCGACTAAGCATTGCAAGTTCACGTTTGTGCAGAGTGGAGCAATATGTGAGTTTTATGGTACTATAACACTATGTAGTATGGTACTTTAACACTAACGTGTTGCGCGTAATAATTATTGCAGACTATTACAAGTCATACTATATAATTTTAGAAGTAAATATAGATTTTTACTAAAAGGATGAAGCATGTTGATCTATTATTATCACAAAATTAATATGATAAAATAGTTTAAAATAATATATATGAAATATTCGTCATCGACACTTATAGCATACACATACATACATATAGATAATTTAAGTCGTGCTTAAAATATTTTTGTAGTAGGTACTAAGGAAAAAAACTTTATGATTTATTTACAGTAATATACCATATATTATGTAGGCACAAATAATATTTATTATCATCAATGGTTATTTTTCTGTTTTTCTTAGAATTTTTTCTATGAAACAAAATTATTTTTAATTTATAAATGAAAAAGTTGCTCTTTATGTATACACATTTTTTATAAGATGCAAATTTTATCACTAATACTTTTATGGATTCAAAGTTAAAATGTCATTTAGCAGCTTTCTGTACTAATAGGTATTAGAATTAATGTTTGATGTGCTACATATGAATAGGATATTAGATGTTATTAGAGCTTAATAAGTAGATTTATGAACTTTCGAAATATCCGAAGTACGATTGGCCTTTACTTATCTGCCATTTAGTAGTTACGCCTAAATTACTTTTAGGCGTAACTTTATGTTTGTTGTATCGAGCCCAGAAAATTAAATTATCTCAACCATGGCGCACTCAATATCTCACCAACACTTCATCAGTAGCATGATATAGGAATGCATATTATTAAATCAAATTATTCCATACTAGCGATTCACCCTCGCTTCGCTTCAGTTTGTCCCTAGATTGATTCCCCATACAAACTTTCATTCCCATTTTCACCCCCTCAAGGGTTGATTTCCGTGATAAAAACTATCCTATGTCCTTCCTAGGGTCTCAAACTGTCTTCTTACCCAATTTCATCTAAATCTGTCCAGTAGTTGCGGAGTTTTTTCGGTACAAACAAACAAACAAAACTATCTTTCCTCTTTATAACATTATAGAATATAGACCACCTATCGTAGACCCAGTACGATATAACAGAACTATGCTAGAAACCTTATCAGTCGCGTGACGACATTTCACCAAAGTTTTAACGTTATCGGTTCAGGCGTGCATAGAAAACGAGTAGTTTTCTTAATATTTGATACTTCATACGAAATTCTTTTCATCCGGTAAGCAAATAAATAAAGGACAATTTTACTTCAGATCTTAGACTAAGAATAATTTGCACTAGAATAATTTAAAATCACAGTTGCTATTAGTAGGTTTAAACTTAGGATAAAAGTTTATGCTATATTCATATAATTCCTATAGGCTCCCTAGCTTATTTGGTTAGGTAATCATTTATGAGTTCACTATAATTAAATTCATGACTTATAATCCTTTCATTGTTTGTACACACGACACTGAGCGCACAAAGATTTTCTTTAATTAAATTAAGGTTAGAATCGACAATTGAAACAATAATACTTTCTTAGATTTATGCGAATATTTGACATTTTAAATAATAAAAAAGCTTGTAAAATTGAATTAAGTTTTCTTCTTTAAAGGAATAAAATTTAGTTGAAATACACATAGGTAGATAAATTATCATGTGTCTAGTGAGTAGATTTACTTTAAACTTTATTAACATGCAGTAAATATTTAGCTATGTCCACATTATCGTGATAGTTAAGTGACACTGTATTGCAAAGTCTTAAATAAAGTTCGATTTTGATCAAACTTTGACTATTTTGAATCATGTCCTTGTGATTGTCTTGTATTTCTTGCAAAAATGTGTTGGAATTGTGAATAAAATGTAAAATAAATATATTTTGATATATAGAAAAAAATCTATATTAACATTTTCATTTTTAATGATTGCTATATTTTATATGCTGACCTTTAAATATCTTAATAACATAACATGTTAAGGCACTAAAATGCTCATAATTTTTATTTGTCTAAGTGTCCTGTTCATATAATATTGCAGTTACATTGTAGGTACTCTACAAAAGAAAAAACTAAAAATTACGGGAGGTTGGCAATGCCACAAAGGTTCTATTTCCATTAAAGACGAAAGCAGCTGCTGAATTGTTACAAATATTATTATTTAAAATTGGTTTTGTTGGTGTATGCTTTATTTGACGCAGTTTTTGCTTTTTGTTGAAGAATCACGTGAGATAAAAGTTTGTTACAAAAAAATACTTCACAGCAAGGACACAAAGCCTAGGTAATCTGGACAAACATAATAAATAATATCTAGGTATTATTATTATTTATCAAAGGTGGTCTTTGTCGGTCGTATTTGCTTTAATACTTTATCAAAATTAAAGATTGAGATGATAATTTTAAAAATTGTATTTTAGTAATGGCAAATATAAATGGGAAATTCAAGTTTATGTTATACAAATGCGTATTTGCACAAAGAATGTGGAAGACGCCGGACGCCGTCTACTGAAAGCGGCCACCAAACGACAATGCTAAGTTTAGTAGTTGCATGAATAAAAACTTTTTATAAAAAATAAAAACCGCCTTCTAGATATAAAAAAATAAAAAACTATAGATATCTAATCAGATATTTTTGAAGTCGGTGCCAGTGGAAGCAAATCAAATTAAAGCTATTTCGAAAGCTATTAAACAAGAAACAAAACAAAAAAGAATTTTTCAAATATGTTGATAAATTACGGATTAAAAAATACATCCAAATTAAGAATTTCCTCCTTCTTTTGAAGTCGGCTAAAAAGATTAAACGATTCAGTGCATGTATTTATATGCGTCTTAGAGATACATCTATACATATAATAAAATTCTAACTAAGCCGAATCTGTACATTAAATATTTTTTGAAAAATCTTATTAAAATAGACATTAGTATAGATATAGAGGCCGAATCTATAGTTTTTAGAATCTTTGTCTGTCTGTCTATCTGTCTGTCTGTTACCGTCATCATAGAAAAACCACTGGAGGGATTTTGATGAAATTTGATATGATGAAAGCTGGTTATCCGGGTCAACATATAGGGTACTTTTTACTGCGGGAAAATATCTCATCTTTGAGAAATCTATACTAAACGCTAAAACGTAAGAACCCGAGCTGTGCGAGGGTGAGTCGCTAGTTTATTATATGATTCGTCACAAAAGCTGTGCGATAATTGGCTTCATATCACAATCAACACAGTTTCATTAAACAGTATTTTTAAAAGATTGAAACTTACAATTAGTGAAACTAGAGACATAATCATAAACAAACTTGCAAACAGAAGTCACGTTTGTAATTTTTGTTATATAAAATTGCATTATTATAAATTTATTAAGTCACTAGCGACTCACTCTCGCTTCGCTTCGGATTCGTCCCTAGACAAAAATAAATGTATCCCACGGGAACCGTACATTTTTCCGGGATGATATATAGCTTATAGCCTTCCTCAGTTAACGGGCTATTTAATGCAAAAATAATTTTTCAAATCGGATTAGTAGTTCCTGAGATTAGCGCATTCAACCAAACAAACAAACAAACTCTTCAGCTTTATAATATTAGTATAGATAAATGGGTTATTATACTAAAAATATTGAGAAACGTTTGAAGCCAAAAAAATCTATTCGACGGTAAATTTTTATATGAATTAATTAATTTATTTATTTTAGAAAAAAATATAACTACGATTGATACACCGGGGCAATCTCGGTGTCTGCGAGAGCGAAAGATACACTTACCAAAGCACTTGCCTAAGAAATATGGAAAAACAATGAGAAAAAGATGTAGAGTGTGCTATTATAATGAAAAAAAGAGGGTTGCCGTTTTATATGGATGTCCTGATTGTCCAAGATTTCCGGGATTATGCCTAGACTGTTTTGGAAAATATCACAATTATTGAGATCTTACTGGCTTCATATTCAGTAACTGCTCAGAAAATAAGTAAAATTACTGACACTTTTACCCATTATCTTGTATTGTTTTAAAAATTACCTTCTTTTATGGAATATTCATTAGTATTATACACTTTATTATGTAAATAATTTGTATCTAAAAATAAATATTTTATGTTTTTATTGATAAATAAATAGTTAAAACAAATGTCTCTTTTACAACAGCCAAGAACGCCATGCTTTCGAAATTATGAGGTCAGAAATCATGGGATCCTATATAAATACTAGTTTTATTCGATCTTATTGCATTTTATTGCGAGCTTGGATTCTTTATGGAAATTATTTCATTCAAATTCCAAAATCCCAATACCTACAGACTTGAAATATTCATTGTTTTAATTGCTGTCACGAGAATTGAACTCCGTGAAATTGTCAGTTAACAGCTTATTTGTCATCAAGTACTACTTCTGTATCTACTACCGCAATTTTTTACTTAGAATTTTTCGCTTCTATTCTATAAAACGCAAAGCGTGTCATCAGTTTTCATGGCGCTTGGCACGACTGTCATGTCAAGCTTGGCTGTTACCGACAAAGTTTGTGAAGCACTGAATCTGTTAATATATATGTGTGTACTATACATACATCTAGGTAGACCAAGTTCACTTCATTTTCTTACTTCCTCCGTGCCTAGGAAACATGTGCTAAGGCGGTAGTTATTAAATACGTTGCATGATAGTTGAGATCATCAAAAGTCGTTTTAATCATACGTTTTACTTCACAATACTTTTACTTCAATAAATCCCATTTGTGCAAGGTAAATGTATGATGATCAATGACTTGACTCTTCATAATACGATAAACTTTCTCCTATCCATACATAAATGTTTAGGCAGGTATCCATACAAACGAAAATCTAACCTACGTATCTGCTACTTGATGATTCTGTACAACAGAAGAATTTGTGTTATTTTTTACTTTAAAGTTCAATAAGTTAATTTAAATTGTTCTTTTTGTTGTCAGTGAAATTAATACGGCTGATGAATGGGAAGGAACTAGCCATGATCAATGGTTTTACTTTCCATAGAACATTGACTGCAAAGAAAAGTGGTGTCAGATGGCGGTGCTCATATAAAATGAGAGGATGTCGGGCACATTTTGTAGTTGGTGAAGATGGAAAAAATCTACGTATCTATAATAACTTTCATAATCACGAACCACCTGTATATAAAGAAGTCAATGGATTATTTTATAAAATGTAAAATGTAAATTAATTGTATTATTATGTTGTTATAAATTAAGGTGTGGGATCTTTTGTGTTCTTTCTTTTTATATATAATTTCCTTCCTTTTGATAACCTAAAGGCACTTTTATTTTAACTGTGCTTATAACTGCACACGATTTTTTTTTAATTTACGTTGTAATCCCAAAATGGATACAAATATACTCCTTAATCTAATAACATTTAATTATTGAGTAACAAAACATTGGCAATTGAGTTCTGAGACGCATGCACTAGGACAAACCTTCCACAAGACGCTCTCATCTTGAATATTGCTCCCGCCATCTACTATCTTAAGATGCTGAGTAGGAAGAAAAAAAAGAAGAAAAAGTTGACTATTTCACTCAACGCTCTTTCATCATAATATATCTAATATATTTAAACGAGCAATTCTTGTATATTTATTTATTTATACCAGCGATCTCGGAAACGGCTCTAACGATTTCGCTGAAATTTAGCACGAGGGGGTTTTCGGGGGCGAAAAATCGATCTAGATTAGTCTTATGTCTGGGAAAACGCGTGTTTTGGAGTTTTCATGCAGTTTTCTTTCGCATTATTCCACTCGGGCATATGCATCGTGGTCAAGCGGCCAAGGCGCCAGATTGACATTCACAGGGGTCCGGGTTCGAAATTCGGTAGTATACAAAGCTTTTACTTTCGTCTTTTTTTTTTGTTTTAAGCCAAATTAAAAAGAGAATTGTGCTCTTGGCTAAAAACTCCGAGCGAAGCTCGGTCGTCCAGGTACTCTTTAATAAACTGTGCAACCTATTTTTAGGATATAAACAATGATATTTGTTGAAACGATATATTTTGTAAATATAGCAAAATTTACACGATGTTTTCTTTTATATTGTTCTCTACCACTAGAGACCATTATGTTATACTTGAGACTCACCCTCGCTTCGCCTCGGGTTCGTCTCTAGACAAAAATAACTCTATCCCACGGGAACCGTACAATTTTTCGGGATGATATATAACCTAAAGCCTTCCTCGATAAATGGACTATCCAACACAAAAAGAATTTTTCAATTCAAAGTAGTTCCTGAGATTAGCGCGTTCAACCAAACAAACAAACAAACTCTTCAGCTTTATAATATTAGTATAGATAACATGATGATACAAGTCGCTGAATGCTTAGATACTATATAGCTAAATATGTTTCAAATTCTAAAAATAAGCAAGATTAAAAAGTATGAATTTGTAAATATTATGAATTAGTACAGAAACTTATTAGACCTGAAAAGTTTTTGTAAAAATACAATGATTTTATTTTCTTCATAGTATTCGAAATATTTTATGTTTGTCTCTCACCAGATGCTCACTTCATGAAACTCTTAAATGGCTCTACTTTGCTTATGGTGGATGACTACACCTACCACAAAATAGCAGGTGTTAAATATAATGGGGGAATAAGATGGCAGTGTTCTTCGAGAAAGAAGTTTAAATGCAAAGCCTTTGTGGTTCTCTCCGAAGATGAAGAAAATATTTATAGGATAAGTGGCAGCCATAGCCATGAACCTCCCATTTATACCGAAGCTTTGCCAGGTCTATACGTCAAAATATAAGACGAGAAAAAGTGATTCATGATCTATTTTTACAAGAAAGTGGCTTAATTATGAAGAAAAATATCAAATTTATATTTTTATATATATTATATTTATTTTATGTAAGTAAGGGTAGCCTTGACCATATTTTATCAGGTAATTTATTTGTATGTATGTACATAAATTAAATACAAAATGTTATGTTTAAAAGAAAATATTTTTCATTTGGTAAGATGAATGGATATCTTCTATTTTGACGACACGCTTAACTCAGTTTGTAGTGACCCTACTTATTGTGCCAGCGGTCGCGGGTTCGAGTCCCGCTGGGGGCATTCATTTGTGTAATGAGCACTAATGCTTGTACTCCAACTATCTGGTATCCATAACACAAGCCTCGCAGCTTACCATGGAGCTAGATGGTGATGTGTGTTAATATCCCAACATATTTGTTTATTATTATTTATTTATTTTTAAAGCTACCACTCACGTTCGGACCGGTTTGGTTGGTTGAATCAAATTTGCAAGTCCCCTCTCTTAACAGCTAAACGCTTATCTAGCTCTACCCATCAGTCTTCATTTGCGAGTGTCGTGAGTTTGTTCATTATCTGCCGATGCCGTTGCGAGAAATAAACTTTTTTTAAATTTTATAATATTAGAAACACCTCAGCAATTTAGATGGGATACTTTTCGTTTTTATAATAATTTCTTATGTAAATACGTATTAATTTCCTTTTTTGAAGAATTTCGTTACAAGTCAACTCGTGCAGGTTCTACCGTAAAATAGCACCAACTAAGGCTTATCTAAAATCTGCGACCCCACTCGCCGTTGAAAGTCAAGCATTCATTCTATCATCTGACTCTATTCCACTCAACTAGCCCAAACCTGAAACACTAAAGTTGAAAAAGTAAAATTATGGGAAAATTTTCTAAAATTTTGTGTGTGTTGTGTTATGACTAGTTAAGCCTAGATAAGATAATGGTTTTAGTTTCTATAGATATTTTAGTTAATTGACTGTCTCGTCTCATTTTGTACTTTCTTTAGTTATAATTTGTAAGTAATTTTTGGATTTACGCACTTAGAATTGTTTTCTTAATTATATTCAAAATTAAAGCGATAAAAATATATATTACATTATATATTTTTTCGCAGGTGCACACTTCATACGACTTATAAATGGAGTGAAGTTATTATTGTTAAACAAATATTCGTATCACAAAGTAGCGACAGCCAAATACTGTGGAGGGTTCAGATGGCGGTGTTCTTCAAAGAAAAAGCGCAAATGTAGGGCTTTTGTGGTAGTGACAGAAAAGGATGATGCTATACTCCGAGTCGCTGGGTCACACAATCATGAACCACCTGCATACAAAAAAACTCCTTTAGGCTCCTATATACGAGTGTAAAAGGATATTTAGCAAATATAATAGAAAAATTATACAAAAAAATCAAAACACATTCAATATTATAAAGTAGATTCGCTGTCTGTTTTTAATCAATTTTAAAAGTTCTAGTCTATGTTGTAATATGTAACCATAATTCAAATTAGGAAAGAAGTCAGAGGTTGGTTCCAAGTACAGAAGCAAAAAATGGTTCAGATACGGCACGAGCGCAAGATTGTATTTTTAATAAAATTTTCATATATCGGTGTCTATTAAAATACAACTAAATATTTAAACCTATAGTAGTTATTCATCAGATTCAGCAACTCAGTGTTTTAGATATAGAAGGAAACTCAATTAAATATTCGAAAATTCTATGTTAGTATATCGTCCGTACGTCCTACCAAGGTTAGTCCAAAAAATGTATTGATGTATTTTTGATCAAAAAGAAATTGAAATTTTAAATTATTGATGTTATATAAATGTGTATATATATATTATGTAATTTATTTAAAAGACATGTTATTTAATTTTAATATAATAAATGTTTTAAAATTATTATTTTTTTGCTCTCCTTTCACCCTAAAAATTGTTTTACAAGTGGGTATACAAATTTACTAAAATAGAGGTAAAATATATAATGTTATTAATTACATAATATACTGGTTTACGCGAATATTTGACATTTTAAATAAAACTATCTTTTCGTATTTTTGCGCGGATTTATTTTGATTTTTGTTTTTAATTTTTTTATTTTTAACAACTACCTAAAATTAAATAAATAATATTCCAAATTCAATTATAAAACTTATTAAAATTATAAAAATGATTAAAATTAACAAATATTGTAAGGTACCTTGGTGCAATTTTTGAATTTTTTGAATTCATTTTGTTATTTTGTGGGTAAGCTGTCTATACAACTGTATAATGCCTCTGAGACATCTAAAACCTTAGTCTCTCCCGTGACCATGATTGTTGTAAAGCATTGGAAACTACAGGAATCAAAAAACAAAATAAATCCGCGAAAAAATCCGAAAAAATAGTTTTATTTAAAATACATATATTGAATTTAATAAAAGCTTGGTTTATATGCATAATTCCTTACGTAGAGACTTAAGGATGGTTAAATGCTCATTTGAGCCAAAATTTATAATGTCATATAATATTATTAACAATAATAACACTAAATAGTCTTCCTTTTCCACTGAACTGAAAATTTTTACAAAAGTCGTCTATATCGCTATAGGTACCAATGATCACTTTCAGACCAGGCTTAAGGTGTAATAAATTTCAAGTGTAAACAAAATAAACTATTTATTTTTATCTAGTACATACATAATATAAATAAGATATTTATAAAATTGAATCCATACACTATAACAAAATAATATCATTTATAACTATGTCCTATGGCTTTTTGTGGACACATAGAAGTACGTACCTATACGTAACATAAATAAACTAAAAACTTTTCCCAATATCTAAATATAATTTTAATATGTATTTACATATAAATATTATCTAATGCAGATACGAAGTTTATTTCCTTAACTAATGGGAAAGTTCTTCTTATGGTGGATGGATACACGTTTCACAAAGGTGGTGGACATATCAGGTGTTTTGGTGGAGTCAAGTGGAGATGCTCTGCGTCGAAGAAGAAGTGCAAGGCTTATGTAACGATGTCCGATGAAGATGACTACGTAATAAGATACTATTTAAACCACAATGACCATGAACGTCCGATATACAAAGAAGATAAATTGGGAAACTATATTAAAATATCATAAATTTTAAAGCTATTTATTATAATTAAAGTACAAAATTATTTTGTTTTAGGAATAATTTATTAATCATGAAATAAAAATTAATTTTGGGATTAAATACATAAAATAACAATTATACTTGTATGAATGAAATAGTTGATAAATGACATACCGCCTTTATAACATGCACCTCAAGAGATACACAACACACACACACATTGTCATATAATAACTTATTAGATAGAGGGAAAATAATTAAATTATTCAATAATTATTTATAAATCTATAAAGGTTAATGTTAGGTACACGACTACATTACTGAACATATAAACTTGTCACTTCCCATTGAGATATTCCCAAAACCTGGGGATAGTTCAAAAAACTTTTACAGCCACGTATGGCTATGGGTCGGGCTCCGCATGCTCACTATCCATTCTTAGCAAACCATCAAAGTTATCGTGCGAAACGCTGTGAACATTCTTAATTCTTGCAAATAAACAATTAGCAATCCACCCAATGTTGGTGTAAAAGTGATTGGTGCACAAACGCGACATAAAAACCTACGGGAGCTGACATCGAACCAGGTAGTCCATGCACCCTTTCATTCATTACCCAAAAGTTTATAAGTTATTTTTTTACTGTTCTTTTGTTTTAAATATATTAATTATGCTTACATTAAATTTTATTTTTCATCAAATACTTTTAAATATATATTACCGGCCAAACCCGATTTCAAGCCAAATTAGTTTTTCCTAGGCCAAACCGACTCATCTTAAGTGTGTCAGGATATACTAATTTAGCCCAGGACAATCTACTTTGGCCTAAATACTTTAGGCTTAACTAGTTTGGCCTAGGCCGTACTGATTCAATCCTTGCAAGTAACAAAATAAATACGTTGGAACCCGTAGTAGCACAAAAAGTTCCGTTTTAGTTTGATTCTAAAAATTATTTTTATTATTTCATTATAGCACTTATGATATTGGGGATTCTGGGTTTGAAATAAAAAAAAGACCTAACGACATTATCCAAGTCGGCTCTGTTACATAATAATACTGGATCAAGATCCGGCTGCAAGATTACTACGTTCATCGAGTATTTAATCAAAATCATTTTTTATAAACAATAATAAAAGAGACAATATGTTTTGACCGGGGTGCCTATTAAAATGTGACCGCTAGTATTTTCAATTAAATTAATAATAATTGACTTTTTGGAACAAAATCGATGCACTTGTTATTTAAATAAATTATACTCCACTTCAAAGAAATATACGTAGAATACTTGAAAAGTCGGTACAGTATTTAAAAGTATACCTGTTTTTTTTATATATATATTTCTTTAAAATATATTTTTATTTATCATTTGCCTAAAGAAAATATATTATGTTTTTACAACATACCTTATTTTTAAAGAAGAAAACTTTTTTCATTTTTACTTGCTTACTGTATAAATTATCAAAAGTTATTAGTCTCGTTTATTTACAGTTAACTTAATTACCGTGGTTGATCGGAGCAAACGACTTGGAAGACCATGCAAAAACGCGTTATCTGTTAATATTCGTTTTGACAATATTGGTCATGTCATAGAAGAACATGAGAGTAAACGTCGAAGAAGATGTCGACAGTGTAAAAGTACAACAATTTACATGTGTAACAAATGTCAAGTACATCTTCACGCTGATTGTTTTAAAATGTTCCACTCACGCAAATAATGTCGCGTGCATGCCTATAGTAAGTTGCTAGTAATTTTGAAGATCAGTAATAACAATGTTGCGTCGGTGCAACATTTTGCATAATATTAAACAATCAATATTTTTCTCAATATAATTTTTTCATCTTGAATGTGTTTATATTTGTTATAAACGATAGTTAATATGTTTTTATTGTCACCTTTGTTAATGTTAAATGAAGAAAACTTTCTTTCTTCTTTGCTTGCCCACTGTATAAATTACCAAATGTTATTAGTCTTGTTTATTTACAGTTAACTTCATTACCATGGTTGATGGGAGCAAACGACTTGTTATTGAAGATTACATGTTTCACAAGTCATACCATAGTGCAAACACGAAAGTGAAGAGATGGCGATGTTCCGCCAGACAGAGAGGATGTAAAGCTTTAGCCTTACTAGACAATGATGAAAAAATGATTAAAAAACTCAATGGAAACCACAATCATCCGCCCCCACATTTAGAAAAATTTAAAAATATGTTCATTCATTTTAGAAACCACAGGAGAAAGACGAAATAGTTTAAAATCTAAAGATTTGTTAATTTATGTCAGAATATTTCTGCGAAAAAATCTGACATAAAATATTTATGAAAACTGAAAAGTGATATCTAACATTTTGTAATAGGTAGGTAATAGAGAAAACTGAACGTTTTTAGGTCCCAATTATAATAATGTCACGTTTCGATCACGTCACGTAGCGATGGTACGTTTTTTAACAGTTAGTATGGCATAGAAAAGCAAAAACAAATCTATCCCACGGGAACCGCACGTTTTTCCGGGACAAAAAAGAACCCATGTGCTATTCTAGACTATAATCTATTTCTTTGCCAAATTTCATCCAGATCCGTTCAGCCGTTTTGGCGTGATTGACTAACTATCTATCCATCCATCATAACTTTCACATTTATAATATTAATAATGGGATTGCTAAGAGTCCTATAAATCATGAAAACTATTATTGTTATAAAAAATCATTGTTTACATATTATTTCGGAAACGTTTTGTTTAATCTTGTATTATTCTTACTATGTAAACAATAAAGAATTTAAATATTTTTACAAAATTTGCTTTTAATTTTTAAATCTTTACAAATACATTTATATATATTTTTAATTTAAAAGAAAATATCATAACACATTATCGGCAGCGTGGACAAACAAAAACTTTAACGTTAAATTATTTATTCTATTTTAGATAAACTGTCTTCCACGTCAATGGACCAATGTAATATCGCAGAAGAGACAGATGATGTTTGTAATAATGTTTTCTTAGATATAGACCGTTCTAAAAATCGCCCTGCCAGACTTACTGTGCTGTTGCAGGATATTAGACACTGCAATATGAAGGAAATCAATAAATCTATTGCTACTGAAATTGATGATCGTGCACTAGAAGCTGTAAATAATAATACTGTTGAAAATTCTTCAACTCCCTCAAAGATAAGAAAAAGGATTCTAAACTCACAAGCCTGGAACAAGGAACTCCTAAATTTAGGAAAGAAATATCGTAGCAGAACAGGGCGCATCGTCAAAGAAAGGATTATGGGTCCAACTTGTAATTGTAAATTTCAATGTGCCACAAAAATTTCAGAAGATGAGCGAATGAGATTTTTCAAAAAATTTTGGGAACTCGGTGACAGAGAAAAACAATGGTTATGCATAGTTAATAACACAAAAAAGCATAATAAGTTAAGCACGACATTACAAAGAGAGTTAATGTATAACAGACAGTACACTTACAGGTATTATTTACCTATCGATAAAAAAGACGATGTCATTAACGCCAAAGTAAATGTATGCAAAATTATGTTCCAAAACACATTAAATATCGGCAAATCTATGGTCAAAACAGCGTGGGAAAAGTGTGATAGTGATAACACGATTAAAGGAGACATGCGTGGTCGTCATAAAAATCACAGAAGAATTATCGATGAGGATATGATAACATCTGTCTGCGATCATGTCAGAACTTTTGAACCCGTTAAATCAAGTAACAGATCACATATACTTTATTTAAATGGCAGTCTTAATTTCACTCGAATGTTTGATTTATACTGGAAGTGGCCTGATTTAAGAAATTATGCCAACCGAGCCTCTACTATTCGTCAATACAGGGACATTGTAAATAAGCACTTCAATGTAACTTTCTGCTGTGTTAAAAAGAAGAAATAGTTATTTGATAGTATGTCAAACTTTTAGCGGCATTATATAAATACATAGATTCTTTAAAAATGTTAAAGTCGAAAGATTTAACCTTGTGACATATAAATGTTGTATTGATTTAAAAGAGCAGCGTTTCATTTAATAAGACCTTAGCGTTAACTAAACTGATCCTATTGCAAAGAAACCAAAACAATAATACTACTTACTCTTTCAGCATCCGCTGTTGAAATGTTGAAACATTATCTATTATTATAGTAAATAATTATTTAACTAATAAACAATTATTGACAGTAATAGTTAACTATCTCTACGGCAGATAAAGCCATTAAAATTCCTTCTATGCATATCGGCGGTCTATATTATTAATTAAGAGTTTTTAAATTTCATTACTTTTCAGGAGAGTTGGTGAAACGCTCCAATAACCGTATAGGTTTGCTGTATAAAGGTCATATGTATTCAAGACATACGAGGGTTCATAGGGTTTGCTACAGATGGCGCTGTGTAAGACATTATATGCGATGCAACGCCTACGTACATGTCGATGACCGTAATATGATCGTGAAAGGCGATTTGGTACACTCCCATGAGATGCCAGAAATTTTTGTCGTAAATAATGTATATTATACTCGTCAGTTTGATCATTAGCTGTTTTTTAGAAACTCAAGATTCACAATTAGCGTCTCAAAAGTGTCCTCAAAAAAAAAAGAAGTGAACAAAAGAGATTTGAAAATAGATGCTTTCAGATCTCTTTTGTTCATTGTTTTTCGGGTAACAAAATTAAAAAGCACGTTGGTTCGTTTAAAAAAGTATTTTAGGTATGTGATTTGCTAAGTTCGAATTTGTGTTTTGACTGTTAGAAATATACATTTTTGAATTTAATGCTTTCGTTTGACTTAAGCGGTATTTACACGGTTCGATTTTCGCCGTGCGGTGAGTCGCTTCACAAATTGCCTCACCAAGCCGCATCGCTAGCCCATTTACACAGGTTACTAAAATCGCATGCGGCTCGGTCATTTCCATCGAAAATGTTGAGCAGAATAGCCGTTTGTGCCGGAATTGAATAATTAATTATTCAACAATTGCTTAAAGAACAAAGAGAGAAGAAAAATCAAAAGGAAAGAAGAAAACGCGAAACACCTTCATGCGGCGGGCGATCGCCTGCAACTGATCGTTTACACGGTCGATTTTAGTCACCAGTCGCATGCGGCCGGTCGCCGCGCGGCCAAAGTCGGATGCTACCCAACTTTGGGGCTTGCGGCTAAAGCCGAATTGCTATTTAGATGGTCGATTTACGCCGCCCGGCAAAAATCGTGCGGCTTTAGTCACCCGTGTAAACTCCTCATTACCGGCACATGCCGACGTCACTTTAAAGATATATTTGTGAGGAAGTGTGTATCTATGTTTTCAAATATCAATGATTTGATTGGAACAGGATAGCTAAGTTTATATTTGTGGTCATTTGCGTTTTTTAAGCTTTGAAATATTATTACTTAACTGTGCCACAGAATAGTAATAATAAGGCATTATCATTAAAGTGGATGACAAATAATAAGAATCCAATATTAGTTTATTTTGGAAATAATGATTAAAATTGTCTAAGTTAGATACTTCCTAGCGTTAAATATACATATACTCGTAATTGCACTTACTGCAAATATTCACGACAACCATTTGTGGAATTTAAAGTCCTTTTAGATCGAGTATTGTGCATTTTTTTTTTAAATAACAGCTATTTAGAATTACCTTTATAAAAGGTAAAATATCTGAATGCTTTACGATGTATGAAAAAAATAAGACAAAGTCTGAATGGATTTCATATTTTTGCCTTGTATACCTACTACTAATTTCATTTTTGATCTTAGACACTGGTATATAAAACTAATTTCGTAATAAGCGTTGTCAACTGTTTCTTATCGTGTTATATTTATGTGTAATCTTTCCTCACTGTAGTGTTCAATCTTTAATCGATATAAAACGTATGTACCTAACTAGTAATTTTTTATATACATAATATTGATAATAAGAAAAGTTATTATCTAATAAATATTTATATTTCTTAATTAAACTATTTTTTAGTTCTTAATGTCTAAAGGATTTATAATGTCTAAAAATTTTAATTTCAAAAGTGGTATTCAAGAATTATTCAAGAACTAGCGACTCACCTTCGTTCGGGTTCTTTCCTAGGTAGGTTTTAACTGTTAGTATGGAATAGATAGGCTTAATAGGGGAAAGGGGAAAGTTTGGTAATTTGGACCGTTTTTTCCTCAAACGCATTTTAAATATATATTTTTTAGATTTTTCTATACTCTATAGTATGAAATGAAATTATAATTTTTCAGCTTCGCATTTATTAAGCATTAATCTATATCAGTAGTTATAGATAATTTAAAAATCAACTAAATGTGAGATTCGAGCTTTGTTTCAATTTAGTCAACTGCTTCCGTTAATTGGACCACGGGGTTGCTAAATCGGACCTCAATAGGCTCTGAGGTAAAACAAATAAAAAAAAATTATAACTAAACAAAGTGTAACACAGTCTAGGTAACAAACCTATTAATTATATATAAAAAAAAAGATTAATTCCTATATCTAAAAATCTAAGCCCTTCCTTACATACGTAAGATAATTATCGCAAATATCAGGATTTCTTGTACAATTTCCGTGATTCCAATTACATGAATGCATCATTATTCAAATTATATGCATCATTTTCAATAATATTCAAGTTTACAGGGTTTTGTTCTTTAAAATAATACAAAATACTGTTTTTTTTTCTCGTCCCTCAAAACTACATAATATTGATGGAAATTTCCGCATACGCTACGTCAGTTTACTGCTTTTGTACTAAAAAAATTACTAAGTTTTAATTAAAGCTACATTTTAGTCTGTAAACGGTCGCCGTATTCGTGTTTTGACAGCATTTGTGTCACTGTAATGCAAAAAAAGGTCGCGCGTCACGTCGCGTTGTGCTGTTTGAAGTTTCCACTACGAATGTAGTTTTTTACGGTACGTATTGTTGTTATGATATACTTTTTTGGTACATATATTTCTTGATATACTTTTTCGTTCCTAATTACAAACAAAAATATAGGACATTACGTTGAAAAACCTGCGTTTTTGAGTTTGTGTTTTACATTACACGTCACTTTTACATACACAGTCGTGTTATCACTATCACACTTTTCCCACGCTGTTTTGACCATAGATTTGCCGATATTTAATGTGTTTTGGAACATAATTTTGCATACATTTACTTTGGCGTTAACGACATCGCCTTTTTTATCGATAGGTAAATAATACCTGTAAGTGTACTGTCTGTTATACATTAACTCTCTTTGTAATGTCGTGCTTAACTAATTATGCTTTTTTGTGTTATTAACTATGCATAACCATTGTTTTTCTCTGTCACCGAGTTCCCAAATTTTTTTGAAAAATCTCATTCGCTCATCTTCTGAAATTTTTGTGGCACATTGAAATTTACAGTTACAAGTTGGACCCATAATCCTTTCTTTGACGTCTTTGACTTCTTTTGTTTTGAAACAGCAGTCCATTACGCTACGTGATGTATCGGAACGCCAAATGTAGCGTAGAGGAGTTCTTAGCCATGTTTCACATTATAATTTAATTTTTTTTCCGCTAACCTTAGATGTTTTTGAAATATTTATTTATTAATAAAATCTTGAGATTATTCGAGTTTCATACTTATGATAAAAACGAGAAAGTGCTGGCTAACAAAAATAAATCTTGTATTATTATCAAGATCATTTTGTAAGACTTCGATTTTATTCGATTAAAGAAGTAGATTATATTAATGAAAACAAAAAAATAAGTAAAAATGTAATATAGTATCAAAAAATTGTATGCATTTCTAAAGCTATGTGCTTAACATTTGTGGATCTTCAAATAAAAAAAAATTAAGTCGATTTTTCAAAATTTGCTGTGTTTTAAATAAAACTGTCTTTTCGGATTTTTTCGCGGATTTATTTAGATTTTTGGTTCCCGACGTTTCGAATGCTTTACAGCAATCATGATCACGGGAGAGACTGGTCTCATAGAAGATAGTTTTATTTAAATTGTCAAACATTCGCGTAAATCTAATACTCGTAAAGTATTAAATCAATTGTACTTTACGACTGTAAAATTTGTCTAGTAAAGCTATTACTTTTGCTTCTAGCATTCAGCATTGCGTTAACAGCTGCAGAGCGATCTAAACGATACAGGGAAAGAATAAAACAAGACCCAAAAAAGCATGAATATCATAAAAAAAGGAACTCAAAAGACTGAAAAAACATATGAAAAATATTAATGAGCTAACCGAAGAGCAAAAAGAAGCTAGAAGAAAAAGATGGAGAGAACAAAAACGGAATCACAAAGAGAAAAAGAAGATAAAGCAAAATAAAAAGATAAATTATTTATATAAGAAGATAAATTTGTAAAATAAGTTATTTATTAGTTTTATAAATTAAGTTACTGGGCGATTCCGCTATAGAGGATTCTCGACTTTAATTTTTAAATTACATTATTTGTTACTTCTTTTGATACCATTGCAAAGATAAAAGTTGAAATTTAATATTAAAAAAAAAAATATTCCATTTTACTTTATATTTATTTTTTTGGCGCACTTGCAAAAACTACCATTCAAAGAATTAGTTTAAACTGCAAAATCACATCTGACAACACTGACGAGAAATAGCTGTTGCCGCCCGTTTGACGTATGTTTTAAATTAGCTAAATGTGAAGTGATAATATTAGTTTCTTTATATACGACTAAAATTTAAGTACTTATTATATTTTAAGCACCATTGATCATAAGAAGATAGTACTGTTAGTTTGTTGCACCCGCGATACAAAAGATATAAAAGTTCGTGTTTTTCACGGAAATAAAGTGCTACAGTTTTGAATCTTTGTAAAAGTAAGAAGAAATCAAAAGTAAACTTAAATAAATCGTTTTTCAGAGTGTAATGTTAGATGAATTGAAATAAACATTAACTTAAATTGGTTGCACCCGCGATCGTAATTAGAATCGCGGGTGCAACTTTTTGACAACTAACCTTATTGTGTGATTTATTATATATTTTATAGTTTTGATATACCTTGAATAATAACATATGCTGTGTATGATTGATGATATACATTTAATATATGTGTTTATATGAATTTTAATTCATTTAAATTTAAATTCAACTTTTTTATAGAAATATCGGCTAAAATGTCAGAAGAGTTTAAGAAACAGTCTGCTACACAGAAATATAGGCGAAAGTTAAAAGAAAATCCTGAAATTCATGCAGATCATCTCCGTCGAGAAAGGGCTCGTGATTCAAAACGAAGAGAAATAATGAAAAAGAAAATGGAGACAAATGAATATTTGAAAATACTGGCTAGAATCAGATCAAAAGAAAGAATGCAGGCAAGTAGAAAACGTCGTAAAGAAGAACAAGTTCCACATACAGGTACCAGATACAACAATTCTCGCTCACTGGGGAAGGCTGTGGCAAAAGTGAAACGTAATTTACCAGCTAGTCCCACTAAAGCAGTGAAAGTTGTAAAAAAAATTGCTGCTGAATTCCAAGTTGCAGCTGAATCTGACAAAAATGACACCCCTAAAGCAATGCCTCGAAAACTCACGGATAAAGGAAAACAGTAAATTTATGATTTTTATAATAGGGATGATATTAGTAGACAAATGCCTGGCATGAAAGATGTGAAAACAGTCAAGTCCAATACGGGAAAAAAATTACGAATCCAGAAGAGAACAATGATTATGAATATTGGAGAAGCCTATCAATTTTTTAAAGAAACTTATCCCGAAATATCTGTTGGCAAGACTGTTTTTTATAATGAGAGACCAGCTCACATTCTGCCAATCAACGATACTCCTCATAATGTTTGCGTATGTACAACTCACTCAAATTACATTAATCTTCTTCTCGCTATATCGAAACATGCGACAGACTTTCCGAAAACACACCAAGAGCTTCTGAAAAAGGTATCATGTAGTGTCGATAATGAAGATTGCATGTCCAACAGTTGCAATGTATGCAAAGAATCCAGCATTTGGGATATTACCCTAGATTCTAATCCTAGTGTTAATTGGAAGACTTGGGTCTTTCAGAATCAGAGACCAAAACAGATCGTAGTTAGCAAACCTTTCAATGAAGCGCTAGATGAACTACATGACAGCACTGCTAAATTCAAGCTACATTCTTTCGTTAAAAATGTTCAGTCCGATTACTTTCAAAATGCAAAACAAGACTTGACCAGTGAGAAAGCTGTTGTACAAATAGACTTTGCCGAGAATTATACGCTTATCAGTCAAGATGAAATACAATCAGCACATTGATCTCATGGACAAGTCACGCTGTTCACGTGTTGTATTTGGACTACCGACAAACAACATTCAGTGGTCATAGTAAGTGATGAATTAAGCCACAGTAAATATACTGTTCATCTCTTTCTGCAGAAAATATTTGATTACATTACTTCGGTCACCGATAAGGTTAGATTTTTGTATATCTTCAGCGATAATTGCGCCGCTCAATTTAAGAACCGGTATGTAATGGCAAGCATGAATACACTCAAAGCAGAATATGGATTCACTCACCTCGAATGGAACTTTTTTACTGCCTCCCATGGAAAAGGTGCCGTCGATGGAATCGGTGGAAGTGTCAAAAGATCAGTGTGGACCGCTGTTAAGTCCCGGAAAGCTATCGTCAACAGTGCCCTAGAATTCTATGATTTGGCACGCAGTCTCTCTAAAAATGTTTTCCTTATATTCGTAGCAAAAGAAGAAGTTAAAGAAAAGATGATCATGTTGGATGATAAATGGGAAGGGCTGAAAAATATACCAGGCATTCAATCAAAACATTTCTTTCAATCTGAAAACGGCCATAGCATTTCCGTGGCACGAACCTCACTGTCTCATTTCAAAAGCACATTAGTTTTGAAATCTCCAAAAACCCTTACTAATACAGAAAGTGATCAGGACGATGTCGATTTCGAACCTCTTATAAACTACAAAATACAAAAAGAAATCATGAGTCCTGATATATCTTCAGCTTCAATATCGGATCAGTGTAATTTTTTTGTGCCACCTAAAAGGAAATTACGCGTTTCTGATGTTTACACTGATTCAGACAACGAAACCATAGATGACGAATCTCCACAAACGTCTCTCCAACCATCAACATTACCAGCAGAAGCATGCCGTAAAACAGGTACTATCTATGCCTCTGTCTTACCGACAGATATTTGCACTGGTTTGTATGTGCTCGTACGACTGCTCTGCAAATCCGGCAAAAAAATTACCGAATATCGCTATGTGGGCAGGTGTCAGAGCGATATGGATGAAGATGGAGAAATAATAGTACAATTTTTGACGTCGATTAATGGCAAACGTTTCACTAAAATTGTGAATGACATAGCAGACGCGCAATTTGAAGACATTATCGCGAAGTTGCAAGCGCCAGAGAAAAAGACTGATGGAAATAATATGTTCATAGAATTTTCGGAGAATATTGACGTATTTGAAAAGAAATAATTAATGTTAGTGACAAAGAAGTGTACTGATTAGTAATAAACATTGTTTGATCTCTTATTTTGTTCCTATAAATGTTTTTATTGATATTTATATTCACTTAAATTAGACGAGTTGCACCCGCGATAATTTGATGTTGCACCCGCGATTGCTTTAAAAGTGAATAATTCATTGTTTATTTTTGTTTTCTTTAAACTTATTTATTTTTATATTTGATTAATTTAACACCTTACTAAATATCAAGGCATAACATAATAAATGTTACACAATTAACAGACTTATGTGTTGTTTTCTTATGACCCAGAAGGGTAGGGCCGATTTTGTTGCACCCGCGATAGCACTTTGAACCTTCCTCCTGGCTAATTAAATATTACATTAAAATTATTGTAAACAAATATAAAGTGAAGAAGTTAAAATGTAGTTCTTCCTAGATAATTTTTATTAAAAATGTTTTTTTATTTTATTATTAAGAACCATTACATGCGTCTAAATGTTGCACCCGCGATAATGGAATGGCCCTACTCCTCTTTTTTGAAATCGATTCAAAGCTAGAATTGACATAGTGAAATAATTCATATTTATCAATGATTTCAGCAATACTAATAACTATGGATAACAACAAAACGTGTCTGGTCTACGATGGATACACTTTCTTCTTTCGGTATTACCTCAAGTTGGGGCAGAAGTGGGTGTGTACAAACTTCCCAAGATGCAAGGCGTATTTGTGTGTGGATGAGAACTATCATATCCTCGAAGGCATTACTAACCATGAACATTTAAAAAGAACATTACATAGATGTCCTAATGGCAAATATGTAAAGACATAATATGATTTAAATATAAGAAAATCTATTTTTGTAACTGCATAAAAACTTTCATCTTTTATATTTGTGCTACTTTCCATGTACCATTTGAAATGTCGCAAGACCTATTCAATTATAACGAATAAGTCGTATGTAAGAAAAATATGAGTAAATTGGACTTTTTCAAATCTATCATTATGCACTTATACAGTCATAGTCCACAGATTATTAAAAATAAATTTTTGAAATTCGTAACACTCACCTCTCAAAATGTTATTTTCTTATACCGATTTCTTTTTAAAGTAAAATCCTTTTATGTCTAAAAACTATAAAACATTGAATTGAATTAGTACTAGTCTAAATCTTAGTATTATTAATAAAATTATTAAGGTTTATTTTTAATATATCGAGGAAATTAGAAAAAGGAAATGGACCCTCGCGTGTCTATTATTCTTTCTGTCTGTCATATGCTATTTTTTCTTCTTCTTTATCGACTGTAAATAAAAAATTCAAATAGTGATCCAATTGCGGACATACGAGCATAACTTATCAATATTATTTGATTTCAGCCAAGTTGATAACTATGTCCAACAACAAGTGTTTAGTCCTACATGAAGGATATACTTTCTATAAAAGATATAAAATGAAGAAATTTAACAAGTGGTGTTGTACGACGTTCCCTAAATGCCTAGCGTTTCTAAAAATCGATAATAATCTGACAATTTGTGAGGGAAGCACAGATCATAATCATGAAAAACGATTGCTTATTAAAATGTCTAACGGCCATTACGCTCGTTGCTATTAAAACACAATGACAGTTTCATAAGGACTACCCTTTATTTCTTTTTTTTTTATATATTATTATTAAAACGTAATAATTAACTTTAGTTAATTATTAATTTTTAATATTCTCCCTTAGTAAAATAATAATGTAAAAGCAAAAAAACTTAAATTTCCGAGACGCCTAACAACTTCAAAAATGTGTTATGCTTACTAATGCAAAGATTTTTGTTAATATATCTATTACTAGCGGCTCACCCTAACTTCGCTCGGGTTCGCCTCTAGACTAACAAAAACAAATCTATCCCACGGGAACCGTACATTTTTCCGGGATAAAAAGTAGCTTATTTGTTATTCTGATGTATGAACTATATTATTGTAAAGTTTCATTAAAATCCAATCAGTAGTTTTTGTGTACTAAGCTTATATAGCTTATAAGTTACTATAGTTTTTTTAACTATCCCACGGGAACTCTTTAATTTTCTGGGGTGAAAAGTATCTCAAATGTTAAACAGGGATATAAGGTACCACCATGCAAAATTTCATTTAAATTGGTCCAACAGTTTCGGAGAAAACGTTTATGATTTCATGATGAAAAAGTTTCGCGCGTAAAATATCCGATATGGTAAACGTAGTTACGTTTTTGGTACTCTCAATATAAAATTTTATAATTTGAAATAATATCATCAACTATCATCTGTAACATACAAGACAGACTGATTTTTAATGTTTAATTATAATAATTAATTTTTTGTAACCCAATTTATTACAATGCAAAATGGTAGACGCAATTTGCTCTGGGATGGTTATTTTTTAAGTAATGTAAGAAGTAGGTACTTGTCAAAGATTGGAGTGCACCAACAACCCACGATGCAAAGCCTTTGCGACCTATCTGTTGACGAAAGCTTAGATATTGTAAGTTGTAGAAATATTCATAATCATCAAAGAAATAGCTGTAGTGTTGCTATAACGGCACATATAGAAAAAAATAAGTTTGTTTAGCTAGTTACTTAATGCTATGTGACCGATTGAGCCTTGAATGAATGAAGTTGCGTCACTAATAAGGCGTGAAGAAGATTTTAAGTATTTTAATATTGTTAATTTAAATATATTAAAAACAGTACAAGTATATTCATAATTTCAATTATTGACGTGAAATATCTATTGGCGCGCTTTGGCAGTAAAGCTGACTCGTGGTGTGACGGCAAACGGCGGCGTGACGCTGTCATAGTAGGGGAGCCCAAGAGGGGATTTTTGGATTTACTCAAGCGCGGCAGATTTAGATAAGGGGGGATTCCTTGCATTCTGTTGAGTACCTCCACCAAATATAAGTCCTCTATATAAAGCCCCGCGTCTAGGGCAGCCGATCAAAATATTAAAAAAATATTTTGATAAGTTAGAAATACTTGAAATCGTCAGATTAAGGTGTGGTGGGCTAATTACATCCTGAAAAATGTGCAATTCAACAATCTACTGATTTCCACAAGCCGAAGAGGCAAAATCCGTACATAAACTTTATAGACAGTTTTTGCCTCGACTTTATAGACAGTTTTCGACTCCCTTGTGTGCGCGCGCGTATAGTATAAACGTTACATTGTAAAACAGTTTCTATCAAAAATACTATAAAATACTAAGTAATATATTTGCTATTCTATTTATGAATATATATATTCTGTAATTGTTACTGTTACTAAAATAATAAGAAAAATAAATATAGATTTTACTAAGGAAACTCTATTTTTTATTCCATATTTCGTTATAAGATTTTATTAATTATTAATTCTAATATTAACTTAGATGTTTCACATCTACCGGGCGTCCCGTGACGGCTAACTTTTTTTTATATTGGTACCTATATAAATTTTGTTCTTAATGAATTAATAGATGCCTCCTTAAAAATAATAATCAACCTTTTATTCACAAAAAGAAATAACTATACTAATAGGTATTATAAAGTTAAGTACTAATTCGATTTGAAAAAATCTTTTTGCATTAGATAGCCCGTTTATTGAGGAAGGCTGTAGGCTTTATATCACATAATATATAGTCTATCTGTTCCATACTAACCGTTAAGACCTACCTAGGGAAGAGCTCGAGCGAATCGAATGTGAGCCGCTAGTCAATTAGCGAAGATTTCGTGTAACACGCACAAATTAAAAAAAAGATAAAATAAAATAACCTTTTCTATAAGAAGTCGGTCAATGAAGGCCAGCAGTACCTACCATAGCTTAAAGTGTCTTAACTACCTCTACAGATAAATAAAATTAATGTGTCTGTTTGTAATATCAAAATAACAGCGTTTTACTAAATGCATATGAAATTATACACGGTTTTTATAAGAAAAACACAATTTTTAACATTATAGAAAAATCAACCTTTAGTTCGATTTTCATCTGCCAAAAAATACCATTACTGGAATCTATCACTATATGTCTATTTAAAAACTACATTGGCTTATATGGAAGACTAGCGACTTACCTTTGCTTCGTTTGGATGCGTACCCAAAAAGTATAAAATACTTGTTTATGCTGGCTCTGGACTCTGGTTATCAATTTGTAGGTGGAAGAAATCATGTCAAAAAGGTAGTTATGTTGCTGATGTAAAAGTATATTAATAAAGGCCATTCCATTATACATGGATAATTATTACAACAGTATTAACTTAGCGGCTGAATTATTAGATAAAAAGACATATGTGACTGATATCCTTGGAGAAAAATGTGTAGGTAATCCTATAGAAGTAATAAGTTCAACATTGAAAACAGAGGAAGCGTCCATAATACCCAACGAAAATAAAATAATAATCACCAAATCAAAGGATAAACGAGAAATTTTATTTATAAGAACTAAACATAAAAGTAATTACGAAGTGACTACCAGTATCCATTCTCACGTGGTTAAATATAAACCTGCCGTACAAATAAAATATAATAAATACATGTGTTCAATAGACAAGCATGACCAACTTTTAACTTATTACTGTTGCGAGCACAAAAGTTTAGATGGTACAAAAGAGTTATCATACATATTATCCAAATATGTTTAATTAATAGCTACCTCATGTATAAGAAACAAAATAAATGTAATATAGCCTTGCATGATTTTAGAAAAACAATTATTGAAAAATTACTGCCCATCCAGGTATACGACCAGAACTTTCCCGACCTCTGTCAAACGGAAAAATCCACCTACCAATGCACCTACCTAAGAAAAATGGAAGGATCATGAGGAAAAGGTGTAGAGTTTGCTATAGTAACACTAAAAAAAGAGCTGCCGCTTTATATGGATGTCCTGACTGTCCGGGATTTCCAGGATTATGTCTCGAATGTTTTAGACAATTCCATAAATACTAAAACTTACTTTTTTGTGGATCTTTATTACTGGCAAAAGCTATGTAATAACCGGCTAGAAGTTTGATGACTATCGAATATTGTATCGATGATAATTTCGCAACTGGTTCTAAATAAAAAATGTTATTATAAGGTTTAATTTTTTTATTAAAAACATTTCAAAAATATTAAAAACATATTTTTTTATTACTTATTGAAAGTTACTCTGTAAAAATTACTTTTGTTGTGAAGAAAGCATCAGATCAACCTGTACTATCTCTATCTTTTCTTTTTTAAGAAAGAAAAAATATTTTTTATGAACAAAATTACGTGTAATTTTAAACAAGTTTTAGTTTAAAATGGTATAAGTGGATCTGTTGCTTTCATGTACAATGAATACAGACATTAAATTTTTGGCTCTTTAATTTTTCTTATGGGTAATAAATAATCTTATAAGTTATATATTCTTTTTTTTACTCATTCCACCTGCATATAATAAAAGAAATTTCTTTAGCAATCCAATAATTTTCTGCATTATTTCGTACCTTTCCTTGAGATCAAATCTTAGTAATTCATTAAATATAAGTTGTCCAAAATATTTGCAGCCATGCAGATCGACGACGCTTGGACAATCTATGTTCTCTTTATGTTCGGTGCATGTCCTAATATCTTTCAAACTCTTTTTGTTAGAAACATACTCCTCGTACGATTGCGAGTTCCGTGCCCAAGTGTATTCTTTATTAGATATTGTTTCGTATTGAGTTTCGTCGTTGTCACTCTGCGATTCCGGGATGTATGGGCGTTTTCGATTCAATTCTATAAATTGTAACAATTATTAAAGCTATAAAAAATATAAAGTCATCGTGTATTACAAAATGCTTATATAATAAGATAATAGACGTCATCTCAGTATCTAAACTCAATATTTTCAATTTTTCTTGGGATTTTTGCGTATCTATTCAATTCTATTATTATTATAAATTTCCCATATTGCACCAAGTATATAAAAGGTTTACAATATCTGTTTCAAAATAGCTACTTACCCGTCATGTCAGTAGAACACGTATGTAAACATACAGAAGTCACTCTAAACGAATTAGCAAGCTACTTAGGTCTGATAATATAGATGCCGACTGAACGAAATCGAGTGTAAACAAGCCAAAAAAAAAAAAAAAAAGCAGAAAATTTTCATACATGGCTGAATGCATCAAACGGGCGTTATCTTAACCTATGGCACGTGACATCCTATAGCCGGAAAGCCGGATACACCACGACCTTCACCGATCTGTTAACCATATGAAACATATTTTTTATAAAGTTTCAATAATAGATAAATAGTCCATTGAAATGTTACATTTTTTTGAGCTTAGCGTGCATTTGTCAGAGGACGCAATTTTATTTTTTAGATATCAAGGAGGGGTTAGTGTAATGTTAAATCCAAGTTTGTGGGGTTGCCGCACTTGTCCCACGGCCGCCATCTTGGAAAAAGTGGTACAAATGGTTTTTATGGTTTATCTGACAAACTATAGGTCTCACAAAAATTATGTTAAACTATTTTTGGTTGCAAATAAAATTTTCTATAACTTTGGTCAAGTAACTTTTAGTCGTAGAACCAAAAATAATGAAGTTATAAGTGAAAATCGATGAAAATTTGAGAAAAATTTGTCTATTGGTCGTTATAACTTTTTGTCTGACCATTTTACAAAAAAAATATATCAGACCATTTTTATAGAGGGCTTTTTAAGGAATAATTTTTATTATAAACTTTTTAAATTTTATTCATTAATGAAGGTTTTACAGCGCTGCGAAACGAATACTATTCTTCAGTATTCATAACTATATGTACATAAATATTAATGATTTACCATAATTTTCAATCATCTTTTTATTTTTAGGGTTCCGTACCTCAAAAGGTAAAAAAAAGGAACCCTTATAAGATCACTCTCCTGTCCGTCTGTCTGTTCGTGTGTCAGGAACGGGTGGTGGTGGTGTCTCAAGAACGGGTAAACCTAGCAAGTTGAAATTTATACCAAATACTGAGGTCTATAGTCCCTATTAGGTGTATAAAAATCAAGGTCCTGAGTCAATACGATAAAAAGATATGGGCAAATTTAGATTTTCGCGAAAACTTGTATGTACCATTTACCTTAATTTTCAACTTTTTTTATTTTTCAGAATTTTCCCCTTACTTGTGCTGTAAGACCTTGCTTTTAACCAAAATTGACAAATCTAGGTTAACCGGAAGTACCCTATAGGTTTTGGATCGAAAACTTATATGGTAGTTTCCGTTGACCTAGAATCACGAAATTTGGCACAAAGCAAGGTCTTACAGCACAAGTAAGGGGAAAATTCTGAAAAATAAAAAAAGTTGAAAATTAAGGTAAATGGTACATACAAGTTTTCGCGAAAATCTAAATTTGCCCATATCTTTTTATCGTATTGACTCAGGACCTTGATTTTTATACACCTAATAGGGACTATAGACCTCAGTATTTGGTATAAATTTCAACTTGCTAGGTTTACCCGTTCCTGAGACACCACCACCACCCGTTCCTGACACACGAACAGACAGACGGACAGGAGAGTGATCTTATAAGGGTTCCTTTTTTTACCTTTTGAGGTACGGAACCCTAAAAATAAAAAGATGATTGAAAATTATGGTAAATCATTAATATTTATGTACATATAGTTATGAATACTGAAGAATAGTATTCGTTTCGCAGCGCTGTAAAACCTTCATTAATGAATAAAATTTAAAAAGTTTATAATAAAAATTATTCCTTAAAAAGCCCTCTATAAAAATGGTCTGATATATTTTTTTTGTAAAATGGTCAGACAAAAAGTTATAACGACCAATAGACAAATTTTTCTCAAATTTTCATCGATTTTCACTTATAACTTCATTATTTTTGGTTCTACGACTAAAAGTTACTTGACCAAAGTTATAGAAAATTTTATTTGCAACCAAAAATAGTTTAACATAATTTTTGTGAGACCTATAGTTTGTCAGATAAACCATAAAAACCATTTGTACCACTTTTTCCAAGATGGCGGCCGTGGGACAAGTGCGGCAACCCCACAAACTTGGATTTAACATTACACTAACCCCTCCTTGATATCTAAAAAATAAAATTGCGTCCTCTGACAAATGCAACCCCAAATGTAACTTTTCAATGGACTAAAATACGCCTAAAATAGCTTACGCACCGAAATCCTGACCAGGCTATTTTTAAATTAATTAATCAAATTTAACTTTTTTTTTCTTCACCGTTCTGTTAATCATCGGAATTTTGTTCTAACCGATAGTAAATAATACAAAGAATATACCTAGGTAGGTAATTTTTTTTTAAATATCATCAATAGCTACTAAAAAACAGAAAATCGGGTAACCAACAGAGGAGAAAAAGGTACTAAACTGTTTTTGCCTATTAACTGTTAACACACATAGATTCTATGAAGGCAATATGATTTTACCTACATGTTTTTACCTGGAATAAATGCAAGTTTTTAAAACTAAAATACTTCTTTTCGCAATACCAAAATACTCTTGGTTTTTTCCAATACAAAATTTATTAAGTTGCGTTTGTCCGCGGCTCGCTTGCTTTATAGTACTCAATATAGTATCATAGGCTATAAAATGCATAAATGAAATTTTTCAAATCGGATAGGTAGTTTTAGCAATTATTGCGACCAAACTAACAAACAAAATGATCAACTCTTCAGCTTCTTGTAGAAATATAAAATTTACTAAGCTACAATATTCCAATGGTACAGGCTATATAACTTATGTATCATTAGCAAAAGATTTTTATGGATTGAATTATTCAATAAAAAATTAAAAAGAAGAACATTCTCTGTTTAAATAAAAAGGAGAAATTTATTTTTAAAACACAGTAAAAGCACTAATCATGTGTAATCTAAAAAAAACTAAAAATCGACTGGTGTCATATCTCTGTGGTGTGCATAATATGAGTATATAGTATCTTTGTAGGATTCAGAACAAGAAAAACGCTAGCTGTGTAGAATTAGACATTTATTAATTCGCCATATTTTTGACTGATGATGAAAATAATAAAGATACTTATGCCAATTTAGAATGTTTTGTTTCTATCCCCTCATATTAAATAAGGTAAAATAAAGGTAAAGGAAGTGTGAAGGAATACCGTAGTTCACTGATCACTTTTAGAAGAAAACAGTTAATATAATGCATTTTATGACAAAGTAAACGTATCCAACTAAAAAAATTATTTGTTACAGGTGAAATTATATACACAGTGAATGGGAGGCATTATTTAAAATACCAAAATCATTACTACACACGTACACCAAACATCGAGAATCGATGGAGGTGTATCAACACTCATCACTGCTACGTTAGTTTATACGTAGATGACCATCTGAATATAGTAAAGCCGCCTAGAGATCATATGCATATGCCTAAAACGTTTTTGAAAACTACAAATGGCATGTACAGGCAAGCAAAACTTAGTCGCAATCAGAATAACATGTATTTGACATCTAAATTCTTTGATAAAAGGGTGGTTTACCCCTAGTACTTTACAGCATCAAATTGTTTTTTAATATATTATTTATTATCCTAGATTAAATACAATTTAGCTGCAGTGAATTCGAGTAAGAGATTTAATGAACATTTTTGGTGTAGAAGTTAGAAGTAACGTTAATACGTCAGTGATCATTGATAATAATATATAGGAAATATTATGGTTCATAAGAGGGAAGACATAAATGAACTCTATAAGATGTAGTCAATTTTGACACGACCGGTGAAAGATTAGGCGCAGTGCCAACATCGTAAACACCGCCAACTTGTTACTGTGTATTTTGCGTCAGAAAAAGCTGGTAACTTAAGCATGAGCTGGTATTCGAACCCAGAACCTTAGTATATTTGCCGTACGTGCCAATCCTACCAATGAGGCATCAACTAACTTCATACATTATATTGAATATGTAAATAATAATAATTAATTGTAGGCGACTGTAGTTGTGATCGTGGTCACATAATGTATAGATGTTGGTTATAATTAGGTGAAAAGCATTATTTGAGGGTTTCTTCTTAGAACAATATGTATATAGTAGGTATATACAAACACCTCGTGCTAATGTCGAGTCTGCTCTGGTATTATAAAGGTTATATAATTTACTAGCGACTCACCCTCGCTCCGCTCAGTTTCGTCCCTACTTCTGTTTTAACGTTTAGTATAGATTTCTCAGAGATGAGATATTTTCCCGCAGTAAAAGTATCCTATATGTTGACCCGGATAACCAGCTATCATCATACAAAATTTCATCAAAATCCTTCCAGTGGTTTTTCCGTGATGCGGTAACAGACAGACAGACAGACAGATAGACAAAAATTCTAAAAACTCTAGTTTCAGCCTCTATCAATAATAATGTCTATTTCAATAAGATTTTCAAAAGAAATTTAATGTACAGATTTGGCTTAGTTAGAATTTTATTATATGTATAGAATATAGATTGTTCATCTAGAGCTATTTGCATTAATGTTATTGAATCAACAGTCAATATAAATTCTCTTTCTCATTATTATTATAGTAATAGTTTTGTGTCAACTATGAAATTTTCGCTTTATTTTATTATACAATAATGATAGATATTTTATTTAATTCATGTATAATAATGTAAGTAGCCTGAATAAATATGTTATTAATTTATTGGTGGAGATTACATTTCCCTAGTGCTTGTTTTCAGTACTAATAAAGTCAATATAAAATAACACTGCGTTTACTCTAAAACGATTTAACTGCTATTTCACAAGATTTCAATGTTCTGAAGAGCTTTTTAATTAAATTAAAGAAACAAAAACAACAAATGTTTGACCTTTGACCATTAATTGAGTCTTTTGCTAAAATATGCATATTAACGCTGGTGTTTGTGATTGGGAGCGAATTCCTCTGTATGAGACTATCGCGTTAAGTTGCTTTCAATATCCAATTTTCTGGTATGTTTTTATAAATCTGTTTAAATTGGACACTCAGGACCTGTTCACACAATTTTTTCTAGGTTTCCTGAAAAATATTCGTTTCGTTTTAAATAAAACTATCTTTATGCATTTTTTGCGGTTTTATTTAGATTTTTTCTTGCCGATGTCTTAAAATGTCAAATATTCGCGTAAATCTCAGAAAGTATTGTGTCTTTATCAGTTAAAGTTAGTTCTGCGAATGGTCAGTAGGGAATCTGCTCATCACTTTATAATGTACTTGTAAAATATTTTAATACAAATAAACATCGTTAGAAAAATTTCTATTTCTTTATTACCTATACTTATTATTTATTTGATATAAGTATATTAAATATAAAAGTGACTAATTTGATTTATGGTCTATTAAAATATTTAAGTCTTTACAGGAATAATGATAACTATGAGCAGCGGAAAATCTAACTTGTTACACAAGGAGCATACGTATTTCAAACATTACAAAGCGAAAAACCAGATTCGATGGAGTTGCACGAACCATCCTAAGTGTAAAGCTTATTTATACGCAGGCGAAGATCTATTCATTCAAAGAATTATCAATGAACATAACCATCCACCCAGAAAGCTTCATTTGACTAATGATGGAATGTACATTAAGCTCAAATTTCGTCAAAATTCCACCAGTGGTTTTTCTGTGATGCAGTAACAGACAGACAAAAATTCTAAAAAAAAGTAGATTCGGCCTTTGTATCGATAATTATTGAAATAGACATTCTATTTCAATAAGATTTTCCAAAAAATATTTAATGTACAGATTCAACTTAGTTACAATTTAATTATATGTATAGATTTACTTAATAAAAAATATTGCAAGTACTACATTTTATTTTTAAACCCTATTTTTCCTTTAATAAGCCGATAAATCGTAATCATAAACTGGGGAAACTTACGATACGGCACAGCATTTAAGCCTTTTCTATCTTTTTGACTTGCCAGGATTAAAAGTATTCTATGCCTCTATGACCCATAGACTAAACTGTATGAAAAAAATCCGTTATTTCGATTGTCGAGTGACAAACAAATAAATATGCATTCACATTAAGTTAATGCCCACGACTTCGCCTGCGTTTTTCAACGTTCTTAGGCGACGCCATCTTATTTCAGAACTAAAATATCATTAAATTAAATTTTCTCAAATTAAATTATAGTAAGACATTACAGGAACAATGATAACTATGACTAACAGAAAATCAAACTTACTATACTATGAATATTGTATATATTTCAAGCATTATTGAACCAGACACCAAATTCGATGAGGTAGCACAAACCATCCTATAATCTAGATAAAGCCTACTTATAAGCAGGCGAAAATATATAATTCATAAGTGGTAAAGCTGTCTTACCTCTGAATAAAGGATTTTTGTGCTAGCCATCAGGTCATGTTAACAATATCGATTTTATTATAATTAATTATAGATAATAGCAAATAACAGTATAATTTAATTACAGGAAAACTCATTACTATGATGAACGGTAAGACGAACATGTTATACAAAGGACATACGTATTATCTCAACTACAAGGGGAGGCGTGGAGGCAACAGTCGATGGACTTGCACAAGTCAACCAAAATGCAAAGCTCTCTTGTATGTAGATGATAATATGCAGATACTCAGTGTTCATAATGAACACAATCATTTTCCCAGAAAACTTCTAGAAACAAATGGAAGATATATTAAAATAAATCTATGAATTAGATTACAAGTTATCTTAGTGGGAATGAGATCCTTTTATGTATAAATTCATGTTACATGTATTTTTGTGAAATAAATAAATAAAGAAAGTAAATTTGTATCAGGATTTTATTTAAGGAACCACAAAATTTTAAGTTCGTTCGTATCTTTACAATTTAAATTAACTTTTTTATTAAGACGCTCATAATATATTACTAGATAAGTTTTATAATATTTTTTCAAAAGTGTTTCGCGTTCTTACTTTATTATATAGCAATAATTTTATGTTATAATATTATTTATAAACCTTTATATTAGCTTTAAAATGCTATTATATTAGCAGTTAACAGCCTTTGACAAATGCAAAAAGGTAAAATCGGTACCAATCCAAAAACGATTCCCAAAAATACGAAAGGTACAATAGAAAAAGACGAGAAGAGATCTACCAAAAACAGAATAACATTCAAATAAATACGCCTCGGAAGAACTGTTTGGAAACTTAGAAAGAGTTATAAGACTGACGCAAAAAAAATGAAATCAATGAAAAGAAACGAAAATAATGACAAATGAGAGGCGAGATAGATTTGAGTCAAAAATTATTTAGAAATAATACAGCCTATCCTTCTATACATTTAAGAGGTATTTCAATATCAATTATCCTAAGAACAAAACTACTTACTAATATTACTACTTAAGTCTTGACACTCAAGGAAGCTCGCTTTACTATAAAATAAGAGAGAGAGAAACAAAAGATTAGTAGAGATTCAAAGTTATTAAGAGTTTACTCAATAAAAAAGAGAAATAGAAAAAATTTCGAATAATATAAAAATCACTTCTGAAGAAAAAATATAACACCGAAGAAAAAAGCAAAGATGATAATACCTCATGTTTTAAGACCAACAGTTGGAAGAGAAAAAGACTCTTGAGATATTTCACAAATTATGACGCAATGAGTTTTTAAATTTTGAGCAAATTGTTTATTTTTTTACATAAATATAATTGTACAATAAGATTCAAACATAATAAATAATCAATAATTTAATTGAAGCGTTATCAACATAATTATTAATATTTGTATATTTGTAAAAACATTTGACGAACTGAAATTCTCATTTTGGAAGTTATTCTAAATTTTAAAATATTGTATAATATGTAATGTCTTTACACCAAAAATAATAATTAAAATTAGTACGTCTGTAGCATCCTTAAACAGTCGTCAACGTATAACAGTTAACGACGAGAACAGTTAATCGTAAATTGCAGTGAGTGAGAGAGGAACAAAACATTTTCCAGAAAGGAATTGAAATTATTAAAAAATATTCCAAATTTCGAATAATAGAATGTTCTTGGTTAATGCATGTAAAAAGGCCGGTGGTGTGTCAAGAGAGCAGTTGAATTTTGGGGCTAAGAGAAGATTAAGGAGAAATACGAAAAAGTGGAGTAAAGGCATAGTGCAAGATTAACTAGTGGTGAAAAATAGTGTTCAGAAACTGAGTTAAGCCAAAACTGTGCATATACTGCGTGTATTCGTGAACCGCTAAAAGTGCCTGTCGTTAACTAAAAGCAATAAAACATCCATAGTGCAAAAACGTACTTTGATTTTCCGATCCTAAAACTTTAGAATGTAAAATAATAATTATGACTCATAATACATAGTATTTCTAAATTACAATTATATTTTCTTAGGAAGTCCTTATTGAATAAATACTTGGTCATTAAAATCTATAAAGAATTTTGTCATAAGAGAATTTTCTATGGCCGCGGAAAACCACTTTTGGTCAGACCTGTTGCAAATTTAATTAACACGTTGTGTGTGATACCAGGTGTATACGCCTCGCTTACAGTGCGACTAAGAAAAGTATAGACTTCCTTGTCGTGCGGAAGGCATAACTTCAATTTGGTTCGGTGTAGGAGAGAGATGAATATATATCTAAGATGTATTGTTAAATAGAATCCAATGGTGTACCTACCTTAATACCGGGTTTACAAACCTGGGACCGCACGGAAGAAATAAAATTTCATCACAGTGCGAAACCAGGTCGAAGCACCTTGTACCCCGCGCACCTGGTACCGCACCCCGCGCTAGCTTCGCGCGGCTAGTGTTGGCTTGCATTCGCGAGAAAAGCACGCATCGACATGGCGTCAAAACCAATAAAAAGGTGCCGAAAAAAAATAATCCACGGGGTTTGTGAGGACAGTGGTGCGGTTAATATTAAATCTAATCATAGATTGATTGATCAAAGACAGGTGAGTCATCATTACTATTTATTTTATTTACCTAATTACGTTTCCCGTGGGTAGGCAGGGTTTTGTTCTCTGTTTTATTATAAAAAAAGTAACATTTAGTGCGTATGTAAGTTTACAAAAACGGTCAAGTGCGAGTCGGACACGCGCATCAAGGGTTCCGTACTAACTAACCTTGTAAAGTTTGCCGACTATGTTGTAAATGACAAACTTAACTGTGAAGTTTTCCCCAAACATAATACGGTTTACCAACTGCAAATATAACTTTATAATCGCAAAAATGTAATTGTTTTGTGATGTAACAAAAAAATACGGTTTTTTAAATTTTCAGATACATACCTATTTACCGATTATTTTGTCAATTTTAGTATTATTGTTTTTTCTAGCAATCTAAAGAAAAGGATTACAGTTATTGGATTCGTGAGTACTTATTATATAGTTGGAGTGGAATTTCTAATACTTGGCTGCAAAATATGGTCACTAGTATTTGTTTTTTTTTTGTGTGTATAGCTTAAAAGCAAGAAACATTCACACTACCTGCACTGGGATATTTAAAAGCATGTTTATAAAAATATAAAACCTGCATCATCGCAAAATATGGCTTATACTAATGGCACGTCATGATATAATGGTTATTACATCTTCCAATGCTGTCGGATCGAGAGGAATAATCGCACTTAGAATCTGTCGGATCCCATGTTGTCGGAAACATGTGATCATGCTAGCCTCCTAGTTTCCCTCCTGCGTCGGATCCGACGGTGTCGGAAGATCTAATAAGCCTTTATGTGTACATATAACTAACCTGCATTTAGCATGCCAGTTTTGTGTTATTACTTATAAGCAGCTATTTGTATTTTACCATATTTTATCAACTAACAGACTTAAAATAGGGCAAGGCGCGCGTTGGTGACTAGTCAAATCATCTCATGTTATCGACGAAGATAGAATTGAAAGAATTGGTTGCGACGATAAGGACATAGCTAAAAACAGAACGAATTCCAAAAAAATGCCGGGTCTTAAATCGTTAGATTTTATTGACAACGATGGTATTACTAGTAATGACAAGAAGGTCATAGAGAAAAACAAGTCATTTCCCAATAAAGCACCGAGTATTTCAAATTCAACTGGTTCAATTGATTTTGATAGTATTGAAGGTATATGGGATAGCAATAGTGATAAAGATTACGATCCTTCTAGTGATAAAACAACTGATTCAGAGAGCGATCATTCATCAAAAGATTTTGCAGGAATAGAACCAGAATTATCTTCTGAAGATAGGAGTCAGGAGGAGACGTAGAAAATGAAACTTTAGGTACGGGAGAAACACTGCGTGGCTGCCAAACCAATACAAACAATGACGATGAGTGGGAGGATATTTCAGAAAGTCCCGTGAATTTTGACGAATTTGTGGATCAGAATACTTTAAATGTACCCCCGTTTGCAAAATCTGCTGAAGATATCTATAAGTTGTTTGTAACCGACAAATAATTACGCACGAAATTACTTACAAACAAATCAAAGAAATATAAAACATAAATCACGCGTGAAACAGGGGAGTGATACTTGCTTTCAGGAAATGAAAACATTTATGGCAATGGGATTGAATAAGATTCCTCATATAAACATGTATTGGAGCAAGAACAAATTATACAGAAACGAATTTATTAGTTCGGCAATGAGCAGAGACCGATTTTTACTACTACTAAAATTCTGGCATGTTAGTGATGTCTCGAATGATGATAAAACTGACAAACTACATAAAATCAGAGATATGTTTCAAAGATCATTGAAAATTGTTAGCAAATATTAAAACCCGGTAAACTTGTAGTCATTGATGAAACAATGATACCATGGAGAGGACGATTAAGTTTCCGTCAATATATAAAAAATAAGTCTTATCGGTATGGCGTAAAATTTTATAAGCTTTGCACTCCCGAAGGTTATACTTACCAAATAGAAGTTTATACAGGTAAAAAAGGTTAGAAAAAAGAAGTCGATCACAGCCAAAATGTAGTGCTGCGTTTGATGAAAAATCTAACAGGTGAAGGAAGAATCGTAATAGTAGATAATTACTATTCTTCATTGAGTCTAGCAGAAAAACTCCTGTCACAAAAGACCTTCATATGTGGAACTTTAAACGTAAGAAGAAAACATTTGCCAAAGACAGTTACCTTATCAAAGATAAACAAGGGCTAGATTATAGGAAAAATGAAGGAAAACGGAGTTAAAGTACTGAAATGGGTTGATAAAAGACAAGTTCTAATGCTAACCACCTGTAGAAATCACGACGATAAGCTAATAGATACAGGAAAAAAAAACGAGGCTCTGATGAAACTATTAAGAAACCAGGATGTGTGCTCACATACAATAATTCTAAAAAAGGAATAGATTTCAGCGACCAAATGTCCTCGTACTATTCAACATTAAAAAAAGGTTTGAAGTAGTGGAGGAAAGTAATAATGGAGTTGTTATTTGGTACAGCTCTTGTTAATGCCTGGATTGTCTATAATTTAATTAACGATGGGAATAAAATACCAAAACTACAGTTTGTGGAGGAAATTATCAAAGCTTTTACAAAAAAGGACTTTGACAATGATACAGGTAATTTCAACGCAGACGAAAACGCATGCACACACATACACATCCACATCTAATCCACGCACACATATACACATATAAATAAAAAATAAATTGATAAATTTATCTTTTCAGAACCCGCACGAAAAATTGAGAAACACAATTTAATAAAAGGTGTTAAGAAGAGGAATTGTGTCGGATGCTACAAAAAACTCCGAACCTTTTTAACAAGCCGCCAAGCTGACAAAAAAGTTAAAAAAATTTTAACGCAATGTGTTCAATGTGAAAAAAACTTTTGTTATCCATGCTTTATTGAAAAACATTAATTTATGATTGTTTTTTTCCTTTTTTTTTCATTATATTAAAACTTAATTAAGACTCGATATTTTTATTTCACATCCCTAAAATACGCACCAGACTTCCCATATTCAGTGCGGCACAGGGTGCATAAACCCTGTATTTTAAATATAGCCATAATTTTTAAACTAAACAAGTTGTTAACGAAGAGCTTCAGGTGTATGTCAATTAGTTCATTATTATTATTATTCAAAGCAAAAAAAAATCAAATATATTTTTACATGAAGCCAAAAAAAGATTTAAGTTTCTTAAATGTTACAAGGTATATAAGCATTGTACCGCTACAATGGAAGTTTTATTACCAGGTGCATAGATCTTGTACCGCAGGAATGGAAAGTATAGAAAAATCACAGCCGCAGCGATCGTGTTAAAATGTGTCAAATCGATTCAGAAATACGTGTAATTTATACGCAAAAAAAAAGTTTTTTTCAATTTAGAAAAAATTAAAGTATATTAAATGGAGATTTTTTTTCATTTCAGCAACAGCAATAATGACAACAAATGAAAAGATCTATTTGAAATATAAAGAACATTTTTACACAAAAGTTTCTAGACTAAAATGGCGATGCATAAAAACCCGTAGCTGCTACGCTAGTATACTTGTTACTGAAAACAATGAAGTCTTAGCTCAAAGAAAAGAACATAACCACCCACCAGTCCTGTTTCAGAGATTAAGTAATGGAAAATATTTTCGGCTGAAACGTTTACAAACAAATACTTACGCTTGCTTTGCCTAACTAAAACCTTTGAGAATATATGAATTATATAATCGGAATAGTATTATAAACGCGAAAGTTAGTATGTGTGTATGTGTATGTCTGTATGTGTATGGTTTTTACTCTATGCTAAGAAGGATTTTGATTTATAGCTTTTCATTTAGCGTTAACTTGAGTTTCAAAGATTTTTTGCGTTATTAGTTTATTTTCTTTGAAACCAAATTGGTTATAGACATCTAATAACTATTTTTCAAAAAAAAATGTAGGTTAGGCCGTTCTTGTATTGTAAATATTTTCAAAATTTTTGAAATAATGGATACCAAAAATTTTAAAATACATTTAAGGGTTAGGCCAAATTGTATGTAACTTTTCTCCCGCTGTTAATATGATTCTAAAGTTTGTTCATCATACGTTAATGCCTACGATCGCATCTCATTCAGCCTAAGGTATATGGCAGCAATAGCAATGCAAGTACACTTAGTGGGTTTCGCTATTTTTGCATTTTGTGTTTTAAATAAAACTATCTTAAGATAGTTTTATTTAAAATGTCAAATATTCGCGTAAGTCTGAAAAAGTATTATGTAAACTTTAGCGTATTTAGAATACTTTGTAGTATATAAGTCGAAAAACTAAAAAATGTGGGTTAGGCTGTACTTGCACTGGAAATAGACTATGAGCTGGAGTAACAAATAAACTACTACGAGACACTCAGAAACAATTAAGTCGATATAACTTATAAATTCCAAGAGAGAAAGAAACTACAGGATTTAACTCGGAGCTTTTGTAGTTAGGACAGTTTAAAAGGTTATGATCTTGGATGTATCTTATACATTTTAGTTATTATGTGTTAATATGTTGTTAATATTATAATTAATAAATTAAATTATATAATAATAAAATTCTATATAAGTTTTATTGTATCGAGAGCATCGAGAAATTAAAATAAGTGCATTAAAATAATAAACCAACTGTCTCTCTAATTCTTTTGACTGAAATATACTTCTCTGTATTCCAGTAACTCTGATTACAACAATAGATGGCAAACGTTATTTAAAATACAAAAACTACTATTACTCCAGAGTGAATACAAGAAAATGGCGTTGCATATCCACAAATGTATGCTACGCAAGTATTATAGTAGATAGTGATTATACAATTCTAATAGAAAGACGAGTGCATAATCATCCTCCAGCCATATTTGAAAGACTGGAAGACGGCAAATACGTGCGCATCAGAAAAAATTATATGTTGCCGTGAAGAATACATCTATGTTTTATATTTTAATATGCTTTTTTTTCATGATATATATATATATATATATATATATATATATATATATATATATATATATATATATATATATATATTAAATTAGTTTTTTATTACAAGATTGTACTTTTTTTTTGTAATATTATTTTTTTTTTTTATTCTTTCCAATAAATCTTTGTACAGACCTTTTTTAACGATTCTTTTCATTTCATCTTACTTATATTATATTTTGACGATCCGTTTGGCTCAGTTTGTAGACAGTACTTGCTGTGTCAGCGGTCGCGGGTTCGAGTCCCGCTGGTGGCATTCATTTGTGTGATAAGCATGATGCATGATGTTTGTACTCCAGTCGTGGGTGTTTATATTTTTAATAGTACCTGGGCGACCAAGCTTCGCTCGGAGTTTTTGGCCAAAAGTACAAATTTCTTTTCAATTTGGCTTAAAAACAAAAAAAAACTAAAAGCTTAAATAAAGAAAAAAACAAAATTAAAAATTTTATATCCGACCGGGACACCTGTGATTGTCAATCTTGTGCCTCAGTCGCTTGACCACGATGCTTATGTCCGAGCGTGCGAAATTAATGACCATATTTTGCAAGGAAAAATGCGAAAGAAAACTCGAATTTTCGCCCCTAAAAACCCCCACATACCAAATTTCAGCGAAATCGTTAGTGCCGTTTTCGAGATCGCCGGTATATATATAAATAAACAAATAAATATACAAGAATTGCTCGTTTAAAGGTATTAGATGTACATATGTATTTAAAGTTATATATCAATTATTCGGTATGCGTAACACAAGCCTCGTAGTTTACCATGGAACTAGATGGTTCTGTGTTAATGTCCCAACATATTTATTTATTATTTTATTCATATTTCATTAGTTGTATAACTAAGATTTTATTAGTTGTTTATTTTTAATGTTTTACATTTATATAATAATAATTAAGTTTAATAAGATTTTTAACATACAAATAATCTCATTTTTAATTTTAAGATCGCATAGAATTCATTCGCCTCTTCAATGGGAAAAAGTTTTTAATGTATAAACAGTATACTTATACATTTGGTTCTACTTCTCGGCAGTGGATAAGGTGGCGGTGTACGTCAGGATGCAAAGCAATGCTTAAGGTTTCTCATGCTGGCACTCTTTTACATTCAGAGGACAATCATAACCATCCACCTCCTAAGTATTTAAAACTAAAGGATGGGAGGTACACAAAAATATAAATGAGTTTTGGAAATCTGCAGTTAATTTTAATATAACTAATAAAAATCGAATCGAAATAAAAAATACTTACTATTTTAATAAATGTCTTAATTCGTCAGACTTTTTTTATTACATTTATACCTTTTTCCAAACAATAAAGAAGAAATGATGACTTGAGATGATTTAATTACTAAAAATCATGTCTTCAGCGGCGAAAATTTAAAGATTAACAAGTCTTCCACATTTCTTGTATTTTAGAACTATAATATTATTTTTTTTAATTTATTTATTTGATTATTGTAATAAAGGAAAAAAATGCCTAAAAATCAACATTATTTTTAGATTCCGGTGGCGAAGGTGAAATTAAAGAAATAACAATGGCTACGGGAAAGAAGTATCAGGTCCTTAAAGGTTACACGTACGGTGCTGGAAAGGAATTGAAGTTTTCATTGCGATACAGATGTACTATGGGCTGTGGAGCATACTTATATATGACTTTTGATAGAAAGCTAGTTGAACCAGTGCCTGTTCATAACCACCCACCACCTACTCTGTATATGCTTTCTAACGGCACTTATATAAGGACGAAATAAATTCTCGACATATATTTTTGGAGTTTTTCAAGTGGATTAGATTTTTGTTTTCGATTTTGTTTGCGCTGTTATGTATTTTACAATAAAAACATATTGATTGATTTGATATCTTTTTATTTCATACAATCCCAAAACATAAAAACATTTTAGATGTATAAAGATATGACATTTCCTCTTGTAGCTTAAATAGATATGTACTATTTGCATTTGCATAATTTTCACTTTTACTAAAAATTGATTAGAAAAACTCTATATTGGTAATGCCTAAACTGAAAATAGTCAAGTAATATTTTGATTTAAAATCTTTTTATCATTTTTTAACTCAAAAAATAAATTAAATAAATATCAGTAACTACTTTAATTCTGTTATTTTATAGATTTGGACTATTCAAAAAAGAAAATTGAAGAAATAACTATGGTAACGGGGAAGAAATACAAATTGTACAATGGATATACTTTTGGGGCTGGAAGGAAACTAAAGTCGTCGTTTCGTTACGGATGTACCTCGAGCTGTGGAGTGTACTTGTACATGACTTTTGATGGAAAACTTGCAAAGCCAATGTCTATTCACAAACATTTACCTCCCAGACTATATTTGCTTCCTGACGGTACTTATGTAAGAACATATTAAAATAGTACATATTTTCTTTTTACTTGAATATTTCAGTTTTAAAATAAACTATCTTTTTGGACTTTGTCGCAATTTGATTTTGAATTTTTGTTCGCGACGTTTCGAATTCGAGTATTTCCAATATTTCACAGCAAACACGGGAGAGATGTTTATTTTTCTTTGTTTTTTATTTCTGGTACGCTGCATGCTTCTTATAAGTTATTAGTGACTCACCCTCGCTTTGCTCGGGTTCGTCCCTAGCTTGGATATAGTATGTTATCCTTAAGAGATAGACATGTGCCATCGCGGACTTTTTTGTAAACCTTTTTAAAGTTTACAATATTGTAGTACATTATTTTGATCTCGTAGGATTCAGCCAGCGTTTGCACTGTAAGCGCAAAAAATGTGTTTACGACATCAGATTAGACACCTCTAAAATGATGTGTTTCTCTACTATATTATGCATGTATTATACATATAAACCTTCCTCTTGAATCACTCTATCTATTAAAAAAACCGCATCAAAATCCGTTGCGTAGTTTTAAAGATCTAATCATATATAGGGACAGACAGACAGCGGGAAGCGACTTTGTTTTATACTATGAGTATGTAGTGATAACATAGTTTTACAGACAATATCATAATTTCAATAATTTGAAAGTAAAGGCAAATTTATAATATTATAAATTCTTAATATTTTAATAAGGTGTAGTTAGACCAAATCTAAAGCAAATTGAAATGCTTAAAAGTTCTCTTGAAATTTTCAGAGTGCGCTATCCTGTGTTTTCTTTTTTTTATTAGAAATGGGCTTACTCTTGACTTTCATCTTAGCTCGAAGGCATAGATCAGGTCTACGATCTAGCGAGTTTGCCCAGGAGTTTGTCTTTTATTTTTATTTTCAGTTATCACGTTATTGATCATTTTACAATATACTTTTTTTTAAATGATCAAGATGAAAAATACAGCTTTGTTTAAAAAAAAATGATGTTTTGCTTATTTTGGGTTTTTTATTTTATTTTATTGATATATAATATCTACTATAATAAATAACACAAAAAATGTTTCAGTTTCCTTTGCCCTATCACAGAGAGGCGGACGCCTACTTGTCTTCAAGGGTTACTCCTACAGCTTACAAAAGTTAAGAAACGACTTTGTCCACTGGAGATGTACTATGGTACAGCCTGGAACTGCCAAGCGTTGTACAGCAAAATTATATACAACCGTTCAATATGAGGTCGTTGAAGATATCGGATCTCACTGTCATAGAAAACCTAAATTTACAAAGAAAGATGACCAGTTAGTTAGAATTTATTAATTTAAATTAAACGTTTGTTTTAATTTTAAATTGGTTTCCACTTGCATAACTAATATTTAATGTTGTTAGCCATTTTTTTATTTTGTCACATATGAATATGTTATGTTTGATGCCAATAGCTTGCTATATGAGGCAATCTATGCTCTAAAGTCTAAACTCCAACGATACCTTACTTTTTCAAGTATTTTCAATTTTCCCTAGTTGCAATGGTTTTTGATCACTCACTTGTGCAATTGTTACATATTTTATTTGAACGTAATAATTACTTTATGTTATGTGTATATTTAAAAAAAAAAAAGAATATAAGTTAGTTATATAATTTGTTCTATAATGATGCTAAATAAAATTCTATTTTTATAATGGCTATATATAGGGTAAATAATGGTATTGTGATGGGTATAAGATAGTACCATCCACGAAGACGCGCCCCTCTCTTTTTTGAGAGATGCAATCGCAGGGTGCGGGGAGTTTCGATGCATGATTCATTGAAGTGTGCGAGCGCACTCATATGTAATAAAAGTGTATCGACAAAATTAAAAGTTAAAACACTAACGGAACGTTGAACACTTGTACTGTAAGCGATGAGGAAAAAGAGTGGTGCGCGTCTTCGTGAATGGCACTATCTATATGTCTAATTAATAATATAATAGAAAACTGAAAATTTGACTGTTGTCGGAGTGTCCATTTATAAAAAGTTGTTGATGTTTGATATAATTTTAAGATATTTTTATTTTTAATTACTAAGAAAATTTTTGATAAATATAATGAGCATAGCATACACTTATTATCAAATTGTAACTGTAGACGTCCGAAAAAAGCAATACTTATTAAAAGAGAATAAGAATTCGAAGGAAAATTAATGTTCGCATTGTGAAATGAATACTGGTTTTTATGTTAAAATGTAGGATTTTTTTCAAAAGTCTAATAATATATTAGAGATTACCAAAGAATGTGTTATTGTATTTTTTCTATATAGATCTATAAAATAAATTGGTTACTTATATGAATAAAAGCTATGTTAAAATATTTAACAATTTAAAAAAAAACAATTAAGTATTCAAATTTTCAGAACACATAACGGAAATCTAGATTAAAGATAGTGCAAAGCTGCATATTACATCTTATACCTATGTCGCAGGGAAATTGTAAGATCCGTTAAATTATAATTTCACTAGTGAAAACTATAATCACCCAGAGTATTATCAGCCGTCTCCTTTTCTTACAATATCACAGGACGTTTTTAGGTACCAACCTATATCTATACTAATATTATAGAGCTGAAGAGTTTGTTTGTTTGTTTCTTTGTTTATTTGTTTGTTTGATTGAACGCGCTAATCTCCGGAACTATTAATCCGATTTGAAAAATTCGTTTTGCATTAGATAGTCCGTTAACTGAGGAAGGCTATAGGATATATATTATCCCGGAAAATGTACAGTTCCCGTGGGATTGATTTGTTTTTATCTAGGAACGAACCCGAAGCGAAGCGAGGGTGAGTCTCTAGTATATTATAATTTCCCTAAGTACATTCAATGAAATTGTAATTACCCTAGTTAAATTTTCAATAGTAGCAATACCAGGATGTGGTAGGAAGCCTCGGTCCGTTTTGTTTGGCTTTTTGGAAAACGTTTTTAAAACCAAAAACGTAATTTCGACATAGAAGTAAGAAAGTATTACAATTAGACTTTTTAACTTGTCTAAGTAGACTATGAACTATTAAAATATTGTAATGTATTTTGATGTCATTTTTGAATTCATTTTTGTTAATTTGTGGGTAGGCTGTCTGTAACAACTATATAATGCTTTTGAGAGATCTTAAACCTTAGTCTCTCCCGTGACCATGATTGTTGTAAAACATTCAAAATGTCGGGAACCAAAAATCAAAATAAATTCGCGAAAAAATCCGAAAACATAGTTTTATTTAAAATGTCAAATATTCGCGTAAATCTAAGAAAGTATAAGTCTAAGTAGACTATTTTTTAAATTTGAGAAGATTATTTATTAGATTTTTTTTCATTTTCGATTAGGTGACAGATCCGACTTGGACAACGTCTTTTTTCTATTTCAAACCCAGAACTCCTATTATCAAAAATAAATGTAATATTTTGAATATGGGCAAGGAAAAAAACTTAATAGTGATGCGATAAACTATGTCATCACATACAAATAATATCTAGTGAAAACTATTATCATATTTTATTGAACACATATATGTAAATATATGTAGCAAGTTAAGATTATTTTTTGTTGACCACTTATACTTACCAATAAACCTATGAATAATAATAATTAAATAATTAATAATTAAAAATATTACATGTCTATTCTTTTATTTTTCTAAGTCTATGGTTCATGCTGCGCATCAAAAAAAGATGTCTAAACCTAACCAATCAGTGACCGCTTCACACTTTAAGGGCTATTATTATCTAGTGAAAAAATGTCACTACTGAAATTATATCACGATTTTTACAATTTCCCTGCGACATCTATAAGAAATCAAATTTTAATTTATAAAATTCATATTTATTATTAAAAGCGATGATTCGGTCATCCGTTAGAGCATATAATATGAATAAAAAAGTGCCTTTTGTTTGTTAACATTAATATTTTACTACTATGGTACTATTTTTTTTTAATTCTATACTTTTGTCCAGCCCACGTACTATGCGGTCGCGTCGATCGTTACCGACTAACTATATTTTACATTTTAAATAATAGCGCTTTTTGTGGAACCAACATATAACCATCACATAAATAATAACTGCTCGATGCGTTGTCTATTGCGTTTGGATGGACGTGATATCGTTGTAGTGTTTTAGATATATTACAAATACGAATGTTACTAAAAAATATTATTTTAAAAAAATCTTCGAGAAGTTTTATTGAACACTTGGTATAATTTTTAAAATTAAATGAGAATAAATTAAAAAAAAAATCATTAACAAATGACATAAAGATCAAAAAATTTTCACATCCAATAAATAAAAATACCAACAAATTTTCGGTCTGTTCTACTAATAATAACTACCTTACAGGCACATTCCTTTGGACAAAACGTGGTGGTAAACATCCGCTACTGCTCCTAGCTGGATTTACATACAGCTATCAAAAGCAGAATGCTGATGGGCGAGTGTCTTGGTACTGTTCACGAAGGCTGAAAGGTTGCAGAGCATCTGCAATCAGTGTAGGAACAGCAGCATATGCATATAAGCCTCATGATCATCCTCCGCCAAGATTACCAGGGGTTTCGGACGTAGCTCCAGTAAATAACGCAATGTTGTTCAATCATCATGACTTCCAATAAGCTTTTGACAAAAAATTCCTAATTAAAGGTCATAGAAACTATAATATTTATCATTATTTTTTGCAATAAATAATGATGTAATTGACTATGTGATATTTTTATTAATTAATTATACTGTTAAGAATTGATTTTAAGTATTACTTTTCCAAATATATATTTTTTGTAATATCTAAATTAACTCGAAAGTTTTCTACTAGGTCGTCTGCTAAATCCATTAATAACTGGCAATGAAATATTAATATTGTGTTAATTTAGTGTACAATTGTTTTAAATTAAACATGGAAAAATAATAAAAAATAGTATAATATTATTTTATCTGCCTAAATGGAGACATACATATCTTTAATAAATAAAAAATTAAATAAATTAAATTAAATCATATGTAAATCGTGTAGTATTTAGAAATTTTTATACTGCGTAGTTTAAATTACTATAGAAGATATTTTTTTTATTTTTACAAGTCCTATTGTATTTATTATAATGTAATCTAGTTAAAAGGTACCGACTACCGGTCCGCTACCTCCATAACAATTTTTGTGAATATTATTTCGATACGCTAAATTTTTGTGTATTTAAAAGGCCTACTAAACCAAATAACCATCACTCATCTAGTGACAAGATTATTAATCGGGCTGTCTTCTAAGTAGGAACAAATTAATACTTTCTTAGATTTACGTGAATATTTGACATTTTAAATAAAACTATAGTTTTATTTAAAATAGGAACTTTTTTTTTCAAATGACTTTACTATCGCGTTAAAGGAATAGGTAAAGGCCAATTATACAATACTCTGTTAGATTTTGTTAAATGTTAGATTATGAAACAATTATTTTTTCTATAATTTATGACAATTATATAAAATATTTTAGGTAGATATTAATTATATAAACACTAATTTTATATGAATTTGATGAAATTGGCCTTTAACGTTAAGAGACAAGTGACGTTAATTTTTGTCAATAGATGTCGAGGTTTCCATTCTATACAAATCTGCGTTAATATTTATTTATTTTATTTATTTATTTAATGAAATATCAGTACATATAAAGCCTAAACAGATATAAATGATAATAATTGCAGAAGTTAAGAAACTGTGTCGCAATTATTAACGCCCTCCACCAGCAACATTACAGAAAAAATATGTACATACATTCAAAAACTAATCAAAAATAACACTTATAAAAACAAAAATATAAACAAAAAAATTAGCTAAATTAAATAAGTATACAAACATTGAACATCGAATATGTTTACTCGTACAGCGCATACTACTTGTGAGACAATTTACATTGTATAAAATACTAGAAACTCACCCTCGCTTTGCTCGGGTTCGTCCCTAATTACGTTTTAACGTTTAGCTCAGAGATTATATATTTTCCCGCAGTAAAAAGTATCCTATATGTTGACCCGGATAACCAGCTATCATCATACCGAATTTCATCAAAATCTGTTCAGTGGTTTTCCCGGGATGCGGTAACAGACAGACAAACAGACAGACAGACAGACAAAAATTCTAAAAACTATAGGTTTGACTTCTGTATCGATAATAAAGTCTATTTCAATAAGATTTTCTAAAAAATATTTAATGTACAGATTCGGCTTAGTTACAATTTTATTATATGTATAGAAAAGCAAGCGAAGCGTCATTGAATTTACCTAACATGAACAAGTGACGTTTTAATGTCAGCAAAATGTCAGTAATAATTAAAGTTGAGTTGAGTGAGTTGCTAGTTATTTTTAAGTCCATAACTAACATACTGAGCGTTGCTTACTTAATACTTAAACTCATTTAATACTTTTAGTTAATTAGTTTTATTTAAAATGTCATTGTTTATTTTAAACATTGATATTTGATGTTTTTTTATTTTTTATTTTGGCCATACATATTGTGTAAGATGTTTTGAAAATCACTATAGGTACCGTGTTTTTTTGCCATTCATTTTATTGCATTCAAACTTTTTAATCAAATTGACTTTAATTAAATTTGTATATAGTTAGATATATTATATGGCTAGCGACTCACCCTCACTTCGCTCGGGTTCGTCACTAGGTTGCTTCCCAAAACAAAATTAATTAATTAATTTGGTTTTAATTTTTTTTCGTGGGACCCTATTTTTTTTTCTAAAATAAAAGTAGCCTAAGGTACTCCTTATAACATCAGCTATCTGCCAGTGAAAGTCCCGTCAAAATGGGTCCAGCAAAATCGGTCGGACAAAAATTGTAAAAAATGTTGTTTTGGGATAAGTACCGTGTATACATCCATATGCACTTAGTAAAAAGCGGTTATTTTAATGTTACAAACAGACACTCCTATTTTATTTATCTGTATAGATTAACATCGGTTTATATTTATTAATACAATTTTTATTTGCCAATGAAGCACAGTTAGTGAGAACACTTGTTATACCTATTGTTAGCTATAATAATATAATTTTATTTTTATTTTTTAAAACGTAAGTGTACATCAACAACACTAGTATTTTGCTCTATGCCTGCTTGCTTTTGCATTTTAATATATTGTTAAAAAATATTTTTTTAAATGTTTACATCTTATATGTACATTTTTATTAAATAAAATTAAATATTCTAACAAGATGTATCTTAGTTTTATTATTTTTTCATGCAGTAAATATTTATATGATAATTAAGTGAAAATCAAGATATTTAGAATATTACTAGAACGTGTATTTTTTCTGTACTACACTAAGACGCCATGATTTCACAAAGCTTTCGACTTTATATTTCTAATGATTTTTTATTAGTTCTTATACTTACCTAACATATAAATACATATTGATATATATCATTTTTAAACCTTATATCGAATATAATCATAAATAATTATAAATTCAAAACATAATTTCATGTATGAGCTAGATTAATAATTTATAAAATATTACAAATATTAAAATGGCAATTTTAATAATGCGGTATTCGAGCGAGATTATATAAGGCTTATGCCGAATTTTGCGATTCAGACACAAAAATAGGTAGTAAATATTGAAAAAGTAACTTGTCAAGTATATTCCCAAATCTAAGGTTTAAGAACCCTGGCGTAAAAACTGCGTTGGAACTTGGATCTATGGCGCCTTATAAATATCTCACTTGTATCTATATGACCTTCTAGCAATTACTTGTGACCTCTCTTATAATACTACCAACTGACAATACGTAAAATGATAAGTATTTAGACAAAATATTACTATTAATTATTATAACACGAAACTGTGTTAACTAAACTTTATTTTTACAGACGGCGAAAATTATACTCTCAAAGAACTTTTCGAAAAGAATCTCATAGAATACGACTTCCAGCATCAAGGTAATTCAATAACAATTAATAAAAAATCGTGATTTCAATTAAATTTAGTAGAACATGCTTTAATTTTGTGATTGTGATCGTTTTTCTAGGATCACCCCATAAACCATGGGTCCAAGAAAAAATTGATGAAGTCATAAAAGAATTAAAAATGGCAAAAAACTCTGGACAAAAGCGTAAACCCAGATACTATTACTGGATAAAAAAATATGATGTAATGTGTACAGCAAATGGAGAATACTTAATTTATAAAAGACCATCTCCTAAGGATCCAATAGTACGCATAGTGCCTAGAGAGAAGTACTTTGATGTTTTAGTAGAGACGCATAAGTCTCTAAAACATGGCGGAAGAGACAAAATGTTGCATTCCTTGAAAAAGAAGTATTATATACCTAAGAAAGCAGTGGAAATTTTTATTGCCCTTTGTCCAGTGTGTACAAGAAAGAAAGAGGACAAAGTGCTAACAAAACTTTATCACAATTAGAAGATTGTTTCGTTATCGTTAATCAGATAAAGCAAGTAACTAAATGTTAATTGCAATGCCAATAAATTTGTAATTTATTTAAAAAAAATCTATAATTACTTTTTTTAAGTTCTCTAAGTTTTTATTATAAATAAATAATTATTAAAATGTATTACATTATTATCATAATCGTTCTTTTCATCTTTTATGTCTTTAAACTCTCTGGAATAGGATTAGTTTCCATCCAGTTTTAAGGTAGGATAAATATAAAATACATTATATTTAAAAGAATGTTCACAAGGTTTACATGGATCAAACATGGTCAAAGTAAAAAAATCTTAATTGGGAAGAAGAATAACTTCAACTATTTATTTAGTAGTATATACATATCATATATGTATGATGTATAACTAGGCTAATTAAAAAAAAAACGACTTTAATTATTTTTTTTTCGAAATTCTCTCTCAAATACATTCAGTGAAGTGAGAAAATATGCCTGTAAAAACCGAAACTCTTTAATATTAATATTTAGAGTTCGCCTATCTCGTATATCCATTTTTCAAAGAAATAAGAAGGATTTATTTTTTTCAATGTCAAAATGTTATATCTCAAAATCAATAGACGAATTCAAATGACCAAAACATACTCTTGTAGGGAATTACAACCTACAAACAAGGAAACAAGGAAACGATCTACAAACAAGGTAAAATAATTAAAAGTATCATTAAAAATAAAAAAAATAAAAAATTTTGAAATCCTACAAATTCATTAAAATCATTCTCAAACTGTTAACCTTTAAGCAACCACTTGTGACCTTTTCTATAATACCACCACCTCACAATAAGTAAGATAACGAATTAGAGAAAATATTATTATTAATATAACACGAACCTTTTTTTCCGTTGGGGAATGCATTTACGCACCGTCCGCCTGGCCCCCAGGTGGGTGTGTGGGGCTCACCGGCTAGAAGAGCCGGTACTGCCCACTAAACCCCAACGTTCCCCTCCTGTCCGCCATAATGGGACGCCGCAGGATCGCTTGCGCATTCCACTACGGCGCCCCGGCGGTAGGTCCGAAGACCTCCGTCTGATGGGACCCCCGTAGGAGCCCCACAACGGCTGCAGAGGACAGCGAGAACGGCATCGAAGCACCGACCCTCTCCCCTGCAGCCGCACCGCGTCCGCCATCTTACGGTGGCGGCCCCGTCTAAGCCGCGGAAGGTGGAGACTGGCAAATACCGCGACTCTCCTCCCGCCGCGGCCTACCCCTGTACCGGATGCGAGCCTATTAATATAACACGAACCTGTGATAACTTATTTTATTTTTATAGGCGGCGAAAATTATAATCTCAAAGAGCTTTTCGAAAAGAATCTCATTGAATACGACTTTCAGCATCAAGGTAATTTAATTTACATTAATAAAAAAACACGATTTCAATTTTTTTTTTATAACATGCTTTTATATTGTGACTGTGACCCTTTTCTAGGATCACCCCATAAACCATGGGTCCAAGAAAAAATAGACGAAATCATAAAAGAATTAAAAATGGCAAAGAATTCTGAACAAAAACATAACCCCAAATACTATTACTGGATAAAGAAATATGACGTAATCAGTACAGGGAATGAGGATTACTTAATTTATAAAAGACCATCTCCTAAGGATCCAATTGTACGCATAGTGCCTAGAGAGAAGTACTTTGATGTTTTAGTAGAGACGCATAAGTCTTTAAAACATGGCAGAAGAGACAAAATGGTGCATTCCTTGAAAAAAAAGTATTACAAACCTATAAAAGCAGTAGAAATTTTTATTGCCCTTTGTCCAGGGTGTACAAGAAAGAAAGAAAGAGGACAAAGTGCTACCAAAACTATGTTACAATTTGAAGCTAATTTTGTTAGTTAACATTAATTAGATAAGGCAAGTAACTAAGTGTAAATTGCAATGCCAATAAATACCTATGTGATTTATTTTAAATCATTTCTATAATTCCTTATTTTAGTTCTTTAAGTTTTTATAATAAATAAATAAATATTAATAATGTAATATTTTAGTGTTTTTATGTACAATTACATTATTATCATAATTGCAAATTAATTGCAATGCCAATAAAATTGTAATTTATTTTAAATAATTTTTATATATTTTTTTAGCTCTTTAAGTTTTTATTATAAATAAATAATTATTGATATGTAATATTTTAATGTTTTTATGTACAATATATTATCATAATCGGTCTCTTCATATTGTATATCTTTAAACTCTCTAGAATAGGATTAGTTGCCATCCAGTTTTAAGGTAGTATAAATATAAAATATATTATAATCAAAAGAAAGTTTACAAGGTAATGGGTCAACAAATCAATTGACTGCTTAAAAATTAACGTCAAAGTAAAAAAATCTTAATTCAGAAGAAGAATAACTTCAACTACTTATTTAGTAGTATATACATATCATATATTATGTAAAATGGCTACTGGCACTAGGCTAATTAAAAAAAATCGACTATAATTATTTTTTCTCGAAATCCTCTCACAAATACATTCAGGGAAGTGAGAAAAGATGTCTGTAAAAACCGAAATTCTTAATATTAATATTTAGAGGTTGCGCATCGCGTATTTTCAATTTTCGAAGAAATAACCAGGGTTTTTTTTTCAATTTTTAAATGTTATATCTCATAAACCAATAGACGAATTCGAATGACCAAAATATACTCTTGCGGGGAATTAAACGCTCTACAAAAAAAGTCGTTTATCATTTTTCGACTTTCTCGTTCAAAAGTTATTCAAACTGAAAGTTAATTTATATTACAATAACATTTTTTTTTTCCAATTTCAGGTAAAATGACTAAAAGTATCGTTAAATATTAAAAAAAAAACTTTTCGGAAATCCTACAAATTGTCAGCCTTTGTCAAAAAAATCATTAAAAACATTGTCAAATTGTTAACCTTTAAGCAACCACTTGTAACCTTTTCTATAATACCGCCGAATTAGAGAAGTATTATTATTAATATTATATAACACGAACCCGTAATAACTTATTTAATTTTTACAGACGGCGAAAATTATACCCTCAAAGAGCTTTTTGAAAAGAATCTCATTGAATACGACTTCCAGCATCAAGGTAATTCAATTACAATTAATTAAAAACGTGATATTAATATATTTTTTAAAACATGCTTTCATTTTGTGATTGTGACCTTTTCTAGGATCACCCCATAAACCATGGGTCCAAGAAAAAATAGACGAAGTCATAAAAGAATTAAAAATGGCAAAGAATTCTGGACAAAAACATAACCCCAAATACTATTACTGGATAAAGAAATATGACGTAATGAGTACAGCGAATGAGGATTACTTAATTTATAAAAGACCATCTCCTAAGGATCCAATAGTACGCATAGTACCCAGAGAGAAATACTTTGATGTTTTAGTAGAGACGCATAGGTCTTTAAAACATGGCGGAAGAGACAAAATGGTGCATTCCTTGAAAAAAAAGTATTACATACCTATAAAAGCAGTAGAAATTTTTATTTCCCTTTGTCCAGTGTGTACAAGAAAGAAAGAAAGAGGACAAAGTGCTAACAAAACTTTATTACAATTTGAAGCTAGTTTTGTTAGTTAACATTAATCAGATAAGGCAAGTAACTAAGTGTAAATTACAATGCCAATAAATATGTGATTTATTTTAAATAATTTCTACAATTCCTTATTTTAGTTCCTTAAGTTTTTATAATAAATAAATAATTATTAATAATGTAATATTTTAGTGTTTTTATGTACAATTACATTGTTATCATAATCGCAAATTAATTGCAATGCCAATAAAATTGTAATTTATTTTAAATAATTTCTATAATATTTTTTTTAGTTCTTTAAGTTTTTATTATAAACAAAAAATTATTGATATGTAATATTTTAGTGTTTTTATGTACAATTACATTATTATCATAATCGTTCTTTTCATCTTGTATATCTTTAAACTCTCTGGAATAGGATTAGTTTTCATCCAGTTCTAAGGTAAGATATAAAATGAACTTTCACAGGCTCTTGAATCATACAAATTAATTGAAATGCCAAATTTTGTTATTTAGCTTTTTCCGAAATTATATGTAGATCTCGATTTATATTTTTGTGTAAGTTTTACGCAATACCTTCAAATATTGCAACTGATTAATTAGAATAGAAAATACGTCCAAAAGAAATATCTAACCCTAAAAGAGGAATATTTATTGATACGGTTATTTTGGATTAAGCATAATATTTGATGGAAAATCTTTTTTAAAATGATCTATACAATTTCATATTTTTAACTTTTTAAAGATTTTAAGAAGAGTTAAATATTAAGACGTTATTATTTAATTGAAAATAGTGGAGGCAGATCATCCGCTCCAGGTGCAACCCTAATGCTGACTACGATCCTCAGACATGAGGGACCGACCCCAGAGATATTATTTAATTAGAATACCTGTATAGCTGTAATATTTAAGTAAAATTGTAATTATATACTAATAAGTATTAGTACTAATAATAAATAAACAATTTCAGCGATCCTCATCCCATCAGGAAAGGGCAAGCATCCTCTCCTAATGTACAAGAACTTTACATACACATACAAAGTGTTATCTGCTACTGGTGTTTTGTGGCACTGTTCGAGACGAACCAGAACTGGGTGTAAAGCCTTCATAAAATCAGATCCTGATCAAATCGACCAAATCCAAGCAGTTTTTGACCAGCATTGTCATCACCCTCGGTTGGACCCGGTGAGAGCGAAAATGACAAAAAGTGGTTTACGATTCTTTAAAATGAATACCTAAAAATATTTTAAATTACTAATAATAATTGCGAAAATCTACCTGTTGGTTTGCTCATCCTTCTCATACAGAATATTTGCTTTGGGTTGGAATTGACCCTTTTTATTGAAGTGGTTTTTTGTATGTGGGACGAAGTTCCATAAGGTACTGTACTTCTACGTACGATAGTTCTCGAAGATATTAACTACTTATTTTTTAGATTATTATAGATTATATAATAAAGTTACTAAGTCACGCCTAAGCAATGCGTGTTAAAATTATTATAATAATATTTAAATTTTAATGTTTTAGTTAACTTACACAAACATGTACACACACTGCCTACTGCTCTAGCGGTGTTTCATACACCAAGATGCATATCTTTGGAAAAAGGAGAGTTAGTAGGATTATAACATCCTATCCGTCCCTAAAGCATGTAAATTGTTATTTGTGTCCAAAAGCAATATATACTCGTAACATACACTTTAAAATTTATTAGATTAACTAGCGACTCACCCTCGTTTCGCTCGGATTCGTCCTTAGGTTGCTTCCCAGAACAAAATTAATTAATTTGGTTTTAATTTTTTTTTCGTGCGACCCTATTTGTTTTCTAAAATAAAAGTAGCCTAAGCTACTCCTTATTACATCAGCTATCTGCCAGTGAAAGTCTCGTCAAAATCGGTCCAGCCATTTCAGAGATTAGCCGGAACAAACAGACAGACAGACAGACAAAATTTAAAAAAAATGTTTTGGTATATGTACCATGTATATATCTATATTATGCATTTAGTAAAAAGGGGTTAATTTAATGTTACAAACAGACACTCCAATTTTATCTGTATAGATTTGAACCAAAAATATTATTTCCAAGAGGGATTGGTTAGAATTTGTATAAAATTCTAACCAATCCCTCTTGGCGTTGAATTTTGAAATACGTAAAAATACTGTTTCATTAAGTGTGTCAAAGGGAATTTATGTACTTACTAGCGACCTACCTTTACTTTAATCGGATGCGTCCTTAGGTGCCTAATAGTAGCCGATAAAACAACTCAACGGCCATGTTTTTTTCAACATTTTATTTCAATTAAAATTTGGCTCAGTTTGTAGTGAACCTACTTGCTATGCCAGCGGTCGCGGGTTCGAGTCCCGCTGGGTGTATTCATTTGTGTGATGAGCACGAATGCTTGTACTCCAGTCATGGGTGTTTATATTTATAATATGTATGTATTTAAAGTTATCGTATCACCGTATCGTATACCGTAGCGTATCAACTATCTGGTATCCATAACACAAGCCTCGTAGCTTACCATGGAACTAGATGGTGTAGTGTGTTAATGGCCCAACATATTTATTTATTTATTAAATATGATTTCTGACAAAAACACATTATTATGGTAATAAGACACTCGGCGGTAATCGAGCTTCCTATCAGAAAAAGGATTTTTAGAATCGGATCAGTAGTTTTAAAATATTACTCTTTACATCCAAATTAATTATTTGATTGTAGTAATTGGGTTCGATTCTGAAAAAAAAATATTTTAATACAGACAGATCTGACTCTGCTTGGAGCAATGTTGGAATTAAACAAATTTTACAGATGACTTATTGATGATCTGAAAAACCACTATGTTTACTTTATATTATGGTACCTAAAATACTAAAGATAGAACTAAAAAAAAACTAAAAATGTAACTCAGCATTAAACTTATTTGAAAATACGAATTCATTTACATAAATATTTTAAATCCAAATGCAAAATTTATTAAAATACTGAGTTACATTATTATTTTTTATAGGTGTCAACATATACATATACTAGGACAAAATATAGTATAATGTAGATGAATTAGTACAATTAAGTTCATTAAATCTTTTTAAAAGATATAATTAAGATAGAATTAAGAAATATATCATGGAAGGCAATTTTATTAGATATATATTAGATTATATTCATGTAGCAAAAAGAGCGTAATAACATAATGTGAGAAAGTATCCCTACAGAGATAAAGCTTTATAAAACCGCGCAATGATAGGTACACTACTACATATCGGGGCGAAGCGAGCGTGACAATTCACCATAAGGCCAACCGCATACTATAATATTTTTTCTGACAGAAAATTTCTGACGCACGCCGGTACCACCCCGCACACTCATCAGAAACTTCGTTCCAGCGAGTGTAACAATGAGTTTATGTTCGCGGCGTCCGCTCAACAACTGATGTGAATTTCCGATAAGTATGCGGGGTCTAGTACAAAGTATACAGAGAGCGCGTCCTCCGACGTTCTGATCAGAAAAAATTCTGACATCCGATCGACTCATCAGGAGCGGACGTCAGACACGTCAGAATTCTGATAGTATGCGGGGTCTAAACCAAAACATATGAAAGAGTAGAATGCCTTCCGGCAGGCGTTGAAATTTTCTGACAGAAAAATCTTATAATATGCTGCCGGCCTAAAGCTCTCGTACGCACTGCCCGTTGAAAAAACCGGATTTTTCCGGCTCAAACTGTTGACAATCACAGACGTCATGTCCAAAAGAAAATGACACTCCACCGCCTTATGTAAGCCTTTTCTCTGTAGGGATATTTACTTATGCATATCATATAGTGATGTTCTCCATCCTGCATACTTTTTAATATTAATATAAGGGTTTTAAAGTATGTAATTCAAATGTAAAAACCTATGTATAAAAAAACCAAGGATTTAATGAATTCTAAATTCATAACAAACTATATTTTTGAATTTCATGTTCAAATAAATTTTAAATCAATACATTTTTATCTATATAAAGCACGATATTCAATTTTATTATAAATACTACTTGGCTCTTTTAGTTTAAAGTTTATTGTTCAAATAGTACAAATATGTTTTTTAATGTTGTATTACCACATAAATTGTAAATACCATTTGATGGTACAGATAGACATAGGCGTTAAACTTATGAACCCCCATTTTTACTTTGAGGGGTTGAAAAATACAAATAATGAACAACCAGACTTAAAAAACTGTAACCTTTGATTAATATTATTATTTTAATTGTCACGAATTTTTATCTACATACTCGTAAGAACGTAAAAGTAAATAATATTCCTTTATGAAACATCGCAATTCTCCGAAAATTCTTTACTGCATTGTTGGACTCAAATAAGTATTTATACATGAGTAAGGTTTTTAATTTTTATGCTATCATTTCGCCTTCCAAAAGATGGCGCGCATTAACTTTATAGCGTTCAACTGACTTTTATAAAAATTGGTATACATGGACATTTGAGTAAGAAAAATAATTAACGTTATCCATTTTGAAGGAAAAAGCCGCGGGCAAAAGGCTAGTAATACTTAAAAGTTTTCTTTAGACTTAAACTGTCCGGTAACATTTTAAGTGTAGATATCTTCAATAAACCAACAAACCGCACTATCTTCTGTTATTACATGTACAAATTTAATTAAACGACTTTAACATATGCTATATTTTTTCTTTAATTTTTATTCAACCTTCATTAAATATATAACTTCTATATACTTATTATTACTTAATATATCAGTTAGCTAGCTTAATATATAACCTAGCTAAGTTGCGCCTTAAAAATTGGTAAAATAAGGAATTTGGCAATCCTTGTGTCGGAGATGGTTCCCATAAGTATTAGAATATTCCAAGAAATCAGAAGCAAACTGTGAAGAGTGACTGAGCGTAGCAGAAGCGTATTGCATGTGTATAGTTCTATAATAAATTGACTAATATCTTTATACGTATATTTAATAAAATTATTAATATATTACAGTGTTTTTGCTGCCATCATCTAAAGGAACTAACCCTCTTTTAATGTGCAACGGCTACACTTACAAAAAGCAACGTGTATGTCTATCCGGTAAAGTGGCATGGTATTGTTCAAATAGATACGCTGGATGTAAAGCCTATGTGGACAGTATGGGACCAGTGTACACCCCCGGCCCAGGGAAACATAATCATCCGAAACCTAATTATTGTAGGCTAAAATCTGGTCAATGGATCAAAATGTAGTAGAAAGGAAATTCCTTTAGATTCATTCATCGTTTATTATTTCTATTTTAGGATATTATTAGTTTTAGATTAGACTATGCATAATATAATTTTAATAATAATTTCTATTATTATTTCCTTCCTGGGTCATACACATATCGATGTTCGGATAAAATAACTTGGTTTTTATCAGTCAAAACATGCTGATTTTTTATATTCATTACACCTATTGTACGCATTAGTATTAAACGAATATTTAAACCCATAAAATATTTATAAATAATAAAAAAAAAAAATATAAAAAAAATTAATCCTTGTCCCCTTCTGTGGACTGTTCAGATTCGTAGTATGTGTGTTTAAGTATATACAGCTTATTTTTTTATGCACATATTATTAAATAGACAACTCTCATGGACGTATATTATAATAAAGACCAATATTATTTTATAGTTGCCAATACTTGCTTTGGATTTTTACAACAATTTCAAATAAACAAGTGGTTACACGTATATACGTCTGTTCTGTAGACCAAAAAATCAACATATTAAAATTTTCTACTAAACCTACCCTATATGAAATACTTTTTACACTGGTAACATTAGACACTCTGTCATTCGCTTGTGCTACTACGAGAGACTGACGTCCATTTTTATTGTTTCAATTGTTTTAATCTTCTGATTACACATTTTGTAAAAGATCAGTGTTACTTTTCTGTTCCTGGTGTAGTTTGGCATGTAAGTAATAATTTTATTTATAAATATATAGCCGAAATGCCTTTTAAGAAGTATTTTCCAAATCTTGTTCGCCATTTTTCTAACCTTAAAAACGAAAGAGAATTTTTGATCTAGGGCTAAAATATCTTTTCTGTGGACATCTTTTCTGTGAATAACAATGTCCACAGGAAAGTCGCATGTCCACAGAAAAGATTAGTCAAAGTGGCTAAAACTTGCTCTTTTTAATGTATAATGGTAGGTATATATAGTTTGACGATATTGAGGCACATTTACGCAAAAAAATAGCTCTTTTGCGTTTATGTCCTGTTTTGCAGTGTAAGTATGCAGATTTTTCGTATGATATTGTTTGCTTTGTTTTAGGTAGAATGCCTCGCTCAAGTAGGTCTAGGGCCGAACTGAGTAAAGAAGAAAAAAAAAATCGTAGACGTGAACAGAAGAAATTGAGCATACGAAGAGCTAGAGCTAAATTAGATGTAGTTGCTTTAGAAGAAAGACGACGAAAAGACAGGGAAAGATATCACCGGAAGAAACAAGATGGTTTATTGAAGACAATTAAAGACTTTACACCTAGACAGCAGAGGCAAATGCGAAAAATGTGGCGTGAAAAATCTAAACTTAGACGCGAAAAAGAAAAATTATGAAAGCGTACTGAGGAATCTTTAAATGAAAATACACCACCTCCGTCCCCCTGCTCCTCACGCTCCTCGTTTTCACGTCTTTCTATGGGTAAAGCAATAAGGTTAAGAAATACACGTCTATTGAAAGCTCAAAACCAGCATTTAATAAACAAATTAAATATATTGGAACGAAGGCTGGCTAAATATAGGATGCGATTAACAAGGAAGAATAAAATAAATAAACAAGACAATATCATAAAAATCAGTTTGAAACAAAAGATGAACAAACAGCCGGAAAAAAAGAAACAATCACGCGCAGAAAAATAAAAAAACAAATACGACTTTTAAATGATACGCTTCTTAATCTGCACAAGAAGTTTAACAGTACGAGTGGTTTAGATATCTCTTATGAAACGTTTCGCCGATATCGTCCTTTCTGGGTAACATTCCCAAAAGTGGCTACAAGAAATACTTGCTTGTGTTCTGTACATACTAACAATGATTATATTGTAACTGCTTTATACCAGGCTAAGGTAATAACTTATTCATCCGCCACCGATCTTGTCAAATCTCTTTGCTGTAATAATAATCTAAATTTACGTTGTTTGGAGCGGAAATGTTCACTGTGTTTTGAAAACTCTCCAAATTTTAACATTATTAATGGAAATGATACAATTATTTATCAAAGGTGGGTTACTAAGACTTTTAATGAGATTATTAAAGGCACTGAAAAAGTTTGCAAAAAGACTGTTAAAGAGAGCGTGAAGACGTCTCAACAGCTGCTGGTAAACATTTTAAAAGCAAATTTACCCACGTTTATGCAGCATGTTGCAAACATTATTAATCAGTATAAGGCTATAAGATTAATTAAACATAATCTTACACCATTAGAAGGTCTTTTGCACATTGACTTTTCTGAAAATTATATTTGTAAGTACAGTTCAGAAATTCAATCAGCCCATTTTGGTGGGTCAAAATTACAGCTTTCTCTACATACCTGCGTGTACTACTCTGCCAATAATCAGCCACCACAAAATATTGTAAAAACTACCTCTATCTGTTCTGTCTCTGAAAACTTAAGACACGATCCCGTATTAATATGTGCACATCTAAAGCCCGTCATAGATAAAATTAAATTGCTTTCCCTAGATTTGAAGATTTTACATATTCTTAGCGATGGACCGACCACACAGTATCGCAACAAGACTATGTTTCACATGATAGTAAATTATATAAGTAAAATTTCTAATGCAGATACTATCGTGTGGCATTACACTGAGGCCGGTCACGGTAAAGGTGCGCCTGACGGTGTTGGTGGCTGTGTTAAACGGACGTGTGACAATTTTGTTGCATATGGAAGAGATATATGGAACATTGACATTTTCGTTAGTTGTTTGAAAGATAATTGTAAGGGCATTGAAATTGTTTGTATCGATGACGATCATATTTCCGAAATACAAAATATAGCAAATGCAAATAAATGTCGTCCATTCAAAGGCACCTTCCAAATCCATCAACTCACCTGGAGCGCAACCGAGCCTAACGTACTTCATGCTAGAAGACTAAGTTGTACTTCTTGTGCAGCTAACACTATTTGTCCACATTTTGAGATCGGACAAATACAGATTGCATGTGTTTCAGATACTTTAGAAGTTTTGTCAGAAGCTCATTCAAGCACATCATCAGAGCTTATTATACCAAGCCCAGTTTCCCCCGGAACAGCTTCTGCATCCACCCTCTCCGGACCGAGCACGCCACATTCTCATAATTTATTTACACCATCACCTAATTCCTTAGAGAATATACTGCCTCGACCACTTACTCCAAAAAAAAAAGATTATCCTTGAGAATAATTATTCCGATGACTCGATTACACCACCTAAGAAAAGAATTCTTCTTGAGAATAACTATTCCGATGACTCGATTACACCACCTAAGAAATTAAGAGTACGATCCTTGTTTCCTTCAAGTGATGAGAGTGATTAAAACATTTTTAATTATTTTGTACCGATGTTCCCGTCATTATTATGTTTTTAAAATTTTAATTTTCTGTTGATGTTCCTGTCTGATTACTTTTGTTTTTGTTTACAATACTATGTTAAAAATTTATTAGCTTAAGTTTAAAGTTTGAGGTCTTTTATCGGGGGATTCGAATCAGTTTGACATTTTATCGGAGTAATATCGATTCTAAATGTTCTTTCCTGTAGATCTGTGTCTTTTCTGTGGTCAACAAAAATCTTAAATATTGGATATTTTTGCTAAATCTACATAACGATCTGGTTTCTGTTTAGATTTATGTTGCTTTGATCTGCACTAAATAAATGAGACTGATTTTGAATAAATACGACGTAGTTTTATTTTTTTATTTTTTTCGTTTCGTTTTGTGTATGACCCTCCTACATTATAAAATTACATCAACTTACTTTCGCCTGCTGCGTCGTTAGTGCGACGAGTTTACTCTTACCCAAATCCTCTTACCAGTCAGTCAAATAAAAATTAAAAACATACATAACTGTCTTGGTGGTGTAATAGCATATACGGCTGCACATTCGGAGGTTCTGGATTCGAATCCCGAGTCGGAACAAGTTTAGTTTGAGACTTTCTGTCAAGAAAGTCCGCCATGGCCGAAATCGGTCAGGGAAATGTTTTTAATAGATTAAAAATGTTGTAAAATAATTCACCCTCTATTCCACGAGAACTTTTATCCCGTATTCTCTATACATCTGTTAAAATCGACTCAGAAATTATCGAGTCCAACAAACTGAAAATATTCTAATAGATTTTAAAAACGATACTTCAATTTTAGTTACTTTTAAAAATCGGTTGTAACTGCAAGTAGACAATATATTAAAAGAGCAAAACATTCGGCGTGTAGAAAAGTCTCAAAGAAATCTATCTCAATTCTGGCGACCTATCTAGAGACATCTGACGTGGACCAAATTTTGTTTTCATTTATCAGTCACATATTCATTTCACATACATTTTTTATTTTTGTAATTTGACTCCAAAAAGACGAAAGTAGGCTGAATATAATAATTACTTGTGATTAAACAAATAAAGATTAAAAATATTTAGTTTAAGATTTAAGTTGATATAATTTTAAATAGTAAAAATTGGCGATAGTCACTGGTTTAATGTAACCTTTGTTTAAGTTATACACAATAACATCGCAAACATCAGTGCCTGGTTATTATATATTTAGAATTTGAATTTGTATCAACCAAAATAGTAATAATAATGAAAGTTAGTAAATCATACGTGTTTTTATTTAATCACACAATTCAATACATTTATTACGTATTATATTCTTTCAGAATGATGCAAAATATTGTTTTTTACAGCTTTTTTCCGAACATCTAACAGAGGAACGCGACAACTTGTAATCAACGGATATTCCTTCATTTGCAGAAGTTATTGTTTAAATCATATAAAGAAGATCTGGAAATGTGCATCAAATGCAGACTGTACAGCAAAAGTGCATACGATAGAAGATGAAATCGTGTCTTTGAACAATGATCACAACCACCCCTCTAATGCTCTGACAGCCCTCGACTGGAAGCCGATAAGAAACTTGCATTTAGTTAATTAGTTAGTGTAACGTAGTTAAGCTCCAAGATCGTAAATACTTGACATTTTACTCAGACATTTTACTTAGACATTTTTTTCCAAACAATATTTTGTCAACAAATCAACCGTTGGTCTATTAAATTCTGTTTAATTATTCTTATGCTTCAAGCTCTTTCAATTTCATGGTTGTCAAAAAACATAGTACAGTTCATTGTTTCATTAAAAAATCTTATGCATAGAGTATTGCTTCGATAGCTTAGCAGCCATTGGGATTTTCTGTCAAGAAATTCTCCGTAGTTGCCAATAGGTAGACAGTTTGTGGTATGCTTCTCCATTTATCGGAGAGTATATACAGTCGTCGAACTTACATACCTCTGATTTTCAGCTGTGTCACATTGTCATTCCATTACGTTATGGGAATGTAGGTATAGATTGTACATGTATTTGTATTTTATAGGTATTTATTCATATTTACTGTATAATAATAATAATAATATAGCCTTTATTTCCAAGTTGGGTGTATTTTTACATTAAATAATCATTACATTAATTAAACAGAGTTATATACTTTCATATAATGTCCCTAAGGTCGGTGTGCCTCATCTCTCCATCGGATTTTAGGATGTCCCTGCCCCCTTATCCCATCTCGCGGGTACCAAAGAGTAACTTGCTTGCTCTATTTCTCCAGTTTGCACCTTAGCATATGCTCCGTCCAACGCCATTTGAGATAGTCTATACGTATCAATATGTCTACAAGTTTAGTTTTCGATCTTATCATCGAGTTTCTTATTTTGTCTCTTAACCTGATCCCTAGCATACTTCGTTCCATTGCCATTTGGCAGGTTGCCAAACTTTCTCTGTGTTTTTCATTTAGAGCCCAGGTTTCGCACCCATATGTCAAACAGGGAAAAATGTAGGTGTTGAAAGTCTTTCTCTTGATATGCATGCTTATTTCTTTGTTTTTCATAATCTCTTTAAGAGACCAGTATTTGCTCCACCCGCAAGCAATTCTTTTATTTATTTCCTTTGTCATTGAGTTTTCGGAGGTTATAATTTGATCTAGATAAAAATATTCCTTCACATTCTCAAGGTTGTTTCCATGAACTTGTACGTGTAGTTGGTCAATACTTTGTTTTATTTGCATTCATTTCTAGCCCTGCTTTTCTGCTTTCGTCTGCTAAGGATTTTATCATTTGTTCTAGTGTATTTGGATCCTCTTCCAGCAGGATGATGTCATCCGCGAATCTTAAATGGTTTAGACGTCGATCGTTGATGCTTAGGCCAAAGTCATCCCAGATCCCAATCAAGTTTCCGAAAAATAAGTTCGAGCACAGCATTGAAAAGTTTGGTTTATAGCGGGTCTCCTTACCTCACACCTCTTTCTATAGGAAATGGGTCACCTATTGATTCCAATTTTACGCGACTCTTGCTGTTACTGTAAATGGATTTTATTAGTTCTATACAGGTGTTTTTGACTCCTTGTTCTCTTAAATTTGAACAAAAATATATTTGTGTTTTAGGCTGTCAAATGCCTTGGAATAGTCGATGAAGGAGACATATACAGGTTTTTGGTACTCGTTACGTTTTTCCAAAATTTGTTTGATTTTGTGAATGTGATCAATTGTGCTGTAGTTTTTTTTTGAATCCTGTTTGTTCGATTGGTTGGTTATCGCCTAAGGTTTGCGTTATTGTTTGTAGAATTATCTTTGCAAAGATTTTATAAACGTTTGATATAAGACTTATTGGTCTGTAGTTGCCTATGTTATCCTTGTCCCCTTTCTTTTACAGCAAAATAATGTAGGATTCATCCCATTGTTTTGGGATGGTTCTTGTATTTAAGATGTCATTGAAAAGTTTAGTTAGTATTAGGCTTAGTTCTTCTACTGTGCCTCTCATTAATTCGTTTTGTATATTGTCAGGTCCTGGGGCTTTTTCTAATTTTTGAGACAAGATGGCTTTCTCTACTTCCTGTTTAAGTATTGGTGGGACATTTCCATAGTCTATATTTGTTGTTTCGATGTTTCTGTTACTGTTATCCTGTTCAATATCCTTATTTGAGTAGAAGGTTCTATAGTATTCTGTAGTATTTACTGCATAGACGGTTATTAAATGAATTAAACTAGGAAACTTACATCGACTTTCATTTTTGTGCTTCATCATTTCATCTATTGGCATAATAAAATGTCGCAAAGCCTTACGATCTTTGAGCCTAATATTAAATATATTATGTTACCAGCTCTTTTTATACTTAAAATATTTGATTCTATGTGTACAGAATATTGTATAATATACTTTAATTGCAACAACACTGTGATTATTTTGTCATTTGATGAAATCTACGAAATTATTAATATAGTAATATATTTCACCAGTACCTATTTCTTTATTTAAATCAACCAACTAAATAGTATTTGTGTAATATAAGTAAAAAAAAATAACGTAATTTTTTTTTAGGGTAAAAGTAAAATATAAAATTTACTTTTTATTTTTAAAATAAAAAATATAAAACGAGAAACAACATAGTTAATTTTGCGACCGCTGAACTAACTAAGCATGTTACCGTAAATACTCTACTATCTCAAAAACTTCTTTTTTAAAGTTTAATAAAAAAAAAAGTTTAATATATATTTAGCCTTACTTTTTGGGCTCAACTTTTACGCTTTTAATAAATAGGCTAGTGATGTTGAGCTATTTCCTACCATTTGAAGAAATCATTAGTAGCCTTAATAAATAAGAAGAGATTGCTTTATTTATTTACTGGTATCAATGTGATGGTAAACTTGCTAACATAAAAGACTCACTTTTAATTTTAAACTATTTTATTATTTGCAGATAATGATAATTCTATCAACGATCCACTTTATCAAACACTTGACTTTCAAGATCGTGTGTCTCCTCTATTTTTTGATTCCTTCAAGAAAAACGACAAAGAACAATACATACAATCACCAATACATTTAGGTTTCCTTACTAGTATTGATGCTGATGCTGTTCCAGATAAAAAAAATATAGAAAATGTATCAGAGCAAAACAGAAAACGTAAGAGGAATGAAAATATGTGGAAAAAGAATGTTTCGAAAAAACTTAGGAATGAAGGGAAATCTTATGTGAGTGCAACGAGGAAAATTGTACCAGAGCGTAACATCAAAAATTCCTGCTCTGAAAAATGCAAATTACAGTGCAGCACAAAGTTTACTGAAACTGAAAGAAAATCTATATTTAATAGTTATTGGTCATTGGGCAATATTTCGAAACAATGGAACTTTATTTCTAATAGTATGGAAGAGATTAGACCCAAGTATCGCTATGTACGTGAAAGCTGCAGAAAAGCACGCCAGTATAATAATGCATTTTACTTTAAATTGCGTGGAGAGAAAATAAGAGTATGTAAATTATTTTTTAAGAACACGCTTGGCATCACGGATCGTCCGATTTGTACTGTTATGAAAAAGCAAAACAAAGTTGCTGGAACTCTTGCAGCAGACGACAATAGAGGAAAGCACAATAATCACCGAAAAGTTGATGAGGTGATCCGTAAAACAATAAGAGAACACATAGAGTCGCTGCCAAAAGTGTCCCATCATTTTGGAGCTAACTTTACCAAGGATTGCATAGATGGTAGAAGATCGATTGCCGATATCCACAAAGACTACGTTGAAATTTGTAAATCCAAAAACATCCCGTATGGAAATTATACTTTATTTTATAGAATTCTTACAAAAGAATACAATATTTCATTATGTCAACCCAAAAAAGATCGTTGTAAGAAGGCAAAGAAAAGTTAATGAGAAAAAAATTAGAATATGATATCAAAAGAAAAAGAAAGAATTTAAAAAATCAAGCGTCCAGCAAAAAATATAATCATTTTTAAAAAAATCATTTAAAAAAAATATTCGATATAATCCATTAGCCTTTAATAGTGCTATGAAAACTTTCAGATCAAATCCTGAGCCTTTTGGGAATTAAATTTAAAAAGCAACAATGATAAGGAAAAAAATAGTTTTAGAATTAACAGCAAAATGTGTCAAGGTCGCCTTATCTAATATAGCGGCCTAAAAGCGATCTGTTACAAGCAACGGATTAAAATAATTATGAACTCAACTAAAAAGTAAAAAAAAAAATAGTATAAAGAATAAAGTGATTAACGAGAAAACTAATGTAATAGTAAAAAAAGCGTGGGGTGTTTTGTACAATATTTTTGTAATAACTCTACTTTCAGATATCGTACCAAAGGGTGATTCAGAAATCGTTATAACAACTGATATCGAGCACAATAACATTAATTTTTTCTTTAATCACTTTATTCTTATACTAAAAATTATTTTTTACTTTCAGTTCAGTTCATCATTAAATCGTATTTTTTAGTTTTTTAAACTCCTATAATTTATTTTCCATTTTTTAGTTTGATCTGCTATAAAAGCGTGTTTTTTTTTTTTAATTATTTTATTAGTTTTTTTTTCATAAATTATTGTACTGTCATCGGTCCTTGTTAAATGTGCAAAGTTTCAGTTCAGTCTAAAGTTTTGAAGTGGGTGAAAATCGCGTTCAAAGATTCCTTTACATAGACAGATAGATACAGGTGAAGCTAATGAAAGCGTGTTAAAAAGTGTAAAGAGCAAAAAGGTGCATAATGTGTAAGTTACTAAAACATTAATTAGGTAAAATAAACAAACATAATTTAATGATATAAAAACCACTGATTACGACATTATCAATTATATAGACTTAGTGAAAATTAATCAATAATACTGTATTGTAATTCAGTTATTCTTTGAGATTAATAAATGAGAATAAATTGTAACATAGCCATTTTTTCTATTATATCTTACAGAAATATATATGTAGGTACTATTGATATATAAAAATATAGACACACATTTCCTAATAAATATCTCTTCAAAAAGTGGCGTCGACACGTGACGTTAAAAAATAAAATTTTAAAAATCGACAGTTCTAATTGTCTAAACACAAATTCGCACTTACGCACACAACATAAAGTATTTTTTTAAACAAAACGTGCGTTTTAATTTTGTCATCTGAAAAACAATAAACAAAAGAGATTTGAAAAATGCGCATGGAATTGTGCACTTTTTTAGGATACTTTTGAAATGCTAATTGTGTATCTTGAGTTTTTGTATATCAATGGTAGATACTTTAAAAATTTTAAACGTTATAATCGTCAAAAAAATTCTATCTATTTAAATGCCACATCTCGCAAGTTATCGATATAGTTCATAATATATCTATAGTCGAATTAATTGCAAAAAAAAAATAAAGAGATAAAACTTCATACTTATTCCCTTATCATTTTAAATATTTTTCAAATAAGTACTAAGTACAAACCCAAATTTAATTCAAATATTATATAATCACTGTATAAATATATAATCAGGAATATTTTAACAGCTCAGATCTTAATGACATCGAAGGGCGGTCAAGTTTTGATATTACGAGGACACCGTTACCACCGCGAATACGGACGTGTAGGAAGAAGTTACTGGAGATGCACCAAGAGACTAATGTATGCCTGCAAAAGCACTGTGAGGATCATAAATGGCCAGATATTTTCTATAGGAGAACATAGTCATGATTAAATGTAGCTAAATATATTGTATATTTAACCAACTTCCAAAAACGAGGAGGTTATATTGTTATATTATATTCGGCTGATATATTTTTTCTTTATTGGTTCAAAGTATGTTGATAATAGTGGCATGTGTTACTCGACGAAAAAAAGCTTTCTATTAGTTCAAGATTTTTTATAATCTATTCAATCTTCTAAGTTCTAGCGATTATTATCCGTACGAACAAAAGGACAAATTTTACCATTTTATAATATTATTTATAATATCCATAATATCTTTCGCAATGAATGAATGGTTTATTATATATACATATAATATGATGAGCCAATTAAAGAAATTTGATGAGATTTTATTATAAATATCTAGGTACTAAGTACTTGTACATCTAAATACAGTGGAACGAAAATTATAATAAATAATCATTCCATCATTTATTTTTTGGCGAATATTACTGGTGAATGGCGAGTATCAACTATCTGGTATCCATAACACAAGCCTCGTAGCTTACCATGGAACTAGATGGTGCTGTGTGTTAATGTCCCAACAACAACATATATAGTGCGTACCTATCCTATTAGAAATCTCTAATTATTTATTATGATTATGATCTTTTGTTTTATAAATATTATAAAAAATCTTATTTTCATTTGTATGATTTCACTCGATAGGTATAGTAATGGGAAAAATTGTATTTTTTTTTATTAACATTGTAGTCAACTCAAATTTTATATATTAGTATTAAGTTAGCAATAAGATTTTAAGACGAAAAAAACATATAATATATCAATTTACATTACAAATAAGTTTCTTTAAGATAAATCTTTAGCATGTAAACTGTAATTTTTGTACAGTTATATATTATTATGCATATATTTTATCTGTACACAATTATTTAAATCTCAAACATTTATAATTCAAAGTTAATAAAAAATATTTATATTATCCATATGTTATGTTTTACAGAAACTCTGTAAATATACTACGCGTTTTAAATAAAACTATCTTTTCGGATTATTTCTCGGATTTATTTTGACTTTTGGTTCCCGACGTTTCGAATGCTTTACAGCAATCATGGTCACGGAAGAGACTAAGATGTTAGACGTCTTAAAGGCGTTATATACTTGTTACAGACAGTGCCTACCCACAATTTACAAAAATGATTTTAAAGATTCAAAAATGGCACCAAAGTACCTTACAATAAAATAAAATGTCAAATATTCGCGTAAATCTAGGAAAGTATTATACTAAACGTATTTAAATTCATTTATGTATTGATAATTGTTAATTTATAACCCCCATAACCAGCCCATTGTAAACACCATTGTTTCAGAAATATCAAATATCATCCAAATATATTTTTAATAATAACAGTAAAATGAATATTTTCATTTATTTATATACGATAGGTACTTATCTGCATACATAATAAGACGATATTATGAGATAACGATAAAGCGTTGGGCGAACTTCGGTGTTCTCCGCACGAACAAGTTACATTTACCTATTTATTTATTTAAAATGCTAACTCTTTTTTAATTCATCTAAACTTATTAATATATTTACATTATCTAATTAGTTAACATTGCAGGGTTTCGGAGAATATCCAGAAGAAAACAAACAAACGATGAAAGGTTACTTAAAAAACGTCTAGCAGAGCAAAGACGATATAGCCGTATTAGAAACGATCCTCAAAAGTGGGCAGAGCACAAAATAAAAAGACATCGCTCTTATATAAAACACAGAATTCAACATACGATGAACTTTTTAAATGACACCAACAATGGCTATAATGAAAACATAGATTCTAAGAAGCTAATGTTGGGAATGTATCTAGCACCTAGTGGAGATTTCTCTTATTCCGAAGATCCTCATTATTATTAATATATAAATGTTCGTTGTACTTACGTCAGTATTTATTATATTACATAAAAATAGTATAAAATAAATATAACTGTACCTCCTTCACTATCCCACCTTCGTCACTAGACTAGTTTATAACACTTTGTCTATTTTAGAAATTGCAAAGTGTACCTAACAGCTATTTTAAAATTAATATATCTGTTTCAGCGAATAATATTAATTTTGTAAAGAATCAAACAAGTGATGCTGTTTTCGATAATGGATCGGATGATGACGTCATCGAGGTTGTCAGAGACGAAGCGCCTATAGAAATACTATCTGATGGAGAAGAGTTAGAAATGGAACAATCTAACCAAGCTAACTTAAACTCATTTTCAGAATCTTTCAGCTTTGCCAATCCAAATGCTTTAGAAACTACTATTGAAGATAAATTAAATGAATTGGAAGATCCACTGAAAAGTTTGTGCGAAATAGAAAACACTTTTACTATGACCGATCAAATAATCGTAGAACCCAACGTCACAGATCTACACGAGGCTACATGTTTAGAAGGTTCAAGTAAGTTAGATGAAAAATCAAACCATGATAGTAGTGGCGAAAATTGTTTTATTAATGTCACTGACGTCGGGAATAGTACGGAAAACGACGCAGAAAAGCTAAAACAGAAAGTTCAAGAAGAGTTATCAAAAGAAAAAGAAGCGAACACAATTATTTCTAATGTTCCTATTGATAGTGAAATTGCTATTAATAATGTAAGACAAGAGTAGTATTTTTAGATAATTTTTATTAAACATGGCATAATATTATTTAGTGCAACAATAACGTTTTTACTGCCAGCACTTTTCAATTTATTTAATAAAATAGAAACTTATACTGCCCCGTTTTGTGCTTCAGTCAGAAATTGATACCACGCATACAATGTCTAGGAAATTGATAGCCCAGTGATAACGCGCTCGCTTGGCCGAATGAAACTGGTTTAAACCCCAGGTTTCGCACCTCTGATATTTTCATGTGCGAATCATGCCTAACATGATTACCACTTGTCTTACGGATAAAAACATCGTAAGAAAACATACATCTCTGAGTGACCCTACTAAGGTTTTTGAAAGTCATGTGGAGTCCGCCAACCCGCATCTGGCCAGTGGACTATGGTCTGATACCCTCGTATTGAAGGAAGATCTGTGCCCAGCAATGGGATGTTAAAAAGGGCTGAATAGATACAATGTATGTTAGAAGAATAAATTAAACCAGATTGGGCGCTGTCTTACTTTATATGGGTTTTCATTTTTGTACTTATGTAAAGCATGACTACGATAATATTTCGCTGATCTGAATTGGTTTGTGACAAGCGGCAAATGCGATAAGTATTTGCTTTAGCAGCTTCATTAAAATGTTTAGAGTAATCAGTGGCGTAGAACAGTGAGGCATGTGCCTTATGAAATATTAATTTTTATTATTACTTAAATGTAATGTTCAACAATTATTATTTTTAATTAATTATTACAATTATTTAAGATGTCATCATTGTTATTACAGTTTAATTATTATTATGTAAAGAATAGAAATGATGTATTTTAACTATTATATCCGTCAAATAAATTCAATAAAATACTCTAAGTGCGTTAATTTTATACCTAAAAGGAATCTAAATTGTAAATTAATATGCGATTAGAAATATTTGTGTTTTTTGTACGTCCATATCTTTCATTTTATTTTTCATTATATATATATATATATATATATATATATATTAATTATTAGTGATGTGTTTGAGGGACGCGGGCACACCAGTGTGTCAGGTAAAGATTCATTTCTTAAAAATTATCCTGGATTGGTTAATTATTATTAAAGGTTATTTATATATATCGTACATACCTCAAAGATTTCAATTTGTTTTTTTTTTTTAAATGACGCTTCGCACGTCGTCACTAAAGTAAGACTGTAAAACGTAATAACAATTAGATTATAAAATTTATTTGTAATCAGTTAATTTAAAGTATGGCTTGTTTAATTTGCGGGATAATAAATTAAATATTTAAATTGTGTTTTATTTTAAAGTTAGTTCTACTTTAATAGACATGTTTAGTTAATTTAAAAATTCTCAGGCAATTTTGCAAACGTAATATCTAACAATCCCCAAATAGTAGGCTGGTAGTGCCATTCTTATCCGCCACTCCACTCCTTATATATAAAGATAAGGGATTATCCGTATCCATATCCTACAGTCAACAGGTTTACAATTTTAACATATACAACTTTAAATTGCACAAGTTTAGTGTTTGGGACGAGGCCCCTGCAGAAATGGGTATTTTTGGATAGGGGAGAGGGGGGAGGGGGGAGGGGGGGGGTGGGGGGATAGGGAGTTTAAATATATAAACATTATTTTGAGAAAACAAAGAAGTCAAAAGTTATGGAGACTTAAAGTTATAACATTTCCATATATTTCTATACCTAAATAAGTCATTACAAAAGATAAATATACCTATAACGAATATTTTGGTAATTTCACGAAAAACAATATTCTAAACAAAATAATCTTATATTTTGACAAAACTGTCGATTTCTGTTTTATATACCGCTTTCAGGACATAACAGATTATCGCTTAATAATTAGTTAAGGTTATGCATATTAAAAGTAAAAATTGTCATCAGATTACTAAGATTTTAGAATAGAAATATGTTATTTTTAATTCGTGCATGCATTTACGAGTTTTTATTTGATTTATATAAAATATTGAGTTATATAATTAATTTACATTTAGCAAAATTGTTTAAACCAATTACTTGATTATAATTATCTGTAAATACTTTTCAGTATTTTTGGGGGGTAGTCACAAAATATCGCGAAGTTCAATAGTTTATGTGACTACGATCTATAATCTCATGATGATCTCATTAAACGCGTTTAGGTTTTCATATTTTATGTTCTTTTTCATCATCGTTTTTCTCATATTATTTTCCAGTAATTATTAGTTTTTGTTAATTTTCTTATACATTCGTTTCTTGTTTTTTGTTTTAATAGTAGGGTAGACCGGGGACAATTAAAACAGTTCATGATTGCAACATCGTCAATTTCTCGAAAACTATGATACCTACTGTGTGTGACGCGTCATTCGTTGCTTCGTCGACCATGTTCGGTTTCATGGTTTAGTACGGCTCGAGCCAGCGAGCGACACAGTCGCGTACAGGACTCTTCAACGAATTTTGCGCCAAAAAGTAAGTATTCACTATGTTTTAATTTTTGTTATTTGCCTATTTAAATCTTGTTGTTTGACAGTTTTTCATATTTTGAAGTCTTGTTTAATAATTTAAGAGTGTTTTTATAATGGTTTATTAATGTTAAAGTCAGTAGTAAACCAAATATTGAGTATTAAAGTAGAAGATGTGAGATGGGTACATTTGAAACAACTTGTCTGTGGACGTTTGAAACGTTTCAATTGTCCCGTCAGTCCGTCGTCATTTTTCGCATTTTTCCGACTGCACAGAAGTAAGATTGTGTTTTCTAGAGTATGAATAATTTATGTTTGTAAGTATGACGCACCAATTTTTTTAAGTATACGATGAAAACATAACCATTTAAACCGCTTTTAACTCACAATCGCTATTGTAAAATTACATCTAATAGGCAACCCAATAACTCCGACGACCCTAAAATTGAGCTCGCGACATTAAGTTTAATCAATTTGTTTTTTCATTCATTTTTTCTAGAAATGCCGAGAAAACGAAAACACGTTACAGATAGAAGTTCCAAGAATATATTTGCATATCAGCAAGCATATGATGAGCTGCTATCTGGTAAATCATTGAGGAAGGCTGCAAAAATGTTCGATTTAGATCACGTCTCATTAGCACGATATAAAAAGAAGAGAGAAAGCGCGCCTAAAAATACTCCTGTAGAAGATATAGCAATGGGTTATAATTCGGCAAAAAAAATATTTACACCTGCTCAAGAAAAAGAGATTGTCACGTATGCAATCAAGTCTGCTGATATTTACTTTGGGCTAACCGCTAAGGACATGAGAAAACTTGCATATCATTTGACAGTACGCTACGAACTCCAAAGGCCTGCTTCATGGGACGAAAATGAGATTGCCGGAGTAGAGTGGTTCCGTGGATTTTTAGATCGCCATCCAGAATTGTCTGTCAGGTGTGCTCAAGCGACAAGCTTAGCACGAGCAACAAGCTTTAATAAAAATAACGTGGATGAATTTTTTGATAATTTGGCGATGGTTCTTGATCGTGACAAATTTGAACACAAGGATATATACAATGTAGATGAAACCGGAATAACAACAGTACATAAACCGAATCGGATTGTGGTCAAGAGAGGAACTCGACAAGTGGGTGCACTGACATCTGCCGAACGGGGAACTTTGGTAACAGTCACTGTAGCAGCTAACGCGATTGGCAATGTTCTTCCACCAATGTTCACGTTTCCACGAGTTCATTATCAACACCATTTTTTGAGAGATGGTCCTGTTGGCAGTATCGGTACCGCAAATAAATCTGGCTGGATGCAAGAAGAAGATTTTCTTATATTTCTACAACATTTTCAAAGACACACAAATTGTTCTTTAGATCATAAAGTTTTATTGCTACTGGACAATCATGCTTCACACGTGTCAATCAAATGCATTGACTATTGCCGTGACAATGGCATCGTCATGCTTTCTTTCCCTCCACACTGTAGCCATAAGTTGCAGCCTTTGGACCGCACTGTATATGGACCTTTCAAAAAAGCCGTGAATACGGCGTGCGACGGGTGGATGAGGGCAAATCCTGGAAAAACAATGACTATATACGACATTCCAAGCATAGTCGCCATTGCGCTTCCCCGGGCTATGACGCTAAGTAACAATCAAACTGGGTTTCGAGTTACTGGAATTTGTCCATATAATAGTCAAATATTCAGTGATTTGGATTTTGCACCCTCCTATGTCACGGATAGACCAAACCCAAATATTCAGGATTTAGAGATTTCAAAGTCAATTTCTTCTGCTGTAGCTAAATCTCGAGTGCCATACACTCAAACAAGCTCGAAGGCTCCACAACCAAATTATGCGGCAGGAATTAAAGTCGTTCCTCCATCTTCTCCGAGATGCTCAGTGAATCTTCAGCCAAGTTCCCCTGTCATACCTGTATCGGAAATTGAACATGACCTAATTAACTCGATGACGCCACAACATTCAGAGCCTACCGTAGGATTTAAAGTTGCTCCTCCATCTTCTCCGAAACACTCAGTGACTCTACAGCCAAGTTCTTCAGTCATACTTGTTTCGGAAATTCAGCATGAACTTACCATCCCAATGACACCACAACAACCAGAGTCTGCCGCAGGACTTGAAGCCACTGTTCTATCTTCCCCGATACGCTCAGTGACTCCACAGCCAAGTTCCTCTGTCATGCCTATGTTGGAAATACTGCATGACCTTACCAGCTTGACGACGCCACAAAAATCAGAGTCTGCTGTAGGAATAGCAGCACCATTTTTTCCTTCACCAAGCCTTTCCATGACTTCACAATCAAGTTTTGCTATAGAACTTGATCCTCTTGATGTTACCAACTACAACAATAAATCTTCAACAAGTAAATTTTTGCCAGAATACATCAGACCATTTCCTAAAGCACCACCTAGGAAAACTGCAAGAAACGCAGCAAAAAGGAAATCTACTGTTTACACAGACACTCCAGAGAAAGAAAATATTAGAATACAAACCGAAGAGAGGGACAGAAAAAGAAATGCAAGCAAGATAAAGACAAACATGTATTTGGAAAAAAAAAGGAAGACGAACAAAACTACCAAGAATAAAAAGAAATCATCAAAAAGAACCCCAAAAATTTCTAGCTCAGAAGATGAAAATACTGACACGGAAATTCCACAATCTCCTGAGTCTACATATGATGTTACAGATGATCTTCAATTTGATTTATCAAGTTATGAATCGTCTGCATCAGAAAATGAGGAAGAGCCTCATCTTCAAATAGAAGATTGGGCAATAGTCAATATAATATCCATGAAAAATCTTGCACACCGATACGTAGGACAGATTAAATCAATAACTGAACACGGATACATTGTAAGATTCGCTAAAAAGATTGATTATTACAAATTTAAGTGGCCCGTAAACGATGACATTTCTGAAATTTCTCGGCTCCAAGTGGTGAAGAAAATTGACCAGCCTACTATTAAATCTAATAGTAGGCGTGTAATTGTTTTTGAATTTAAAAAATCTTTGCGAAAGTTCAATATTGAGTAACTCATGATGGCAATAGTTCCTTTTCTGAAAACTGTGAGACTGATTCTCCCCACTAACTACTTAGACTTACTATACATATATAACGTTAAATACATACATATTTATAAATATAAACACCCATGACTGGAGTACAAACATTCGTGCACATTACACAAATGAATGCCCCCAGCGGGAATCGAACCCGCGACCGCTGGCACAGCAAGTAGACACTGCAAATTGAGCCAAACGTGTCGTCAAACGTCGTCAGATACAACAGGTCTCCATATGTTATTAGGCGCTTAGTCCTGTAACCGGTGAGTTTATGAAAAATTAGAATAAATTCAATAGATTTCATCTGATTTTAGTGTTGTACGGGAATTATATGCAATCTCCATTTATTTTAGGGTTTGGAGCACGGATTGTGACAGAAAATGGCAAGAGAGTACTTCGAATTGGTCGCCATCGCTTCATGAAACATTACGAAAGCAGCGGCGGCAGAATTAGATGGAGATGCTGCAAGTCTTTCACGAGATGTAACGCGATCGTTTTGACTGTTGGAACCAATATTAGGAAACTGACTAACTTACACAATCATTAAACTTTTAAACAATATAAACTATTTTTTGTAAGCCATTAACCTAATCTACTATTTATGATAGTTCAATCCAAAATATATTGAGATGAAAACGTCGATACTTCATGTAGAATGACGATCTATATATATATAAAACAAAGTGTTAGTTACACCATTTATAACTCAAGAACGGCTGGACTCATTTTTATGATATTTGATTTTTTGGATTTCTCTTAGACCGGAATAGGATAATAAGTATTAAAACGTATACATATTAAAATTTATATGGCTAACGCTGGCAAATAACTTTTTTAAATATCTAAGTGAAACGTACCTAGCGACGAACTCGAGCGAAGCTAGGGTGAGCCGCTAGTAATTTATTATTTTCAACATCCAAATAAGTAGTTTAGGATGTTCATTTAAAACATTTTTTGTTAGTAATTGTAATATACTTAAAAAATATTACCTATTATCAAACATATTTATAAAATAACGTATCTAGATCTAATACATATCTAAAACCGTTTAAACTTTTCGTTATAGAAATGGAAATTATTCAAGGAGGGGGTTACCCAAAGCTCTTGTACTGTGGCTTTCTATACAGACCCCATAATGCGTACCGGCAAAGAAGACTACAGTTATGGTATTGCAAATATAGGAATACAAGAAAGTGTAAAGCAATTGTAAGAACTATGGATGGTAAAATTATCAAAACAGCAGAGTCTCGACACCACACTTGTATATATTATAATATGGTATATTAGAAATTTCTTCTTTTAACACCAGTCGTCTGTTAGTACGTATAAAATATAAAGAAACCACGTTTCAAGATAACATTCCTATAAATGTTTAAATAATAATTAAAAATATTTAAACAATGTTAGATTTTTCAAACATTTTGGGAACATAGTCTAAAAATACGATTATATTCGTCATTACGTATATTAGATAATGCAGAAAAATCATTAGATTTTATACCGTTTACAGCGTAAGCTCTAGTCCAATAAAATTATATATAAACCATTTAGTCATATACACGGTGTTACAAATTACATTAGCTTAAATATATCTGTATAAATAGATGTATTGAGAAATAACATAGCTACTTATTAGTGAATAAATTTTTAGTTAGGGTATTCTTTTATTTTCAAACTTACAAACTTAACCATTTATATATATATATATATATATATATATATATATATATATATATATATATATATATATATATATATAATAATGTCCTCCTGACCGATTCCGGCCACGGCGGCATTATAGTGCACAAATGTACGCGCAGGCACAAGTGCACTCTCTATTCCTGTCACTCTCATACTCCGGTGGGACGACTATTCGACACGACCGGTGAGAGTTAAGGCGCAGGACCGACGGCTTTACGTGCTCTCCGAGGCACGGGGGTGAAACACCGCCAACTATATATATATATATATATATATATATATATATATATATATATATATATAGTTTTTTTTTTTTTTCTTTATATTTTTGTAAGATATTTTTTCTTTCTCAAGTAGTTACTTTATCGTTACTTTATCGTTAAATTATTTCATCTCAACTAATTTAAGCTAAAATGTACTATTTATGGAAGAGCGAAATCCTCTGACACAGGTATTGTTACTTAAAAGAGGATTTCAACCTTGTTACTATCATGTACTTGTTGTTTAATGAAATAAACGATTTATTTATTTATTTATTTATTTATTTAATATAGTTCGTACTTTTTTGTTCCTACAAATGTGAAAAAGCAATAAAAGAAGAAATTTCGTGTATATGTAAATAATTATGAGAGTTAATGGTAAAAAGATGTTATTTATTAATTTAATATTGAGAAAATGAGAATAATATAATATATTAATAAAACCATTTTTCCACCAAATAAGTAGAAAAAGCATTCTCTTTGTATGTATTTGTATGTACTCGTATGTGCAAAATGGCACAATAATGTACGGGTGAAATATTATTATCGTACCAAGTCATTACTCTCTGTCCAATATTTATTTTGAGTGTATAAATTATTTTAATCTATACAGATAAATAAAATTGAAATGTCTGTTTGTAATGTCAAAATAACAGCTTTATACTAAATGCATATGGAATTATACGGTACTTATAAAAAAAACACAATTTTCCAAATTTTTGTCTGTTTGTTTCGGCTAATCTCCGAAACGGCTGGATCAATTTTAACGGGACTTTCACTGGCAGATAGCTGATATTATAAGGAGTAACTTGGCTACTTTTATTTTAAAAAAGAAATAGGGTTTCGTTCAAAAAAATTAAAACGTACCTAAGGATGCACCCGAGCGAAACGAGGGTAAGTCGTTCGTTTAATTATATAAAAAAAACCATGTAATTTAAATTGAATAAAACACTTTATTAAAACCATTATTCCATACAAAAATACATGTTAAAATTCTTACAAACACTAATATTATTTATTAACTTAATTTACATAGATGAAAGGCACTCACTATTCCTATAAGGCACTAAACAGGGAATGATTTATCATATCTAGTGTTACTAGTAAATATGACGTATTAGTATGGAAATATAGAAAGTTATTATGTAAACTTATGTAAACAAATATTAATTATTATAGAAAATTCACACGAATATAATTTCAAACATTCTTAAATCTAAAAAATATAAGTTTTCCTTCAAGTACTTCTACATATTCTTCGAATTCTATAAAGAATAAGAAACACACAGACAAAATTTCTCTGATTCAATACATTATCTATGTATTTATATAGTATTGTAAAATATCATCGCTTCCCTTTTATATTTATTGTGAGATTGTAACAACTTATATATTTTTTTCTTTCATTTAATGCTATGATAATATTAATAAATTAAATATGTGATAGCTTGCGCAATGCTAACTCCGCGTTTTGTTATAACTTATAACCGAATATGAACAACCCTATGTTTGATAATATTAATATTATACAAATTTAAAAAAAAAACCATTTGTCCACCAAATCACTTTAGAAGTAAAATTATTACGCCTTTAACGTTGATATTTTTTCTTGTAATTGATATTACACATTGAAGTAAAACTTGTTAAAAAAAATCCCGTTTCAGCTCACAATTGACAAAGATATTAAGTATACAGTATACACATGAAATATACGTCTCAATGTAATACCATCAATCCTTTAAAGACTTTAATATTTCAATTTAGTAATTATTTTTCAAAACAAACCCCAAAAGTCCAAAACTGAATCTACATACTTCAATGACTGTATTTTCAAACAGGTGTTTATTCAGTATAGCTAAGGTAGAGCTCTTTTTTAAATATCCCGCTCAGCACTCCTCATATATGTACATATGTAGGTAGAAGCAGAAAAGTGTTATGCCTTAAAGAGATGTATAAACATGCAAAATTATATAAAAAACAATATTTGTGCATATTTCAATGATTATGTTCCAAAAACGATCTCACAATGACGCTATCATGGGTAGTCAAGCTAGCTCTACATCCAAATTGTATGCGTTTGTTACACGTCCATCTGATCTTCTTCCTGTAACACTCGTGCTTTATAAATTTGTGAGGACCAACATGTACCACCAAGTGCCCTCTGTTTGATAGACCAAAGCGAACTGTAAGAAAAAAAAATAGTTTTATTACCGTTTTAAGTGCCATTTTGTCAATTTTACGTTTAAGCTTATACTAAGTACTATTGTTATGTAAAATAAATTATACAATAAGATAAAGACTTTGGAATAAGACATTCTTTTATTTAAATCCCTTCTTATACAAACCACGCATTTTATCAGTCGATTTTTTGAGCTATTGAAAATCGGCCGATAAATAACAAAAAACTTATCTAAATATAAAAATCATCATTCTAAGATATAAGAAAGAGCATTTATTATTATTGAAAGTGAAAATAGTGTAGTAATAATTATTTACAATAGTTATATATACAGATTATTCAAATATAAATTAAATTTCAGTTGGTTTGATCGGCACTGGCATCGATTGTTTTGCTTCATACTGTCTAAGTAAACAAGGCAAGATGGGGATCAACGTAGGAGGATACAGGTTCAGATTTAACGGCTGTGCGCGAAATGGTAAGATAAGATGGCGCTGTTCAAGAGGACCGTGGTGTAAAGCAGCTTTACACACGTACAGAGGTCGCATAGTCTATATACAAAGCGCACATAACTGTGGTCCTAAACCCCCTAGTTAAAGGATACTAGCTTTATAATAAAACTTGTATACTAAGGAGCCTAAAACAAGTCCATATTTTGTTCTTAATTTTCACAATAAGGGTTTTTGATTATCAGATATCATATGTAGAGACTATGAATGAAACAGTTCTAATTAAAGGCAGGGCATATGCATATATATTAGAGTAAAAATATATGTTTGTTCATTAGGCTCCTATTCTTGATAACTAATTCTATATACATATTTGTGTCTTGTATAACAATTCACAAAGTCTATCAAACCATGACATGGCTAAGATTGTACATAATTTAGATATATGGGATATATATTTTAAATAACATGCTCTAGCTTTAGTTATTGTTTTCTGAAAATTCTACTGCAAAATGACAATTGTAATAGAAGAAATACATATGTTTCTCATCTTCTCTTTCGAAACTTCAAGTCTTCTGCGATTTTCTATACGCGTCAATCCTCACTAGTACCTATCGAGCATATGTATATAATGAAGAAATTATTTAGAAAAGAGATAGAAATATATTTTTGTCTCACTTCGTAACTAACAATAAAAATATTAAAGATCATGTTATATATTAGCGTTGGTTCAATCCTTAGGGGTTGGTTTTAAAACTAACGAAATTTTAGTACTTTACAGATACAGTTCTAATTATCTACATTATTGTGATACTTTTATCTATAATTTATAAATAATGTATTCAGCCCTTTTCAATGTCCCACTGCTGGGCACGGGCCTCTCTTCAATACGAGATCAGTCCATAGTCCACCACGCTGGCCAAGTGCGGGTTGGCGGACTTCACATGTCTTTCGAAAACTTGCAAGGTTCTTTCAGACATGCAGGTGTCCTCACGATGTTTTCCTTCACCGTAAGACAAATGAAAATATGAGAGGTGCGATACCAGAGACTTGAACCCGCTTCACTCAATCTCCATTCTCCAAAGCGAGCGCGTTACCACTGGGCTACACTGCCTTATAAAATATAATATACAGACTAAATTCAATTTAGTAAATTGGAACTAATCAAAGTTAGTTTTGTGACTGGCAAGTCCAAATACGTTAGATTTAATTTTTTATATATTTTTTCATAGCAAACTTGTAAAAGTTTTTACTTAAAGTGTTTTTTTTTATTTTATAGTTTTTTATGTACTTACAGTCTCCTATTCCAATTGTCATTTTGACAGTAATTTTAGAATGATATTTTAATATATAAACAGTACAAAACTCGTTTTTGCCTGTACATTATTTTCTAAAATAAGACATTGTTAGTAATAATATATAATATGTACGTGTATTTCATTATTACGAATTACAAAAATATCAACTAAATGCCTATATATCGATAAATAATTAACACAAATTAATAATGTATACGTTATTGATGTTTATTTTTTTAATTTTTACATGTTATTGTTATAATTTTAATAATATTTAAAAAGAAATGTTTTAATTTATTTGATAAAATATGTTTGTTTTTATATCCTTTTTGTAGAAACTTTTCGCTGTCAATTTTTTGGTTATATAAAATAATTATCAAAGCAGCTTATAGGTAGTGTTTTTATAATTTAAAAAACGTGTGTGTGTACTTATGTACGCACGTAAGAAGTTATACTTCTTTGGCGTAACGGAACAAAAATAGCTAAAGATTTCATCCCACATGTCACAACTGTTTGTAAAAGGAATGACAAATTAATAAAATAAGTAAATAACGCATATTAGGCATATTACAATCATATATTTATAGAATATCATTAAGGAAAGAATATAATATTATATGTCATTTGTCAGACAATAACAACGGTTACCATGGCAACAAACAGTTCACAGTTAATTCATCATGTCGCTTTTTGGCTGTCGGTGTGCACGCGCATCGTAAAAATTTTACTCTCATATTTTTTCCCAACGTGCCAAAAGAAGTATAACTTCAAAAAAATAACATACCGTCAATATTATACTGTTGAAATCATATTTTTTGTTTATTTAAATTTCAAAGGTATATAGGGAAGTACGAATGAATAAATAACATTTTTTATGAAAAATATTTAAATTGTATTATGTACATTTAATTATAGTATTTTCTAAGCACTTTTAGGAGCACTTTATACACTAAAATATATTTTATATCTTATTTAAACACATTTAATTATAAAAAAAGCACAGAAGACCTTTTATATATGTTTATTACTTCAAAACAAAGTACGAAGCAGTAGGATCAAATACAGGGTGCGCTTGATCTGCCAAGCGATACAATTTAATATTTATAATATGTACTAAAAAAATAGTTTAGGAAATGTATATTTTAATCGTTAAATATTTATTTTTAAATAGAAATAATATATAGGTAATCTAGTTATTAAGGACACGGTATAGGTTTTATCATAGCAAAAGTAATATATTGATAGTCGTAACTTACCCGTTAGAAAGGTTCTATTTTTACCTGGGAATATGGAGTTTATCCCTTTTTATTATTAAGCTGAAAACGTTTTTGAATTTCTTTAAACATATTATTTCGCAATATTAAATAACCCCATTTTACAACGTTATCATTCGCTTAAGATCATATTCAATTCAATGATATAACTAGTCTTGTATCTTGCGATGTCCAATTTCAAATTGCTATAAAAAGGTCAAACTTTTTTTTTATAATATAATATTGATTTTATTAATTCAAAAAATAAAGAACAAAAAATATTTTTAATAGTTTATTCGTTTTCTTTCAATTAAAAGACTATATTCTGGTAGGCATAGGTCGGATCGCTTTCTGTCACATCTGTACGAGCCATCTTCATTTTGAACCAACTCTCTCGCCGCATGGCAATGTTCCGCATACGTACGGACAACTTTATCCTTATGAAATACTATATACGCCTTACATTTTGGATAACTAGTACAATTCCACCTCAAACTTCTGTTTTTACTATAGTACAAATGACCCCTATAAAAAAAACGTTGCTTCATATTCTTCGTCGGTATGAAAATACCTGGAAATATTACTACTTTTATTTTTTGTTTCGCAAATTAAGTTTTTATTAAAGCAATATTATAAAATCTGTAAATTTTAGTAGTAACTCTGTACAGATTACGATTTTTCTTAAAAAAGATATTGGTAAGATCAGCAAAACAGAACATGCAAATTATAATTGTGATTAATTCAAATACATATCTGAAGCGGAAATTGAATAGATAATGTATAATATAAAATCCATCAAAAAATTTCAAAAATTTAGAAGGAAATTGAGAGGTAAATGAAAGAACATGCGCTTATACAAATCATTATTAACTCACTTATTGTATGACAGGTTTATTAATTTAAAAAAAAGCAGTCATAAGGACTGCCGACAGAAGTGAAAACTTAAAACTATAAACAAACAGTTGTTATTTTTGGATATTCAAATTAATTGTTTGATTTTAAATTAAAATTTATAAATTAAACCTGTTTACAATTATCTGGTTTTGACGTCTATCGGCACTCTCAGTTAGCGTTAGCACGTCACGTGACCATGTTGATGACGACTTATATGAATTTACTCCCCATCCAAACCTATAGAAGTTTTCACTTCAAAAAGTATATTTGATTTACAAAACATTTTTTAATTTTCTTGCTGACCTTACAATTTGATGTATCGCCCCGAACTCGTCTTCAATAGTTTCTTTTTGGGATGAGAGTGAATCGGGTTACTAACCCTTATTACCAGATTTTCATCAATTTTAAGATTTCCTTTACAGCTTGCGGATGTTGTGCACGCCCATTTGAAGTATTTGCCACATCTATTTTTCTTATAATATGTATAACCGTCAAGTAGAACCATTTGCCTCCCATTCACCATAGTTATTACTTCCGCTGAGAAAAATATTTATGTTAATATCGATGACAGAATAAAAATAGACGCAAATACTCTTTTTGATTAGACGTTTCATTCGTTTTCATAATTATATTAATTTATTTGTAAAAAATGAAAACGTTAAGAAAAATATTAATATTAAAATAAAAAATATGCGCGAGAGTTGATAATGATAAACAACAAGAAAACACAATATTTTGAATTTACTTAATCTTATTTAGATCATATATTTTTTTATTTACATATTATAGTCAGAAATAAAACCAAAAATGATATTTTCATTTTATTATTTTACGTTTGACATAACTCAAGTTATGAATATTTGTTTACGATTAGAAGTACCCATAATATTATCTGATTACTTTGTATTTAAATACATATTAAGAAGTAATAAAGGAGATATGTTGTTAAAATTTTAAAGAAGACATTTTTGGCGTAAAATAATGTATACTTTACGCCAAGTAAGTTGACCCAAGACAGCTATATGTGTATAGCAAAACTGTGTTGCACGATCTTAGGTTAACTTACGTTGAAATAACTAATGTAGTATTGAAACAAATAATGTAAAAATTAAAACAGTATTTTAATTGTAGTGATATTGTTACCAAGTACTAATATATCGTACTTTTCATAGAAAAAAATATCTTAGAATATTAATATTCCGTTTACAAAAAATATCAGCTTATACATTATTTATTATCTATTATTAAAACAATGTAAACGGCTCCCTTTAGTATATATTTAAATAATAACTGTGCCATTCAGAAAACATAGTATGTGGCTTGTTAACATATTCCAAAGGGAGGTTATGCGTTTGGCTGTTTTTTTTTACTTAACATTAGTTAATACTATATAAAAACAACAGATTTGTATAATATATTTAAATAACATCCATATCATGTGTAAAACGTAGAGTGGCACAATATGCACAATATCAAATGTGACGTTTTAATGAAGGTACGATATATAAACTAAATTGTAAAACCTCTCTACCTCTAAAACACTTCAAACGTCTCCTTGTGGTTGTGTGTAATATAAGTTACCGGTAGTGATCGATGATATTGCCAAATTATGATATCTTTGTGTAATTGATGTTTTAAGAATAAAACTAGTCAAATTTCAAAACACTTTTATTTACCAAACTTTAACACACAGTTCCTAATATTTTAAGCTAAAAGCAAAAGTGGCTTAACTTAAATCATTCAGAAATAAGATCTTTCATTTGATTGAAATCAGGAAAACCATCATTAAGATTATATTATATTTTCATTTAATGTAGATTTTACTAACGCCTAACAAAAAAGGGTTTAAGATTATACGTTAATTAAACGACGACGACGCTATGATGTCATATTTTCCAAACAACGTTGTGGATATTATAGTAAAAATAAAACTATTCAAACTTAAATTAATTTTATTTTTCAAACCCCTATGTGCCCAGTAAGTATGAACACTTGTTATTGCACGTACAATATACAGGATCTTACACAACAAACACACAAATTGTAAAATTAAACTAAATCTAAACAAAACGATTCTTACCGATACCTAAAGCTTAAAAGTAGAGTGACCATATATTTAATTTTTTTGTTAAATATTTCTGGTAAAAATTCTGCCAATAATAATAATTAATTGTTTGCATGTAATAATATGTGCTTAATAATATAAATATATCAATATTTTCGTTACGTATACGAAAAATAAAACAAATAGTACGTTTTATATTTATACCACCAAAATTTAGGCAAAAAAAAAACATTATTATATGGTAACCCTATTAGATAAAAATAACTCTAAATAAAGCTATACAAATTTGTACAGCAAAAAAGACTGTATTTTTTTAAACGCCTATTTTAGATCGATTTGTAAACCATAACCTAACTACCTTCGGGTTTTTTTTTTATGGGACAAAGGGGGCAAGAGGGTCACCTGATGGGAAGTGATTGCCTCCGCCTACGGACATCTGCAACACTACAGGGCTTGCAGATGCGTTGCCGGCCTTTCAGGAAAGGGAGGGAGGGAGATGAAGGGAGGAGGGAGGGAGGAGGGATGGGGCGTGGGCCTCCCGGACTCTCACTTACCGGACGAAACGCGACAGCATAGTTGCCACTTCACGCCGGTCTCCTTTGAGAGAGTGGTACTACACGGGGCGTGCCGGCCCATTCAGCTGCTACCCGAAGGAAACAAGCGTGGCACTACCACTTTACAAATCTCTTCAAATGTAAAATAATAAATTAATTATTACACTACTAAGATTAAAACACAAATAAAATATAATTCTTTATTTTCTACATTAATGAAAATGGGAACCAAACGTTTTGTGTATACAGAAACAAGTCCTATCCATTAGGTAGTGTTTACTGTATTTATATAAAGATGGCGTTCAAATTACTTTTATTTAAAGCAATATATTTTATAAGCAATTTATTTCAACGTATTATAGTATATTTTAGTAAAACAAACATTCATAAAACACCAATCATTATGAACGAATACTTTACGATTCATTTATTATGGTTGCGTTTAGTTAAAAAATATCTAAAACAAAAAAGCGAACGCTGAGCAAAAAAATATGTTATTAATAATATATAAGTAGAATATTTCGAAATGTAGTTGCTATTGTCGGTAAGTTAATTTAAATGGCCGAAATATGTGAGCACTACAGAAATTATCAAGTGACATTAATCACCAATAATACACTTGAGAGCAAAGAAATCGCACACCCCCTACATTTTCATTTTGACCGCAAATATTTTTAAAATTTAATGTTGTTTGGGAATACAACTTAAATTAAAATAAAGTACACATTATAAGCTTTCTAAAAACCCATTATGTGTAGCCTTTATCTTCGAAATTATTACAATAGCAACAAAACAATAGAATGATCCAACTTCACTCGTTACAGGTAGCTCGGTTTGTGAGACTTTGAGCAGGTATAAAAGGTTAAGGGATGATTGAAATGATATCATTTGCATACCAACTCGCAGTCAGAAAGGTCATTTACCGAATACGTTATCACTCGGAACAAGAAAATGGATACCACACCGAAAGCAGCGTCTCAAGTGGTTGCACTAATTGAAGCTGGACAGAACCAAAGTCAAGTGGCTCGTCAGTTAAATTCGAGCAGATATGCCGTTCGACGTGTATACCAGCGTTATCAACAAACCGGTAGCTTTACCCGGCGACCAGGAACAGGCCGAAACGTGCGACAACTCAGCGCGATGATCGTTTTCTTGTGACGGCATCACTACGAAATCGCTGGTTGAATGCAGTTCAACTCGGACAGCAGCTACAGGAAGTTAGAGAAGTGGAAGTTAGTCGGTGGACGGCTAGGAGAAGACTAGCCGAAGGAAGCCTAACAGCGCACAGACCAGCAACTGGCCCAAAATTGACCCCAGTGCACAGACAAGCGCGCCTTTAGTTTACACGAAATCACGTAAATTGGACAATGGACCAATGGAAGACAGTACTGTTCTCTGACGAACCAGGATGTGTCTTCATGGTAACGATGGACGTAGTAGAGTCTATCGAAGATCTAGTGAGCGTTTTGCTCAGTGCTGCATCTCCGAACGGGTCTAATACGGCGGTGGTTCGTGCATGTTCTGGAGAAGCATGTCACTGGAAGCGAAAACCGAACTTGTGTTCATCACAGGGACCGATACCGACCGTCGATCGGGAGGATTGACTTCCCGTTACATCGAGGAAATCCTGTAAGAACATGTCGTGCCCTTTTCCGGATTTATCGACGAAAATTTTGTTTTAATGCAGGATAACGCAAGACCACACACCGCCGCTATAGTACGCCAGTACTTGGAGGAGGTTGAAATACCCGTTATGGCGTGGCCTGCTCGAAGCCCAGATCTCAATCCTATTGAGCACTTATGGGACGAACTAAAAAAAAGAGTAAGGGCCAGAAACGCACCGCCTACGAGTCTAAGAGAGCTCCAAACCGCAATTAAGGAAGAATGGGACAGCATACCGCAAGAGTTTGTAAAAAAAATTATTTCTACAAAGAAACATCGAATGGAAGCTGTTATTCAGGCTAGGGGGGGGCAATACCTCGTATTAATAACCCATCATCTTCAAAAAAAATATTGTTTTTTAGCCATTTATACCTGCTCAAAGTCTCACAAACCGAGCTACCTGTAACGAGTGAATTTGGTTCATTCTATTGTTTTGTTGCTATTGTAATAATTTCGAAGATAAAGGTTACACATAATGGGTTTTTAGAAAGCTTATAATGTGTACTTTATTTTAATTTAAGTTGTATTCCCAAACAACATTAAATTTTAAAAATATTTGCGGTCAAAATGAAAATGTAGGGGGTGTGCGATTTCTTTGCTCTCAAGTGTAGTTCTTTCATTCGCAAAATTGTAAAGCGTTTTTTTTTTTACCAAACGCACAATGTATTTGCTAAAATCGACTAAAAGGACATTTTAAATTTTAATTACAAAAAATCCTTTAAAAATAATGAATATTTCAATATAAATATGACGTCGGTCACTCATAAAATATAGCCTTTGAATAAAAATACTTTGAATGATCGCATGTGTACTTAACTTCGTCAGAGCGGAAAGAACGTAATGACAGCTCTCAATGAATAAATATCAGGACCTATATTTATTCATACGTAATGATTATAAAAGAAATTGCCCTACGCGGACCTTGAACCTATTACCCCGCACTGTGTATGAACAAACATTACTCAGTATTATCTATATCTGATTCTGTCTCAATAATTATTTGGTCACCCGAAATTATGCCATGTTCTTTTCTAAGATGCTGTAATATACACTTAATACTTTTTTTGACATCATCAAATTTCATACATTTGAATTGACATATTTTACAAGTATAGAAATTGTCTTTGGCGTTCTCAAACACTTTCCACACCCAGTTATTGTCATCTGAAAATAGTTAACCATATATAAAACCTACAATTGTATGTAAAGAAAAAAACACTTCAAATTTTTGTCGCATTTAGCTGTATAATTATATCATGTCTAATTTTTTTACTAAATTTCCTAGCAGTAACCTACATTGCATGCATTTGTTATTTTAAAAAAAGAAATAAGAAATATTAACTTTTTATGAATTCCCTGTATCAAAATTGTATAATTTTATTTAAATCTATTTAAAAGGTTCAAATATGCATGAGGAAAAAGAAGATATATATATATATATATATATATATATATATATATATATATATATATATATATATAAAGATGGATTGAGCATCCATTGTATTCAAATTTAAAACAATTTATTCCTTACTAAATTTTTACAATTTTTTACTAAACGTCAGGAGTCATCCGTTCGTATTGTACTTTTATAATCTTATAAAAAGTGCGTTTTCATTTGGTCATTGGTAATTTAAAAGTACTACAGCTAGCGTAAAAGTAGATATATTGCAAGGTCTATAGAACTAATTTCTATTTTTTTGTTTGAATTCTTATTTTATTTCCTTAATTCATTTGTATCTAAATATTTGGAATGTGTGCCTAATCTTGTAACATATATAAATTAAAAAAAAATTGAACAATTAAATCATAAAAAATTGAATTACAAGAAAAAAACTACGAAAAAAACTAAAGGAAATAAAAAAAAAACAAAAAAATATATAAAAAACTTACCAGCCGTCTTGTTGTGTATCATTTTGAGATGTCGATTCATATTCCCGTTGGAGTTGCCTCCATGGGAAATGGTTCTACTGCACAGGTTGCATCGGGAGAGCGTGCTCGACACCCTCTTGAAGTACAACCAGATCCAACTACGACGCCGCTTCACTACAACAATGTAAACGGCTCCCTTTATTATATATTTATATAATAACTGTGCCATTAAGAAAACATAGTATGTGGCTTGTTAACATATTCCAAAGGGAGGTTATACGTTTGGCTGTTTTTTTTTTACTTAACATTAGTCAATACTATATAAAAACAACAGATTTGTATAATATATTTAAATAACATTCATATCCTCTCTACCTCTAAAACACTTCAAACGTCTCCTTGTGGTTGTGTGTAATATAAGTTACCGGTAGTGATCGATGATATTGCCAAATTATGATATCTTTGTGTAATTGATGTTTTAAGAATAAAACTAGTCAAATTTCAAAATACTTTTATTTACCAAACTTTAACACACAGTTTCTAATATTTTAAACTTAAAGCAAAAGTGGCCTAACTTAAATATTTTTTTATAGAAAATTTGCATTTTTTATATAATTTTTAAAATATAAACACAAAAAACAATTCAAATCTGTCTCCACATGACTATTTTAATACTGAGCCTGACTTTGTATTATATTGAATTCATGTTTAAAAGATGCGAAAATGAAACCCAACTTACCTTTAATTCCATGAGATATTTATCTTGTATTTTTTATTATTTTTTAAATAATTTGGAAAATCGTTTAGAAATATGATCTTTCACCTGATTGAAATCAGGAAAACCATCATTAAGATAATATTATATTTTCATTTAATGAAGATTTACTAAGACCCAACAAAAATGATTTAGGATTATAAGTTAATCAAACTTACTACGCTATGACGTCATATTTTCTAAACAACAATGTGGATATTAGAGTAAAAATAAAACTATTCAAACTTAAATTAATTTTATTTTTCAAACCCCTATGTGCCCAGAAAGTATGAACACTTGTTATTGCACGTACAATATACAGGATCTTACACAACAAACACACAAATTGTAAAATTAAACTAAATCTAAATAAAACGATTCTTACCGATACCTAAAGCTTAAAAGTAGAGTGACCATATATTTAATTTTTTTGTTAAATATTTCTGGTAAAAATTCTGCCAATAATAATAATTAATTGTTTGCATGTAATAATATGTGCTTAATAATATAAATATATCAATATTTTCGTTACGTATACGAAAAATAAAACAAATAGTACGTTTTATATTAATACCACCAAAATTTAGGCAAAAAAAAACATTATTATATGGTAACCCTATTAGATAAAAATAACACTAAATAAAGCTATACAAATGTGTACAGCAAAAAAGACCGTATTTTTTTTAAACGCGTATAAATTTTGATCGATTTGTAAACCATAACCTAACTACCTTCGGGTCCCTTCAAATCTAAAATAATAAATTAATTATTACACTATTAAGATTAAAACACAAATAAAATATAATTCCTTATTTTCTACATTAATGAAAATGGGGACCAAATGTTTTGTGTATACAGAAACAAGTCCTATCAATTAGGTAATGTACTACTGTTTTTACATAAAGATGGCGTTCAAATTACTTTTATTCAATGCAATATCTTTTACAAGCAAAACAAACATTCATAAAAAAGCAGTCCATTATGAACGAATACTTTATATGATTCATTTATTAAGGTTGTGTTTAGTTAAAAAATATCTAAAACAAAAAAGCAACGCTGGGCAAAAAAAATGTTATTAATAATATATAGATTATGTCAAAATGGAGGTGCTTTTGTCGGTAAGTTAATTTAAATGGCCGAAATATGTCAGCACTACAGAAATTCGTTCTTTTATTCGCAAAACTATAGAGCGTTTTTTTTTTTTACCAAATGCAAAATGTATTTGCTAAAATCGACTAAAAAAAGGACATAGTAAATTTTAATTACAAAAAATCCTTTAAAAATAATTAAAAAAAAAACGAATATTTCAATATAAATATGACGTCGGTCACCCATAAAATATAGCCTTTGAATAAAATTACTTTGAATGATCACATGTTATATATTTACTTAATTTCCTCAGAATGGAAACAACGTAATGACAGCTCTCAATGAATTAATATCAGGACCTATATTTATTCATATGTGACGATTATAAAAGAAATTGCCTTACACGGACCTTGAACCTATTACCCCGCACTGTGTACTAACAAACATTACTCAGTATTATCTATATCTAATTCTGTCCCAGTGATTATTTGATCTCCCGAAATTACGCCATGTTCGTTTTTAAGATGCTGTAATATACACTTAATACTTTTCTCGACATCATCAAATTTCATACATTTGAATTGACATATTTTACAAGTAAAGAAATCGTCTTCGGCGTTTTCAAACACTTTCCACACCCAGTTATTGTCATCTGAAAATGGTTAACCATATATAACCTACAATTGTATGTAAAAAAAAAAAACACTTTAAATTTTTGTCGCATTTAGCTGTATAATTATATCATGTCTGATTTTTTTTAATAAATTTCCTAGCATTAACCTACATTGCATGCATTTGTTATTTAAAAAAAAAAAAAGAAATATTAACTTTTTATGAATTCCCTGTATCAAAATTGTATAATTTTATTTAAATCTATTTAAAAGGTTCAAATATGCATGAGAAAAAAGAAGATATATATTATAAAGACAGATTGAGCATCCATTGTATTCAAATTTAAAACAATTTATTCCTTACTAAATTTTTACAATTTTTTACTAAACGTCAGGAGTCATCCGTTCGTACTGTACTTTTATAGTCTTATAAAAGGTGCGTTTTCATTTGGTCATTGGTAATTTAAAAGTTACAACTAGTGTCAAAGTAGATATATTGCAAGGTCTATAGAACTGGTTTCTATTTTTTTGTTTGAATTCTTATTTTATTTCCTTGATTAATTTATATCTAAATATTTGAAACGTCTGCCTAATCTTGTAACATATATAAATTAAAAAAAAATTGAAGAATTAAGTAATTAAAAAAATGAATTATGAGAAAAAAACTACAAAAAAACTAAAGGAAATAAAATTTAAATAAAAAACAAAAAAAAATATATAAAAAAACTCACCAGCCGTCTTGTTGTGTATCATTTTGAGATGTCGATTCATATTCCCGGTGGCGTTGCCTCCATGACAAATGTTTCTATTGCACAGGTTGCATTGGGCGAGCGTGCTCGACACCCGCTTGAAGTACGACCAGATCCAACTACGACGCTGCTTTACTATATCTATGAAAACATAAAAAAGACATATTTTAAAGAAAAACATATATTTTTACATCCCTCAGTGATTTTTTCTTAGTATTATGCGAAACCACTATCCAATTATCTATATTATATAGTCAGACTATTATTATTAAAGCGAAAGTTAATGTGTGTGTATGTTTGTTAGCCGGATTGGACCTGGAGTAATATATAAACTAACCCGAACGCACCCGAGCGAAGCAAAGGTAAGGCTCTAGTATTTAATAAAAAAATCTTTCAAATCGGTAGATAATCAGTCAGGATATCATCTAACATGCAAATAAATTAGGTAAATCTCCATCTATTATGTAATCATTTAAAAATGTGTGTAACAAATTGATATAAGTAACTGATATCTATATAATTTTATTAATATTCTGTTTTTGTTGAATGACTATCGATTAACTTATATTTTTACTCATATAATCATATTTACTTACTAAATGTTTGTATGGGAAATCAATGGCGCTAGTATATGAGACGACACCTAGGTTTTTCTCAAAAATATTTTTATATACATATTATTACATTAAACTCCCCATCACACTCAATTAAAAACTGTAACTCATATTAATTAATTAATTTTGTTATTCAATTATTCAAAAATATATTCAATATACAATATTTTTGTTTATATAATAGTAAAGTTCAAAATATTTTTTTTATACTATATATTGAAAAAATAAACACTTACCAATTGATTCATCAAAATCTTTTTCGCTCTCCTCTTCAATCTTCCACGGTACTTCAACATGTTCTATTTCACTAATATCTTTCTTTTTTTCCACTTCACTTTTATATACACTTGGGTGACGTGTCCGTACGTGTCGGTTCATATTGTTAGTGTTACATCCTTTTATAGAAAGCACTACATTGCAAAGATTGCATCTGTATATAATGCTTGTGAGACTCTCAAAATATTTCCATACCCAACTGCGTTTACGACTAATTTCTGTAAAGAATGCAAAAATTATACATTTTAATCACTTCTTATTTCCTTGTAATATAAGGTTAGTAACATTTTTTAGTAAAAAAATACTGATTTCAAAATTAATTTAAAAACAATCATTCTACACTCATAGGTGGATTTTTTCTTAAAATTTTATACAAGACCACAATTTGCACTGCAATTAAAAGATACACCTTGAAATTGAGTTTTTCCTCTTTTTTTTAAACTTGGTCCAGAATGATGAAATACTAATAACAAAATATATTTTATTATAATTTTAATGCAACCATATTACTATAAAAAAGGAGCAATCTAGATAAATTGCTAGTATAAAAACATGAAAAACATCTTACCATAATTTCTCTTTAACTTTTTTTTGCGAGGCACCAACACATATTGCATGTCCACTCTATCCTTATGTTCTTTCTCATCAGATTTTATAATTTCATTTGTGGCTGCTTCCTCGCACACCTCTTCCAATATCACAGGTTGACTTTTATCATCCTTCAACATACTGAATTGTAAATATTCAATTTGAAAGCCAACACTTGACTCAGGATTATCTTTATGAAGTTCATAAACTTCTTTGTGAGACTTTACTATGTGGTCGAGCAATTCTTTTGATTTTTCATCTGAAATTATTACGCCTTCACATATATTACATTTGTACTGTTTGTCATCAGTCTTCACATAATATATCGCCAGCCATTCCGGTGCAGTTTCTGAAAAAAATACATATTGTATTCGTCTAACATATGTAATATGTATCCTTTAATAAATTATAGTCTATAAGTCATGTAATATTATTTTGTGATGATGACTATTAAAATAATAAACATATTTGATTGCATAGACATTTATTCCGTATATAAATATTGGATTTAAACCTGAAAAGTTAAATTCTGCACACATTATTTTTAATATATTAATGAATATTGTTTACCTTGTTGCTGTGTAAAGAAAAAAAAAATGTGTTTTGTTATAATTATAACCTTGATTAATTTTAAAAATTTATTTCAAACAATGAAATACTTTTACAATGTATGTATAATTGATATTACTTTCAAACAAATATAAAATAATAAACAATCTACAAAATATGATGTAAAATAACAAGTTTTTATCGAACAAATCTATGACATTCTTTACACAATAAAAGTAGAGATGATTTTCATAATCTTACAAAAAAGGGTTCCTTTTTACATATATGCTTTCAACATCTAATATTTTAATTAACCTCAAAATATATGCAGTTTTAGTTCTTAATCCAAAATGTATGTTCATTAAAGTAAATAAATAGGTACAGGTACTCAATTTCCTTATTTAAATAATATTAAAAAATCTTAAACCAATTAAAATCTGGTTTAAAGGAAGCTTTACAAGGAACATCGCATGCATATTTCTAAAAATCTTTGGAAAACCCAACCAAAACAATAAACAAATTAGTCCTAATCTGAAAACATTGGTTTTTTGTGGTTATGAAAATCTCTCACTACTTCAACACCATATGTTTGCATATTTATGATGGATATACATCCAGTCTTCTGTCGGTAAGAGCAGCACCATTGTTCAGCACCGCACTGAAGCCTAGTCTTAAACACGTAAGTATAACCCTTGTATAAAATATGATGACCCTTCTTTGTTGGCACGCACTGAACTAATTCATCACCTGCAATTTTATAATGTACATGTAATTAACTTTGCTTATTTCTACAACGTCCTTGTTTAGTTTTATAATTCAAAACACAATCATTTACACAATGTTTTTATTTAAAACAACCTAAACACAAAGCAAATTTAACTTATGCTCGTCACATGTCATGCTTTTGAAGCATTAAATTAAGTAATTATGATAAGAATTAGTGACTAAAGCACTGTAAATAATGTTAAATTATAGAAAAGAGGGAAAAAACTTGTGATTATTACAAATCGCACAACTCCTGTCACTGTCTGTGTCACATTACGTCTGACAGTTATTATTACGTTAAAAAATAAATACCTAGGTACCTAATATGCCGTTAAGCTACAAGGAGAAAATTTATATTGTATGTAAAAAATATTAAGTATAAATTATTTATAATTTTGGCGACTGAGATTATAGAACATATTTGAGTACAAAATGTTTCCGACAAAGACGTTCCGATTAACGCTTGGTGTTTGCACGCACTTAAACTTGTTAGGTACGTTAGGTACCATTGTCATAGGATCTCGTATATAGAAAAAGTTTATAGATTTTTAAAGATGGCGTAATAAGGCTGTATCAATAGTTTGTTGTTGATATTTATAAGAAAATAAAGGTGTTTGAAAATTAAAGTATAAATTAAGTAAATTTGAATTTAATGATCACTCACAGGTTTTTATAAAATAAAAATAAGATGTCCCCTCGATTGCTTTCGGGTTTGCGCTATCATCCATTCAGGTCAAGCAAAATATCGTAAAGAATGAAGATCCTCTGTGAATATAGTAGTATTATCAATTAAGCCATCTGTACCATTACAGACAACCAAATGTATAATTAAATTATTTCGAAATAATTTTATATCAGCTATAATAAAGCTATATTAAATATCGTTATCACAAAATTTTTTAGTCAATGTTCGTTTTTAAGGCTATATCTACAAATGTGCTAAATAAATTATAAAAGTTAATTTTAAACAATATATTTATTAGCAAATAATGCGCATAACTTTTAATCAACTTGTGTGATTATATTATGTTATGGTTTTCCTAATTTTATAGTGGCTTTAAATATAAATACGTCTTTATTATTAAAACTCTAAAAAAAGGCTCATATACAATAGACGTTTTAAATAGTAATAAAATACAATAATAGATGGCGCTACTAGTTACCTAATGTTTGTCATCGCTATTTAAAATATTACTGTATTGGTTTTATTTTACGAACTTTTATGGGTCTTGATGAACAATGATATGTTATTGTTGGCAGTAAGAAGTATATTATTAGTATATAACAAATTAAATTATAATTTTGAAAATATTAAATTTTATTACGTTACTTCTTCACATTTAAGTAGGTCAATGTCTTCAAATATTAGTTAAATGTCCCGAAACTATCTACGTATTATCAAATTAAGAATTAACTCTTTTGTTTTTATCAAAATACTTTTAGTTTATCATATTATATTTATAACCAGGCCAAGTACAACAAACATTTTGTAGGTAGGTACATATTTATGTAAAAAATCTACTTCGATCAAATAATATTATACAAGTATCATATTTTTATTTTATTATTATATATAATATATCAATCTATATCCATACCTCCTACCTATAAATATTAGAAATACAAAATTTTATTCAACATCGTTTATATTATATCAAAACAATTGTTTTTCACTTACATTTCTTATTCAGTTATTTTATCTTTGTAACGTCATATATTATGTTATATGTAGATACACTTGTCTAATTATACTTAATTGATTACGTAAAAAACCTCATGTTATCAATAATGAACCGCTAACGTCGTATAAACTTTTAGACAAGGACGCATCTTATCTAATACAAACACAACTAACGTCATTAAACAGATGGAATTAAAATATAACAACCTGAACCTACCTAAATTTCTTTCGATATACATACATAAAATAAATTGTGACTTCTATCTATGCTTACATTTTTTCTATCATCAAGACACTGCGGTTTAAATAGCGGTACCTAATGCCTTACTTGTATCTCAGAGCTTTGGCGAGCTTTTAAGCTCGAAGTACTAGCCAACATAAGAATTGCCCGAAGCTTCGCTCATATTATGTACCTATTTATTGTTCTTTTATAATCATAACCCTAGTTTATATTTGAGCACGAAGTAGTAGTCGCATACGCGATCAAACTAAACTTTGCAATAATATAAAACTCATCAAAATCTGTCAAGCTATTTCCGAGCCCTTTTCGTTTTTGAATTCCATCAACAATATGTCAATCAATGTTTTACAATAGATCATATAATACTATCCTAGTTTTACGTACATTACATATTTTTGGTACCTACTACAATTGAGTATTGAACTAATTTAAAATAGAAATTTATTTATTATATATAACTACAAAGCTGTTACACATTTAGTTTTTCTAGAATTATTTTATATTTGTAACGTTTATCTATATATAATACATATAATAAAATTCTGAGTCGAATCTGTACATTAAATATTTTATGGAAAGTCTTATTGAAATAGTCATTATTATCGACACAGGACCGAATCTATAGTTTTTAGAATTTTTGTCTGTCTGTCTGTCTGTTACTGTATCACAGAAAAACCACTGAAGAGATTTTGATGAAAGGTATGGTGATAGCTGGTTATCCGGGTCAACATATAGGACACTTTTTACCGCGAGAAAATATCTCAGTTCTGAGAAAAAATACAAAAACTGGTTAGAATGAAACCACGATAATACTATGAACATTTTAGCAAGGTAACTTATTAAATATTTCAAAAATTGTTAAAAATATCTTATCTTGAAAAAACATATCAATAGCGCTATTTTATTCATTAAAATAGTTATTTTAATAAATATTTATTTATGTGTTATTTAGATATTCGTCAAAAGATGTCGCCATGTGTTTTTTAAATACGTAGTTTTAATTGTAAAAAATTGAATGTACAGATATAACCTTTCTAAGATTTTATTAGAATTACTACTAAATTAAATTAAATGATATTTTGAACTTAGTAATAATATTTTGTGGGTCGAAATAATTTTCAAATGAAAATATTTGTAAATTTTTATTGTTTAGTAAATTATATTAATTTTTTAAATCTTTTAATGTAATAATTGGGCAAATGCAAGTCCAACTCGCTCATTATACTTAGGTTCCGTAGGTATAGCAAAATACTGTGTTGTTTTACTTACGTATTTTGTTAGGATAACACTAAAATAAATACGAATAATATTTACGTTTCCACAATATCGACTCACTTTATCAAAGGTAAAAATAAATTCGTTTCATATTATTTTTTAACATTTTATGGAAAACAAGTTTATGGTTGTTACACTGACAAAGCGGGTAACTAAAAATATTTCATATCTCAAAAACTGCGAAACGTATATTCTACAAGATTATTGTCGAGATAAAAGTATTTTACAAACTGTTATATCTCAACTTTTTCAGATTTTTTTGACACCATTTCTTGAAAGGTGGAAGGCTTCAAGGACGCAATACAATGCTTACAAGTTTAATCATATTAGCCGAGCCATATGAGTTATGAAATAATAAAAAGCACTTTCTTAGAATTATTTTTTATTTATTATTTATTTAAACACTTTATTGCACAGTAAAATGGTACATACAGAAAAAAAAATACAGTTAAAGAAATGTGCAAAGGCGGCCTTATCACTAAAAGCAATCTCTTACAGGCAACCTATAGAGAAGGATACAGAAAATAAAAGAAAAAACTTAAAAAAAAAAACCGACTTCCAGGCACTGAAAAGTAAAAAATAACTAAACATACAACAAACGGTGTGCTTTAATTTGTTTTGGCTGGCACCGACTTCGAAAATATCTGATTAAGTATCTATTCTAAATGAAAACCCCTGTTTAGTTATTTTTTACTTTTCAGTGCCTGGAAGTCGGTTTTTTTTTTAAGTTTTTATTTTTCCATTTTTAGTGTAGACGTAATAAGCAGGTAATTTGTAATTTATAAGAAGAAAGATTTTTATAAATAAAAACATATTTGATTTAGCCATTTATTTAAAAACCGCTTGACCGATTTCGATAAAATTTATATGGGACCACCGGGGAAGAATACCCTTTAAAACAAAAAAAGAATTTTCTAAATCGGTTCAGCCGTCTTCGAGTAATCCGTGAACATACATAAAAAAAAGGAAGAAAAAAGATTCCGACGAATTGAGAACCTCCTCCTTTTTGGAAGTCGGTTAAAAAGAGCGGAAGTGGTGCATAAAAGTGAACATTACTTAACCTAAATGTAAATAAACGTACATACAAAGTTACATATATAGATTCTAATTCAAGTATATATATTTATTATAGACATACATAAACGTACATGTACATAATAATATAGTAAAATTTAGTTACATACATACGAGTATATGTATAATTATTTACTTATTTACCTTAATTATGTACTTCTGGAACTTTTTCTTCTTTTGAAAAACGTTTCGGAAAATATCACTAACTAGCCCTAACCGCCTAACCATTAAAATAGTTATTATTATGTAATTTAAATAATCAGCTAAGTATAATTTAATCAATAGCTGTCTATTAGTAAATAAATGATTAAAATTAATTTAGTAGTATGAGAGTTTATCGCCCAAAAGTAAACAAACAAACAAAACAGAATTATAGACATACTCGTACTTACTATAAATGTTATCGTTAAAACAAAAAGTGCAATATTACTAAATCAAATATGAGATTAACGGAGGAATCTTTGTGGCTTTGTCAATCACTGCCATTATTTACCAATCATGCGGTGCGTTATGAAATTGGTATATCTATACATATAATAAAACTGTAGAGGTCGAATGTCTGTCAACAAAAATTCTAAATACCAAGTCAGGGGGATATAAGAAGAGATATAGAACAATTTTTTTGTGTGAGAGTATACTATATTATAATATGTTAAATTTAAGGATTTGGTTTTTGGTCATCTGAACGCGGGCGGAGCCGCGGGCAATGCTAGTTAGTATAATAAAATGATAATAGTATCAAAATTGTTTTCTATTCGCTCAGTCACCGTAAACCGTTATACGATAAAAGGAAGTCAAGAGGCCAAAAAATGAGTATCTACCTATGCAAAAAAATTATGTCGATTGGTCGCTGCGTGTCTAACAAATGAACAAATTTGTTTTAACACGTTCATTGCCAAGATGAAAATTGGCATTTCGTGGGATGGCCAAAATTTTTGAAGTAAAATTTCTTTAGGCGTGACTGAGGGTGAGTCAATACATTAGAAAAGTGGGTGTCGCGGAAGTGAGAGTCAAAGTTATAATAACTAATTTAAAAAAATATATTTATATTTTTATAATTATTATTACTTATTAAAATATATAAATATAAATGATAAAGTTAAGGAAAACTTTGCTTCTCCAAACATTGTTACACCTGAAAATACCATTTCAGACCAACAGCAAATTTGCGAACACTTTCAATACAATTTATTAACTTTGCGAAGTTAACTTTGCGAATATATGTTGTACACTTTTTTTTTATACTGTTAAAATGACCCTGAACCCAATTTCTTTGCCCTGGGATCTGCCAAACAGGAAATGAGAAATCAATCAAGGAAAGTATCAGACCGATAACGACCGATACCGCACTAGAAAATACGTTTTCATAGTGATGGGACAGACAAAACTAAAGGGTTATCGAAAATAAAACAGAATTATTATAAAAGAAATGAAAAAGTGTGTATTTAGGAAATCACATAAGCCACGCAGGAAAAGGTAACTCTTTTGTTACGTGTCCTTCTTTATAACACTTTACGCAAAGAGATTTATTACATGTGTTGCAAAATGTTTTAATTTTTTTAACCTTTTTTTTTGCTTCTGTATATTCTAATCTCTGTCGTAGTTTTTCATAACACCGTGCACAATTTCTTCTTTTTTGACCCATTTCGAGGACATCTCCACTACATATAATTAGTCCTTGATTTTCTGAAATGAAAAGCTAGTTTAAATTGCGTGTGGTTTACCGTATGAGTTCGTGGTTTCATACCCCACTCAGCAGTATACAGCAGTATAATATGAATAGGGATTATTAACTGTTAGGAACTAATAGGTGTGATGATGAATAGTGCAATTTAATACTGTACACCAGGAAAAGCAAAATTTTAATGACAGATGCAGCTGACTAAGCCGAAATAAGCAATCACAACATGGATTATTGAGTAAGTAAACAGAGTTTACATCTACGTTGCGCCATATTTTAATACTTGTCGATAAAATATCGACAACCACACGTACCATCATGTAGAGAGCGCAACACTAACTGGTTGCTCGAAGCTTATAAATTAAAAATATTCCCTCGGATTATTGGGCGTTGACACTAGTAATGCATTTGCCCGAGTAAAGGGAATTTCTCTCATAGAACTGAAGTCAGTGCTCCAACATGTTGTAGAAACGGCACGCGGTGGCTGGTCAGGCGGATACGTGAGAACCTCTTCTTTTTTAAAGACGTTTTAAAAAGTAAGCAGATATCAATGATTAAAGCTTATATCTTATAAGTTTCTTGAAAATTTTAAATTATTTTAAATAAATAATTTATATTGGGCAAGTATAAGCTATTGTGTGTGTCAAGATAAAATTCTCAAGGTAGGTACTTGAATATAAATGAGCTATTAGTTTTTCTGCACAATGCAGCCAAGCCAGGTGATAAACAGGTGGTAAAACCACCTGTTATTGATTTTTTTTTCTAGTACACATTAATTCAAGCATTAAATATTTTAAGTATTGTATTAGGTATATTGAGTATTTTGTACTAGAATTTTTGTGATGTTAAATAAATATATTAAATAAATATATTACCTAGTTGTTTTTTTTTTTTTCGCGTTTAAGCCACTGAACAAATTTCGATAAAATTCGCAAAGACAAAGATTATTATTAGATAGAAGATAGATTGCATCCTGGGATCGGACATAGGCTACCCTTGATCTAGGATTAAATAATTCATCTTTTTAAAGTTCGTCTTCATTATTAAACAACAATTTAAATAAAACTTATTTTCCGAAACGTTTCGAATCCTTTACAGCAATCATGTCTCTATCGTTACCGGGATTGCTGTAAAACATTCGAAAAAAAATAAAAAAAACACGCGAAAAAATCCGAAAAGACTGTTTTATTAAAAATGTGAAATATTCGCGTAAATCTAAAAAAGTATTAATTAATAAATTGAAATATTTAGATTATTTCATGATTTTGATGACGGTTTTTTGTTATAGTGTTTTTCTAGTACTTAATTGAATAAGGATAAGTAAATACATATACATACATATTTAGTGTGAAGTTGGATTTAGTAAATTGTAGATAATAGACTAACTTCTTTAAAATAATATCTACTAATTTACATATAGATAAAGTTAGAGTTTGTATGTTGAAGGTAAATTTCGGAACTGATTCGATTTGATATAAATAAAAAGCGATATAGGCTACATCAACACCTGTAGAATTCTAGTGCCTGAGTACCTATATCTTATACATATAATAACATTCTGAGTCAAATCTGTAATTAAATATTTTTTGGAAAATCTTATTGAAATTGTCATTATATAATAATTACACTATAATAATAATAATAATTAAGCCATATTTATTCCATATCTTCAAATTTACATTTCAAAAGTTGTTAGTTGTTGTTAGTATGTTTGCTTAATCTAGGTTGTTAGTATGATTATTCTTTTTTGTTGGTTCCAAGATATGGATCCCTGTTTGGGTGAAGGCCTCCTCCAGCTCCTTCCACGCTTTTCTATCTTTGCCCTTCTTCATCCATTGTTCTCCTGCCACTTTTTTTATTTCATCAATCCATCGTTTTATAGGTCTTCCTACCTTTCTTTTTCCCGCCGTTGGTCCCTTCCATCGTGTAGATTCAATAGTCCTCCCAGGGCCGGATTTAGGGGTGTGGAGGCCCCGGGGCAACAACGGAGTGGAGGCCCCTAATTATTTTCCGAATAAAATGAACAATTTTTTTAATCAAGTGATTTAAGTATTTATTGCGAAACAAATTAATTTTTTTTCAATAAACATATGTAGATATAGTCAAAAACAAGAATTATTCGAAATTAAATTACAGCGTTAATGGATGGAACCTTGCGAGCATTTTTTGGCGAAAAATAGTTGATGATTTTGCTGAACTTTAATGCTTTTTTATTATGGATAGAAGTCTTAAGTTACCCATATAAATAAAATTACCATATAAATTATATATGGTCCATATAATTATATAGACTTAATGTAAGCATAAATAATCTATGATAAAATTACTTTTTAAGTAAAAGAATATACATTATTTTAATAAAATAAAATATACTAAGATAGGTATTTGATCAATAAATAATTTAAAACTACATTTTAGTTCCATCAACTGATTAGATGAAGCCGGAGAGCTATTTTTTATATTGGAATAGCCACCAATAATTTTGAGATATTAATAAGTACTGTTTTACTAAAACTACGGAGATTTTTGATGGACAATACACACAACCACTCCAGATTTTTTTTTTTTACAAAAATAAACAACCGACTGCATAAAAAGCGACCTAAAAAGAAGATAACAAGTTGACGAAGGAACATAATGTTATTATTATTTTGTAGTCAGAGACATACACACACGCAACTATTCTAAAACATGTAGGTACATAGTATATGTATGTCTGCGACTGCATAATACTATGCTCCTTCGTCAATTTGTTCTCTTCTTTTTCGGAGAGTTAGACATTTTTAGTTTTATTTAACAATTTTTTATTCTAAATTCCATGTAAGTTGTAAATATTTCTGTAATCGCCTCTTAATAAGTTGTATTTCGATACCCCACTCGATTTATTCGCACGATTTTTTTTTTCAATATATACAAATTGGCACCTAGGATCCGCCATTTTGAATTTTAATAATATCTATATTCTATATAGCCTATGACACTCACATTATCAATACTTATCGAATTACGTATGAATGATCAAAATCGGTTAAGCCATTTAGTGATTACGAATGAACATAGAATCAGACATACATACAGGTTAAACACATAACCCTGTTTCGCCGCAGTCGGATAAAAAGCAAACATCTTTATTATATAACATCAGCAACAGCATATAAATAAACCTTATTCACTTGTTTTAACAGGATATACCATATGGAAACTTTTAAATTTAAATATGGTGGACTGTTTTTAAGGGTTTCAAAATGAAACTCTCGTTGGTTGATTGTTCCTTAGCTTTTCTTTTCTATGGCTATCCGACGAATGGTACACTATGAACAAAACCTCGTTTTTTTTAATTTCTAATTAACAATCTTATTAGATATGCTACTGTGCGTTTAATCTTTTAGATATACTCCTGTGAGTCCTGTGAGTGATAATTTCTTATTGTATTTTACACTTAAGCTAGATTCTGCCGTCGCGTAGACGTAACATACATCATCAATTTAAGTATTATGTTATCTATGAATTTGTATAAGTCTAAATCAATTTTAGTTATGTTTCGATTGTGGTTAAATGTGGGTGAAATCAATAAAAAATGCAGTTATTTTATCTATACCAACAGATAAATAAAATTTATATGTCTGTTTGTAATGTGAAAATAACAGTTTTTTTACTAAATTAATATGAAATGCATATAAGGTTTAAATTTTTAAAATTTTTGTCTGTTTGTTCCGGCTAATCTCTGAAACGGCTGGACCGATTTTGACGGAACTTTCACTGGAAGATAGCTGATGTTTAAGGAGTAATTTAAGCTATTATACATTTATTTTAGAAAAAAAAATCAGGGTTCCGCGCAAAAAATTAAAACCCATGAAATTGTGAATAAAATCCGCGTACCTAGGGACGCACCCAAGCGAAGCGAAGGTAAGTCGCTAGTTGACAATATGTGTTAATTTTTTTATAATAAAAGGTTAAATCCTCATGAGCTCTTTGTTCACCTTTAGTTAACTACTTAAACCTATGGAGTAGATATAGTTATGTGCAAGCACTCAAAAATACAAAAAACAAAAATAGAAAAGGATCGAAGAAAATTTATTTTAAATTTGAATTAACAAACGTGAATATACCTATAAAACATTGGCCTTTGATGATAATATCGCAGACCTAAAAATTATAAAATAAATAAACTCACGCAAAAAAAAACCGTGATAATTAATGAATTATAACCACTCTATAACTTCTTTTCACCCGACTGCGATGAACTGCGGTGAACGAATATGGATAAATTGTTTTTAATATTTAAAAACAATTATATAATATGTATAATCAATCATATTTGTTAAAAATAAAAACTAAAAAGTTGTCGACCAGCCAAAGTTTTTTTTTTTTATTAAATCTCTTTTGTGGGGGCCCCTATCTTGTGGAGGCCCCGGGGCTGCAGCCCCGCTTGCCCTCCCTTAAATCCGGCCCTGAGTCCACCTTCTATCAGAGTATCGTGAGATGTGACCAGCCCAACTCCACTTTAGTGTCAGAGCATGTGTAAGTGCATCGGTAATCTTAGTTTTCTGTCTGATTATGTCGCTTCTTATTTTCTGTACTTTCCTTATCTTTAAAATACTTCTTTCCATTGCTCTTTGGTTGCTCGTTATCTTGTTTTTGACTTTTTCTGTGAATGTCCAATTTTGGCAGCTGTATAATAGACTTGGTAGCACACAAGTGTCCATTACGACTTTCTTCATAAGTAAACTGTAATTACCTTTTAAAATTTCTTTTAAAGACCAAAATCTCTTCCACGCAATAGCTATTCTTCTTGCAACTTCTTCTTCATTGTTAGTTTTTCTGAAAGAAACTTGTTTTCCTAAATAAATGTAGTCTTCGACATAGTCTATGCTATTTCCTTTTACTTTAATAGGTTCTTTAACGCTGTTGGTCATTACTTTAGTCTTACTGGCATTCATTTCTAAGCCAACTTTTGTACTTTCTTTGTCAAGTAATTGCATCATGTCCTCTATGTCTTTAGGTGTTTCAGCTAGTAATATTATATCATCAGCGAACCTTAGATGGTTTAAGTAACGACCACATATTTTTATACCTTTTTGTGACCAGTCTATATTCCGAAAAATGTTCTCGAGAACAGCAATAAATAATTTAGGTGACAGGGGGTCGCCTTGTTTAACACCTCTTTCTATGTCAAATAGTTTACCCCTAGTTTCAAGTTTTACACAACTTTGACTATTCTCATATATATATGTCAATATGTTTATATATTTTTGGTCTATTCCGAATATTTTCAAGGCGTTCCAAATTGCATTGTGACTTATACTATCGAAAGCCTTGCTATAGTCAATAAAAGCCATGTACAGTGGTCTGTTGAACTCACGGTATTTCTCTATAACCTGTTCTATAACCTGGATGTGATCGGTAGTACTAAAACCTGAGCGAAAGCCTGCTTGTTCTATAGGTTGTGAGTTGTCGATATCTTGAGTTATTCGCTTTAATATTACAGAAGAAAAGAGTTTATACACATTTGTTAATAGACTGATTGGTCTGTAATTTCCTATGTCCAATGGGTCGCCTTTTTTAAATAACAGTATGATGTCGGATTTGCACCATTGTAGCGGTACAGTTTCTGTATTTAATACCATATTGAATAGTTGTGTAAGGTAATGAACAAGAAATGGTGCTCCTAGTTTAAGAACCTCGTTGCTGAGCCCATCCGGGCCAGGACTTTTGTCATTTTTTAGCTGTTTTATTTGTTCGTACACCTCTCTTTTTTCTATTGGTTTAAAAGAGCTTAGTTCTGGTTCCAGGTTATTATTTATAAGTTCAAATATCTGATCGTTGTTTCTTCTTCGATACAAATCTTTGTAAAAGTTTGTTGCATGTCTGATTACATCTTTTCTTGATTTGGTTTCCTCTGATTGTTGTTTAAGTTTTTGTAACCGCGATTTTTGAATGCTTAGCTCCTTAAACGCCCTTTTCGTACTCCTGTATTTATTTAAGTTTCTGATTATTACTTTTTGTCTATGTGTTTGGTAGTCTTTCCGAATTGATCTACTCGTTTCTTTGTATATTCTTCCTAATTCTTTTTTCTCATCTATATTTTTATTTTTTGTCTGTACGAGTTCACTGCGTTTTTTTATTAGTAGTTTAGTATCTTCACTAAATATTCTGTGTCCTTTTTTCTCAGTTTTTTCCCATGTTTTAGAGCTGCTTGAAGTAATATTTTCTAGTGTATTGTAATAAGTTTGGACGTCGGTAGGATAATTTAGATCAACTTCTAAGTTTTCTATGTTTGATTTTAAGTTTTTTATAAAGTATTCAATTTCATCTTCTGTCTTTGGAATATTGGGTGTGTTATTGAAATTTTTCCTACTAATTTTAGGTGATTTTAGTGTCATGGTGCCTCTTATAAGTTTGTGATCCGAAGGGAAGCATGTGTTGATTACCTCAAAGTTTGTGAATAGTCTGGGGTTGTTTGTCATTATGAAATCGATTTCGTTCTTTGTATTATTGTCAGGTGACAACCATGTCCATTTTCGAGAGTTCCTTTTTTTGAAGAAAGTATTAATTACTGAGAGTTTGTGTTCTAACGCATAATCTATTAATCTTTCGCCTCTGTCGTTACGTTCTCCGTATCCATACTTTCCCATAACGAAGTATTCTTCTTTTTTTGGATGTCCTATTTTGGCGTTAAAGTCTCCTAATACTATTATTATTTTGTCGTCAGTTAAAGAATGTGCTTTGTCTAAATCTTGATAAAAACGGTTGAGGTCATCTTCACTCGACCTCTCTGTCGGTGCATAGACTTGAATTAGTGATATAGAAAGTTCACCGAATTGAAGTTGTAAAAGGGCTACTCTCTCGGATATTCCTGTGAAGTTTATTATGTTGGTTTTGTACTTTTTGGTGACAAGGAACCCAACTCCATGGAGCCCTTTTGTTTGCCCAATATAGCACAGGATATAGTCGTGGTGTTCTTCAATATTAGAGCCCAATTTTTTAACTTCTGACAGCCCTAAAATGTCACATTTTACATTCTTGAGTGCATACGTGAGTTCAAAATATCTCTCCATGCTTGACAAGGACCTTACGTTGTAACTACAAATATTTAGCGTTGTTAAGTTATTCAATTCAAGTTCGTTACTTACAGCTGGAGGGTGGTGGTCGAATTTCCCACGATGACCAATCGGCTTGGGATAATTACACTACGCGTGTAAAATGTGTTTAAGTCCCGTATTATATAATTATGGAACACGAAAATTTACTAAGTTACATTGAAAATTAGTCATTATTATCGATACAGAGGCCGAATCTATAGTTTTTAGAATTTTTGTCCGTCTGTCTGGTACGCATCACGAGAAAACCGCTGAACAGATTTTAATGAAATTTGGTATGATGATAGCTGGTAATCCGGGTCAACATATAGTATACTTTTTACTGCCGGAAAATATCTCATCTCTGAGAAATCTATACTAACCCTTAAAACGTACCTAGGGACGAATCCGAGCGGAGCGAGGATGAGCCGCTAGTATATAGCTAAATCTTACTCAATTGAAGTTACGATCATTAAAGCTTCGATCTGAGCTTTGCGATCATTGATATAGAAAAACTTTTTTATATATCGATGTTCTAAGAATTTCAGTTATATTTATTTTAGTCATAAAAAGTAATCATTGTAATTAGTAAGCAATTGGCTTATCTTAATCCAAGGAATGCGTGATTTACATTTCCGATCATGATAAGGAATAATTGATTTTAAAGTTAATTTTCCAACATCCGATAATAAATATTTTTAAAAACAAAAACCTTAAAGTCTAGTGTCAAGTCCATGAAACATAAAATAAAGTATAAATGGTCATGATTAATCAAACTATAAGTATATTTTTATTAATGTGATTTTTTTATTTTGTGTGTGTGTTCATGTATGCTTGTTTATGCTGAAACGAGTGGAAGAATTTCGATAAAAATTAGTATACACATAGACTATGTCCAGGTACTCCTCGTCCTCCATAGGCTACCGTTTGGCACCTAGAGGGACGCACCCTAGCGAAGTACGGGTAAGTTGCTAGTTAAATAACAAGTACCTACATAGGTGGTTCGAGCTCAACTTAAACGGCGTCCAATAAAAATCCGCAAGGGTATATTTTTCTTACTTATCTATATTTCGGAACTTTTAAAAAAATATAAAGTATAAATAAAAAACCCTAATATTCGTAAAAGATAACAACAACAATCTACACTCGTGAGCAAAAAAATCGACTCAGACGACACATCTGTAGTCGCAAGTCACTGGAAAAAAAACTGAAAGCAAATATATTTTTTTCATAGTAAAATCTTAAAGCTGCTAGTATTAGATTCAAAATGATATAAAATATTGTAAGGTTTATTGCTCACACAACCCAACAATATGTTGTGATCAGTAACCACCCTTTTTACGCTTGTTTACAATAGTGCTAATTAAGGGTTACTGACCCATATAAAAGGTTATCTACCTGACCCACCCTTATCAGTTAGCCGTCAAACGTCAACCGATACACATCTCCGTTATCAACAATCAAGAATTCTATCTGAAAATGGACACAACAAGCGATTTAGCAGCTCAAGCGATCACCCTATTGCGACAAGGCCAGAGTCAGCGTGAAGTGGCACGTGCACTGAACATGAGCCAGTCTGCTGTTTCCAGAGTTTACCGTCGTTACCAGGAGACTGGTGGCTTTAATCGAAGACGCGGTTCCGGTAGAAAAAGGTGCACGTCAGAGAGAGATGACCGATTTATTGTCAGCACATCGTTAAGAAATCGGGCCCTCACTGGCGTTCAAGTCCAACAAGAGCTCAGAGAAACGCGAGGAGTAGCTGTGAGTGGCTGGACAGTCAGAAGACGACTTAAGGCAGCTAGGCTTGAGCCAAAAAGGCCAGCTACTGGCCCCAAATTAACCCCAGACCACCGAGCAGCCCGCCTACGTTTTGCTAGAGAACATGTTGATTGGACTGACGAACAATGGAGCACCGTTCTCTTCTCAGACGAAAGTAGAGTGTGCTTGCATGGTAGTGATAGAAGAGGACGAGTCTACAGAAGACCTGGGGAAAGATTCGCGCAGTGCTGTATCAAAGAAAATGTTGCTTTTGGAGGAGGTTCCTGGATGGTGTGGGCCGGCATTTCAAGTGAGGCAAAAACCGAGTTGGTTTTTATTGAAACTGGCGGTCGAATGGGAGGATTGACGGCGATCCGATACATCGAAGAGATTTTAGAGGATCACGTCGTTCCCTACGCCGGTTTCATTGGCGAAAACTTCGTCCTAATGCACGACAATGCCCGTCCACATACTGCAAGTTCCGTCCGGCAGTATTTACAGGAGGTCGCAATTGCCGCTATGGACTGGCCAGCGCGTAGCCCGGACTTAAATCCTATCGAGCATTTGTGGGATGATCTTAAAAGAAAAGTTCGGGCTAGAAATCCTGCACCAGACACGATGGCGGACCTCAAAGCAGCGCTAATCGACGAATGGAATAGCATCGAACAAGATCGAGTAAGGAAACTTATTCGATCCATGAAAAAGCGATTGGAAGCTGTTATTAGGGCCAGGGGGGGCAACACTAAATATTAAAAAAATAATTTTAATTAAATTATTGTTTTGACGAATTTTACGTGGTATTTTCTTTACCGTCAACCATCACTTTTTTTATTGCTTAAGACTCCATCTCATTCAATATTTTTTCTTTACCAGAAAACATTTTTTAATAACAACATAGACCACTCATTTTAAAGCTAAAACAAAGAACTTTCAGATGTTAAAATCAGAAATATAATAAAAGCTTCCGATTTTTTGCTAGAGCTTTTTAACCGCAAGCATGCGTCCTGAGTCGATTTTTTTGCTCACGAGAGTATTTATAAATGTGAATGTTTATTTCTGATTCTAACAATTATATTATCTATGGTATGAACAATGGCATTACAATAGTGTTTTCTTTGCAACGCGCACTGCCAACGAATTTTTGGACCTAATGACGAATGTATTGTAAATTTGTTATTTTCTAACACCATCATTGGTTTGCCTCGGCGGGAAGTAGCGTAAACTGGAACGGGAAATTCTGAAAAATCAAAAATATTATAAAGAATTTACGCAGTAAATGTTACTCTTTTTTTGTCACGCAGGTCAAGACTTCCCTTTTATATATTAGTTAAACTTTTGTATAATACGATTTAACGGTTAGGATGAGATAGATGAAACAGAGAGATATATTATATGATATATAGCCTATAGCCTCCCTCAATAAACGGGCTATCTAATGCAAAAAGAATTATTCAAATCGAATTTGTAGTTCCTGAGATTAGCGCGTTCAAACAAACAAACTCTGCCTTTTTAAAATATTAGTATAGATAACGTTCATTGAGACTACTGGAGCTTTATAGAAAACTCTTTATTGAAGACCATAATGCGTGCCCTCTGGCAGCGATACAGCCATACCTAAATAGTAACTGTATTATAACTTCTAAAGAACAAAATTTTAAATAATTTACAGGTGCAAAATCTGAGGTTGTGGAAAATAACTTGGTGAGTAAAAAGTTATAATTTTTGCTTCTGTATAGGGCTAACTGATAGCAAATAAAGTATTATGGGATATCACACCTACTTACCTATTATAAATCTAATATATTGCTACTACTTTCTATTGGAGAAAAACTAATATCTTACAATGCCGACAAAATATACCTAAGCGCTTCTTGTATTTTACTTTCTATTATAGAAGCGGCGGGATAAATCATAAACCAAGAGAAGGAGTTACAGTAATTATATTTATTGCAATCGGACAGAGTTTCGACTTATCGACTTATTAATGATTTTTCTCTCTAAAAATAAGCTTGTGAGGCATTATATAGCTTTACTCCCACCGGAGGCATCTGGTGGTTGTAGTGGTGGCACGGCTTGGCTAGGATTGGCTGGTGCGGTTGGCACGCTGTGATAGGCTGTGGCAGCGTGGCGTAACACTATACTATTCCATATAATCTCTCCATATTCAGTGCCCTGATATAATTAAGCCTGCTTACTTTCATACTTTATGTCCTCAACGCATGCGCACAACGGGTCGAGTATTTAAAAAAAAAGCGTGCGTTTGCATTTATTGGCGCTATCAATGTAAAAATATTGATGACATATCATTTTTTTATCTAGTATTTTTTAATCCGAAATCATATCAAATACTCATTGTCTGCTCGAGTAAAACTTATATTCACAATGAGGGTCTATTGTTTTATCTGCATATCTAGTAGCTTGATTGTGTCTTGAGTCGAGCCAGTCAAAAATTCTGATTACCAGTCTGGAGCTATGGTCTGATATAAAGTTAGTGGTATAACACGCTCATAAATCGCATTAATGTCAGATTATCGTTTCATTGGGCTATCAGTGTAAATAAAACCGTTTAAAATAAAAAACCAACATATTATATTGCAGAAGGTTACTCAGCAAGTTTACCCGACGCGTCCGTGAAATCGTTTAAGGAGTCTGCCCACCACACCGTCTCATACCATGACCGTGCTAGGAGCGTGTCAGGCAAAAAAATATTCTTTGTATTGAAATGAATGAGACTCTGCCCACTAGACCGTTCCGTCACCGACCGGCACCGTCGCGCAGGGTCGGACTGGGCCGGAAGGGCCCGGGTGGCTCCACAAGTCCGGGGCCCGAGACTAGATAATAGATTTAATCATAATTAATTTTTAACTTCTCGCTATGAAAATTGAAAACTTTGACTATCGCATTTTTTTAAAAGATATGTACCGAATCGATAGAGATTTTAAGAACATTTAAAAATTAAATTTCATTTTACCTCTGAAACAATGTCAAATGTTAAAATAGACCAATCGGAGTCCATTTATTTTTAAGAGAACAAAAAATTAAAACCTGAAGTTTTATATTTTGAAAGCGTTAGCAGGTATGTAAGTTACAAAAATCTGTAAAATGCTCCCGATGTCCAGCTACCCTCGAGAAATGGAGGGATGAAAAGCGTTGAAAAATACTTTTTTTTTCAATTTTCGGCTTACTGTGACGTCCTATCGAAAAATGTTCATTACAAAAGTTGTAAGTCTAGTAAAAATCTACAACTTTTAAAAATGACACTTTTTACAATACCCTAAAAGTTTTTGAGATATTTACAAAAAAAAACGTTTTTTTTTTTTGTTTTTATTTTAAATTACTGCAATAATCTTTTGCTTTTCATGACACTAGTTACTAGGGGAATATAATCTTCGAAATACGTATACCAAATTTTTTCAATATTTAGCCGTTTCCGAGAAATTAATGTTTTATGGTCTCGAGAGGCTGAAAATCGCCCCCAACTTCAAGAGGATCCTTACATTTAAAAAATTTTGTCTTGAACTTTACTTTTCAAAGAAATAAAAACATTGTATGGTCATCTTGTAAAAACACCTTTAAAAATTGAATAAAAAAAAAAAAAATAAGAGAGAAATCGGTAATTTTTACTTTGTAAACTATATTATTTTTAATAATCATTGAAAAAGTGTACTATAATGACCAAATTTTTATAAGCTGATTACACCAATGCATTTTGCGGGAAAATAAAAAACAAGTGGGAGTCACGTAAAGTATACTACTTCTTTTGTATTTTTTCCCTTAGAGTTTATTTATGTTATTAACTTATTATTTTTTCGAAATTATCGATATTTTATTAATTTTTGATCGATTTTGGAGTTAAATAATTGTTTTTTTTTCTGAACATTTAGATTTTAAGTTAATAACAGAAAGACATGGAATTAATTCATAGTCTAATCTTGCTTATTACTTATTCAAAAATATAACATAAAAAAAAAACAAGTTGATATTTACAAAATGTAGTCACAGTGTTGTTAAAAATCATTAAAAATGTCATAAATGAATGCTAAGATATTGATGATTAAAGAGAAAAGGATCCTTTTTCATTGAAAGTCGACTATCTCGGAAAAAAGTCAACGTAAAGAAATGATGGATATATCAAATTGAAACTGAATAATCATGTTATTCAATTCATGTATTGGTTTAACTTAAAAATAATTAAGTCCAGGTAATCAAAAAAAAAACCCCAAAGTTTCCAAAAAAATTTTTACGACCTTTTTTATGATTACGCAATAACCGTACATTGAAAAAAAAATATCTAAATACCTTAAAACTAAAACTTGAAGCAATAAAATACTTTTTTTTCATATCGATACAGTTATTTTCCGCTGAGATACAGCCATTCAAAAATCTTTGAAAAACGTAAGAATTTTTTTCGATCCTTTGATTTTTTATAGTAGTGTATCATGAAAATGCAAATTTATGCGGAAAAACTTGAAAAATATAAAAACTAATAGATAACGCTTAAGCTTCATCTTAATGAATTATTTAGGATATTTATCAATATATATTGTCAATTATGCCATACTTTTTTTATTGTTAAAGATTTAAAATTTAAATTCAACTCCAAAATCAATCAAAAATTAATAAAAATATCGATAAACTCGAAAAAATAACAAAAATAGATTTTAATGGAAAATTTTTAAAATACAAAAGAAACGGTATATATATACGCTTTCCAATTTTTTTATTTTTTCACGACTCATCAAATGCAAAGATGGAATATTTACGGCGACTGCGAATAGCGTCTAAATAAAAACTTTAGCACACCGTTTTTTTTTTTCATTTTTTCCCGCAAAATTCATTGGTGTAAACAATTTATTAAAATATGGTCAATTTACGTCACATTAAGCCGAAAATTAACATGACATCGGGGGCATTTTACGGATTTTTGTTCCTTATATACCTACTTACGTTTTAAAAACATAAAAAACAAAAAAAAAACATACTTCAGGTTTTCGTTTTTTATTCCCAAACTGGACTCCGATCGGACTATAATGATACACGTCTAAATAAGTTGATTCGATCAAAAGTTATCGCCGTTCAGAAATTTTCAAAACTAGTTTCAGGGAACAGGAATGGCCTGTTCAGGTTCAACCGTTTTCGAATTTTTCTATTTCATTTCTCTTCTTCATTCTTCTCTAATTGTATGAACGAACTATCTGATCTAGTTTACATAGTAGGTCGCAAGAGCTGGGCCCCCTATCCTACCTACCACTTGGCTTGTGGGGTTTATCACTTGCCCGTGGGGGGCCCGCGCAGGCTGGGGCCCGGCTGGCAAATGCCAAATCGACTGTATGGCCAGTCCGACCCTGCCGTCGCGTGCCGTGCACGGAGCGGCGACATTTGTCGGCAAGAATATTTTGCCGGTGCCGGTACGCTCCGTGCCTGGCACGCGACGTTGCTGAAACGGTGAGCATACGGGTTATAACCCCGTATGATGACCGTTCTAAGCCCGTTATACGTGTTGCCGCTTATCTTTTAGTGATAATATAAAATATTTTCTTTTAAATTATTTTTTTTAAAGCAGCGTGAATCCACTAACGTCGTGATCGACTAATGTTATTCTTTTCTCTTTTTTCCTCGTCTAAAACAATGGCTATCATGGCTAATTTTCTGCTGGACAATTTTCTAATAGACATCGTATAGGTATAGGCAATAATTTTCTTAGCAAAAATATTCACTCGCTCTTACTGAAGCGGCTGCCTCGCGCAAAAAAATAGGTAAATACTACGACTGAGAAAACGGGAACCATACGGATATGACACGCGGATGATATGCGGTTGATACGCGGATGCTACGGTCACTATAACCGTTATGTACGGGCATGATACGCTGTTGAGACGGTCTAGTGGGCATAGTAGTCCGTGCCATGCACGTTTCCGTGCCTGATACGTTCATAGCACGGTCATGGTATGAGACGGTGTACTGGGCAGACTCCCTTAGGCAGACAATATATTTTATCAGAGTCGAATTATTCGATGTGACAATAGATCAAATCAGTCCCAATTCTTTAATACCAGCATTTATATCCGAGTAGGGATAGGCTACACTACTATTCGCCAGCCTCATTTCTAAAGTTACAAAGTCACTAGAACGATTATATTTGGGGCTAGTTTTTGTTTTTGAATTTTACACTTGCACAGATTATATAATATGTCCCATCAATTATGATAAGGAATAATTGATTTTAAAGTTAATTTCCCAACATCCGATTATAAATATTTTTAAATACAAAAACCTTAAAGTCTAGCGTCTAGCCCATGAAACATAAAAGAAACTATAAATGGTCATGATTAATCAAACTATAAGTATATTTTTATAAATTAGATTTTTTTTGTGTGTGTGTTCACATATGCTTGTTTATGCTGAAACGGGTGGGAGAATTTCAATAAAATTTAGTATACACATAGACTATGGCCAGGTTAGGTACTCCTCGTCCTCCATAGGCTACCGTTTGACACCTAGAGGGACGCACTTGAGCGAAGTACGGGTAAGTTGCTAGTGAACTAACAAGTATAACCTACATATACATAGGTAGATACCTGGTTCGAGCTCAACTTAAACGGCCTCTGGGATGTAAAGTATACGAAAATTTTAAATACGCAAGCGTATATTTTTCTTATTTATCTATATTTCGGAACTTATAAAAAAATATAAAGTATAAATAAAAAAAACCCTAATATTCGAAAAGGATAACAACAACAATCTATTTATTAATGTGAATGTTTATTATTAGTTTTAACAATTTCATTATGTATGGTATAAACAATGGCATTACAATTGTGTTTCCTTTGCAACGCGCACTGCCAACGAATTTTTGGACCTGATGACGAATGTATTGTAAATTTGTTATTTTCTAACATCATCATTGGTTTGCCACGGCGGGAAGTAGTGTAAACTGGAACGGGAAATTCTGAAAAATCAAAAATATTATAAAGAAATGTTACTCTTTTTTTGTCACGCAGGTCAAGACTCCCCTTTTATATATTAGTTAAGTTTTTGTACAATACGGTAAAGTGGGGCTACTTGGACACCTCGGGGCTACTTCAACACGACGCAGACGTGTTCATTCCTGAGTCATGAAATTAAGGTTAGGTTATGTTTTATTTGAGTTCTGTTGCTTATTGTTAGAGGTAGATAATCAGTGATTAAAAATGATGCGCACGTATCAAAAGACTCCAGGCTCAAAACCCTACACGAATTAAAAAGCGGAAGACTTGGAAAAAGCTAGGAATGCAAAAAAAGGGAAGAATGTCAAATAAAACGGCCGCTAAAACTTGCAAAGTACTTCAGGCAATATAGTACGAAAGGTGCTTGGAAGGAACGCCAGACTCATTGGACATCCAACCGTTTTAAAGTCAGACTGAGGAGCAGTTGATTTCTGAAACTCTGGCTATTGATGCGATTCCCTTTGACAAAGGCAGAAATTCCAAATGTGGTGATAAAATACCTGGATAAACAAGGCAATCGGGATCAGATCTTCAAGAGCAACACCCTAGGTCCAGATTTCATCGCCAAAAATAGTCTGACCATCAGGCTTGTATCAACAATAAGCGGTCCAGGTAGTCCGTCAACCGCGATGACATTATTACTTTTTTAACGCTGAACTTGCCCTCTCCTTAGTGAAGGAGTAATCCTATACAACTATGATGAGACGAATGTTGGATTTAAGATGTACGGAGGAATTTAATCATCTAACAAGCAAAGTAGGAAGTTTTCTTCAATCGAAACTTAGTGTTCAAGAAGCCCCAACAACGGGGCTATTTGGACACCACTTTTTTTTCGTACGTACGTGTAAGACATTTTCAATGTTTTATGTTAACTATGTAATATTTAAAGTTAGGTCGGTACGGTTAACATGTTTTTGTTGTCCTAACTTTATTTTTTCAGTTTTTGTCTTAAAAAATGAGTAAAAAACGTGTTCAAATAACCCCATTTTACGGTACGCATTAACGGCTAGTATGAAAGAAATATCATATAGAGCCTATAGCTTTCCTCTATAAGCAGGCTATCTAACGCAAAAAGAATTTTTCAAATCGAATTTGTAGTTCTTGAGATTAGCGCGTTCAAACAAACAAACTTTGCCTCTTTAAAATATTAGTATAGATAACATTCATTGAGACTACTGAAGCCTTAATAGAATACTCTTTATTGAAGACCATAATATGCGTGCTCACCTAAATACTTAGTAACTGCATTATCATTTCTAAAGAAAAATAAAATTACAGGTGAAAAGTCTGAGGTTGAAGAAAATAACTTGGTGAGTAAAAAGTTATAATTTTTGCTTCTGTATAGGGCTAACTGATAGCAAAAAAAGTATTATGTGATATCACACCTACCTTCATTAAAAATCTAATATATTGCTACTACCTTCTACTGGAGAAAAGCTAATACCTTACAATGCCAACAAAATATACCAAAGCGCTTCTTGTATTTTACTTTCGATACTATTTGATATAATGATATCCATATTCTATGCCTTGATTATTGAGCCTGTTTACATTTCATACTTTATGTCCTACAAGTCTCAACGCATGCGCACAACGGGTCGAGTATTAAAAAAAAATATAAAAGTATGCGTTTGCATTTATCGGCAATATCAATGTAAAAATATTGATGAGCTATCATTTTTTAAAAGGCAGTGGTAGCCCAGTGGTAACGCGCTCGCTTGGGAAACCGAGTGAAGCGGATTAAAAAGCCGGGTCTCGCACCTGTAATATTTTCATGTGCGTATCATTACTAACATGATTCCCACTTGCCTTACGGTGAAGGAAAACATCATGAGGAAACCTGCATGTCTGAGAGAACCCAGCAAGTTTTCGAAAGACATGTGAAGTCCGCCAACTCGCACTTGGCCAGCGTGGTGGACTATGGCTTGATCTCCCGCGTATTGAAGGGAGGCCCGTGCCCAGCAGTGGGACGTTCAAAAGGGCTGTTTTTTATCAAGTAGTTTTTAATCCGAAATCATATCAAACTCTCATTGTCTGGTCGAGTAAAACTTATATTCACAATGAGGGTCTATTGGTTTATCTAATACCTTGATTGAGTCTTGAGTCGAGCCAATCAAAAATTCTGATTACCAGTCTGGAGCTATGGTCTGACGTATTAGTGACGTAACACGCCCATAATTCGCATTAATGTCAGATTATAGTCTCATTGGGCTATCAGTGTAAATAAAACCGTTTAAAATAAAAAAAACAATATATTATATCACAGGTTACTCAGCAAGTATACCCGTCGTGTCCGTGAAATCGTTTAGGAAGACAATATATATTATCAGTCGAATTACTCGATGTGATTATAAATCAAATCAGTCTTAATTCTTCAATACCAGCATTTATATCCGAGTAGGGATAGGCTACACTACTCTTCGCCAGACTGATTCCTAAGGTTGTAAAATCACTAGAGTCTAAAGCAATAATATTTAGGGGTAGTTTTTTAATTTTTGTATTTTACACTTGCACAGATTATAAAATGTGTTTAATCCAATACTATGAGTATTTAGAATATTAATAGAAACATGTCATGAAATTATGTTATTAATATTTTTGAACTGAACTTCTTTCTAATAAACAAAAATAGAATAATAATATCAATTGCGATCACTCAATTTATTAATCAATCGATCTGTCTGGACTACCACTTCTTGTATTAAGTATTAATAAGCTAAATTGTCAATACTCACCTTAAAAATGACTTTACGACCTTATTTTAAGGTCTTATATGGCTTGAGGAAACACTATTGTGGACCCTCGATTTCGTTAGATACAGGATAATCAATTCTAGTTCCTAGTTAATAAGGTTTAAAGTTTAACGAACTATAGCTTATTATGCAACAAAATGAAACCAATGTATTTAATTTAATGCTTGTTAATGACTTTTTTATTTTAAACATTCTCAATTGAAAACAATTTATTACAACTCTTAAAAACATAATGCGAGTTTTTTACAGGTTTTTTTAGTATTTTAAATTATATTTATAAGGCATTTTATAACAAAATAATTCTTATTTTCATAATAGGAATCAAGTATGACATATTAAACCAGCTACAACTATTCTAGCATCGGTAGTTTACTTAGGTTAAATACTTAGGTCCTTTCTAAGTTCTGTAATATAATCTACACAAATTCAAAGAACTTCTTTATTCTATCTATTAGCACATATTTAATTCATTTGATAGTCTATCTAAACACATACACAGAGACAGTTAAAAACAAAACTATGAATACTAAACACTACATACTTGTTTTATATCAAATAAAACTTTGGATCAATAAAATACTTTGGACTTTAAAAAATATTAAACAGTAAAAAAATAATGATTTAATAAAACTGGCAGTATTAACAAATATACTTCTACAACTTAAGGATAAAATATGTTAATTTTTAAATGTTATTTATATTTGGAACATTTAAGCAAAACCACTAAGTTGAATACTAGCATTCATTCAATTTAGATAATCATTTCATGTGATCATTTCATCTTCATTTGTATTCAACGCACATGTTGCCATTCATAACAAATTTGTGACATCATAATATTAACATAATAAAAATATATTAAATAATGATTCTCTACTGAAACCATTATATTTAAACCTCCTTACATAAAAGATCACTTGAAGTATGTCACAATGAAAAATAACAAATTAAATGGAAAAATATGTAATAAACACCATATATACTTATTGACTAAAACACAATATGAACATAAAATTTGTATATATTAATATATATAATCTCAGTAAATAGTTTGTTCCATTTCTTATTGAATAGTAAAACACAAAGTTTAAATACTTTATTAAATATTTTAATTGATAGAGCTTTTATTACAAAAAATGGTATGTTACATACCTGTCTTCTTTTTTATAGAGTATTTTTATGGTTTATTCCTTTTGTGTGCTTTTATCTGGTAATGGTGGAAGGTTGTAGGATTTTCCGTCTGGGGTCATCCAACACGTTGGAGGATCATGATTATGACCACCAATGGTTTCTGTCACTTTACCTGCATTGTTTATTCTCAATTTTGCTGGACAACATCTGCTAAAGAAGTACCAACAATACCACAGTTGACTTCCATATGCTTTTTTATACATAAATCTGAATGTATGATTCTGGTAAATAAAAAGCTTAGAATTTCCTCTCGTATTAATAAAGATTCCTGAAAAAAATTTTTATCTTAGTTTGATGTAAATAATAAGTTTCTTAACACACTAGACACTAAGAATATTAAGGAAGGAAAATTAAACAAATAATGTCTAAATATATTTATTGATATTTGAAAAATATTTGTTGCTATATTTACCACAATATATATCAAATATTAGTGAGGTTTATACAGACTAATTTTATATACATATTTCATTTGGTTGTATAACAGTCCCAATACAGTTAAATTTTATAAGTTTTTTTATAAGTGATTTGCTATGAACTCTATTGATTTATTTTTTCCATTTCACATTACCTAACTTTCATTACGAAACAATACTATCAAAAACTTAAAATTTAAAGAATAGCGATGAATCAATTTTTAACATATACTTTTGGTTTAAAAACATTGAATATTTAAATTGGCACGCTGTCTATATTATCACAAAATATTGTTTACATAGTAATTATCTCAAGAATTGTTATTCATAAATACACACACAAAATAAAGTTTCTAAAACACAAATTTCACAACTTATAGGTATACATTGGCACATGTTTGACATATTCATATTTCGTATCTACCTATAAATATAATATCATCTGTCAATTTCATAACATTTAATAACGTTTCGTTTGAGCGATTAGAATATTTTTAAATTTTCATATAATATATTTCATGTTAATTAATAACAAAAATAAATGTTTTAATTTATAAATTTTAAATGGAACAGCAATAAGTTTTAAATATTTTCTCAAAGCTTGCTAATTTAAATTTTATCATAATTGAATTTTACATATTAATTAGCATATAGCAACACTGATACCAGTTGCGTCATGAAACTCGCGTGCGTCATGCATGTGTTTTTGATTTAGCGTTGTCGTCATTATATTCTAAAAACATTGTAGTAATCGGAAATATTACGTAGCTTATATGTAGCTATATAAGACAATGTGTTTTTTGTGTGTGAAAAGTGAAACTATGAAGAAAAGTGTGTGTAATTTAAGTAATGATATTTGAAATGATGCTCAGGTTAAATAAGCGCTCAAATATTTTTAAACTTTGCAAATGCAATGTGTATTGTATTTTAATAAAATGAATTAATGTATCATGTATCAATTCTTGTTAAATAAAATTAATACTTAAAACAAATGTAAAAATACTAAGTTAAAATTTACTTAATAAACATGTCAGCAAAATGAACTTGTTTTATTTAACTATGTGATGTGATTCTATCAAAAGTTAACTTTTTTTGACACATATATTATAATATACATGGTTTATTTCAGAAGCAAACTTTATACCAACAAGAAAAGGCAGTATGCTTTTAGTGCACAATGGGTATGCATTTCGGCTGAAGAATAAATTGGCTTATGGAAAAAAGCAATGGTATTGTACATCACGCACTAAAACAGGGTGTCACGTCGACGTTACTACAGTGTTTCAACAACTAAAGACTGTTGTGAATCGGGTGAGAAACAAACACAACCATCCTCCTCCAGGATTTTACCGTCGGAATGATGGATCTTTTAAAGTTGTATAATTTAAATAATAAGGGCCTGAAAGGTATGGTGTACCCAAATATACATTTTTTGGCTACATTACTACTTAAACACATTAGCTAATTATTAAAACTGAATTTAATTTTCTACCTCATCATACCTCAATATTTTTTATAATGTTATTTATACTTTTTTTTACATAATAAATAAAGATAAGTATACCAATGGACTGAGTTTTATAATAAATATGTATTGATTTGTAGACAATAAGGAAGCTATATATAGTATACATATTCCTTTAATTACTTATTACTTTTAATAAGAATAAGAATAATATGTAATTTAAAAAACTGTTTAATAAGGAAAATTTATTGATCCTAAATAAATATACATTATAATGTAAATAAGTAAAAAAAGTAATATTTTTGATGTCATACTTTATTCAAATACTTCTCAGATTTTTTAAGTTTCTTATATAAACATTAAAAAGATTACAACAATGTGCTTTACATTTGGAACTTTACTCAACTTATTTTTAATTACGATTTTTTTATATACTTTGTATAAAAAATAAGACTGATTGTTATTATTAATAATATATATTAAATACACAAGCAAAAGACTGAAACCTTAACATTAGATAAACCTCTATTCTTGGATAATGAAAATGTTAAACCAAACAATATTAAATACAAATGTTGATATTTTGAATGATAATACTTTCTTAGATTTACGCGAATATTTGACATTTTAAATAAAACTATCTTTTCGGATTTTTTCGCGGATTTATTTTGATTTTTGGTTTCCGACGTTTCGAACGCTTTACAGCAATCATGGTCACGGGAGAGATTAGTGTTAGATGTCTCAAAGGTATTATATAGTTGTTACAGACAGCCTACCCACAAAATAACAAAATGAATTCAAAAACTTGAAATCTGGTACCAAAGTATCTTACAATATTTGTTTATTTTAATTTTAAATATTTTTATAATTTTCCAATTAAACCAAGAACCAAAAATCTAAATAAATCCGCGAAAAAATCCGAAAAGATAGTTTTATTTGAAATTTTGAATGATCTTAAATAAGGAGTGTTTATGAATTATCCTCATCTTAAAATATATTGTTAATATCCTTAATTATTATATTATAACTGTCATTAATGCCAATAACATGTATGAACTGATTTTATGTAAATGTGGAGTTATTTTATTATTTATGTGATTTTTTTGTAACAGCACTTTATGGTGCAAGTTAAATAATAATAATTTTGTACAATCTTTTTATTGGGTATCAATTAAATCATAAAAATAAATTAAGACACAATTATTATGATTTTGTACAAAACCATTTTTCTAAATAAAAATATTTTTTATAAAATTTCATTGTTTGTTTCACTTGAGAAACACTTGTTCTAAATTTAGTGATGTTAGAATAATAAGTTGTGATGGTAAAAATTAAATTATTAGGTTTCTTTATTAATTTAGGAAGTGCAGTAGGCATTTTTGACTATATCATTCGAGGTTTTCTGATTACCCCAAAAAGGATATATACTATATCCTGAACAGGGGTGGCCAAGCTCCTTGATAGTCGGAGCCATTTTTCAAAATTTGATATTTTTCGCGAGCCGCAATTAAATACGTAGGTATTTAAAATATATGCAAATAAGGTATTAACTTTTTTTTGTTTTTACAGAAATTATATTTGTATAAAATATCTTGATTTTGAATTGCCTGCTTGCTTGTCGATGGTGATTGAAAAACAGTAGCTACGCTTTTATTATGTTTGACTTTGCATGGTTTTTATTCAATTTTCAAATTATAACAGTTCATAAAATCTCTGTTTATTCAATCTGGAACTGTAGGTCATATGAATCGATATGAATCACTGACAGATTTAACTATGCAACTCAAGAGTGAATCAAGTAACTATCTACTCGGATTTATTAGCTCAGCCTTTAGGATAGATCTGCCTTACGCACGGTGCAGCGTTCACGTCATCTATCGATTAAACGGGTCGTACGAACCGGGTCATTTTCTGAACAGATCAGTATTGATCTAGATCTTTAAAATTGAACGATTGATACATACTTAGTCTGGAGCCGGTCGATTACACCACTGTTTACGTTCTTTCGCGCAGTTTTCGATGAGTGCTATCATTCTTAACTTGGACGGAATTGAAATTTGTTACAACGTTGCACTTAGTCTTTCATATTTGTTGTCAGTAATTTAAAAGACATTTTGAAACACATACGGAACGATAATATTTATTTTAATATGAAAAAAATTAAAAGGGAACTCGGGTACATTTATCGATAGCCACAAATAATCCTTCAAAGAGCCGCATGTGGCTCGCGAGTCGTAGGTTGACTCCCCCTGGGATATAGTATAAAGATACGATAAAATAAAGAATAATCTAGATACTAGAAAAAGTGTGTAATATTCACATAATAAACAAATAAAAAAATGTTGTCATGTAACTAATAACTTAAAAATACTAAAAGTCATTCTAATATAAAGAATGTGAAAGTTTGCATTTTCCCTTCTTTCGCGTCGAAAATGAAAAGCGGTAAAAAACTATTAAATAAAGCTTTTACTGCAATCAGTCATTAATGAAATCGCGAACATATTAAAACATAGGTACTTTATTATCTTGAAAATAAATTTATTTTATAAAAAAAATACAAAAATCTGTGATATAAACAAATACATTTTTAAATTTACAGAAATATATTTTGTATTATACTTAATATACTTCCTAAGTGATAAAAGTTCGAGAATGTAATCATTAAAATGCAGCATCGAGTGTGTTCAAACAGGTTCAAATCGAGTTCCATAGAAATGTCAATTTCTGGCCCTTTCACTACTTACCATATTATTTAAATTAGGCTAAGGCACGCTCAGAGATTCTCTTGAATTTAAACGATACTAAATTTTTTTGGTCTAAAATATTATATTTTCTTGAACCGTTATTTTTTAAGCGCCTGGGCGAACAAGCTTTGCTTAGTTTTTCAGAAAAGATATGAAAATTGCTTTTTTTTTCGGAAAAGACAGGTGATTAACTTAAAAGGCAAAACTTTATCTAAATATAGAATTTGATCCAAATCGTTAGAGCCGTTTCCGAGATACATAAAATAAACAAGAATTGCTCATTTAATATTATAGGACAGAATAAAATACTAAAAGTTTACGAATATATTTCTCATATTTAAGCCATTCATTTACCCCATTGGTAGCTAGTATTTCACAGGCATGGTCGCAGTGATATGATATAGCGACTAACTTTGGAAACAATCAAACCTTGGATCTTGTACCTTTGATATTTTTAATCGTACCATAAACGTAGCTTTCGTCGAAACATTAGTTTAGGGCCATCTATTAGGAGTCGCGTAAACTAAATATTAAGTAATTAAATATTCGATAGACTGCATGTTACGGCTACAAGCGGTATCGTTAAAGAGTTAGGAAAAATTCGAAAAAGCTAATAATTTTATTGAAACGTCCATAAAATATAACATCACATCACCTTGTTTAATTGAATGGACCAGATATCAATATGTAGAAATATTCTTTCTATTTCTTACAATCGAATATGGCACATCATGATGATATTTAAAAAACTTGGGTCTTTTCAATTTATTTTGTCGTATAAGTTATTTTTATCGTGATTATAAATTACGTACGCTTAGATAAATTGGGTCATTTACTTAGTTGGACAACCAGACGACGCGATGTAAAATGCCAGATAAGATCTTCATGGAATGTCAAAAATATAACATTAATCTATGTTGAAATGAAAAAAGAAATTGTTTCATACATACATACATACATACATATAAACATATCTTGTATAGTCTTTCATTCTATCTCAATTGCCTCGTTGATTTAGCTCTAGTGCTAAGTGTTAAGTCCCGAGTGGGGCCAAAATAATTATTAGGATTTCTTTAAAAAAACTCAGTAGCAGCTGAGTTACAAATTTGAGTTTACAAGTAAGTAGTTAGTTTTAGTGAGGTTTTCACTAAAATTCAAGAAAATCTAAACTTATTTTATGGAGTGGTACACAGTACCTATATAGGTTTCCTCGTGACGGTAATCTTTGGATATTTGCTGGTTCGTTCGAACTTTATTTAAATACTAGCGACTCACCCTCGCTTCGCTCGGGTTTGTCCCTGGGTTGCTTCCCAAAAACAAAATTAATTAATTAATTGGTTTTAATTTCTTTTCGTGGGACCCTATTTTTTTTTTCTAAAATAAAAGTAGCCTAAGTTACTCCTTATTACATCAGCTATCTGCCAGTGAAAGTCCCGTCGAAATCAGCCCAGCCATTTCAGAGATTAGCCGGAACAAACAGACAGACATACAAACAAGAGTTGTAAAAAAATATTTTGGTATATGCAGTGGCGTAGCGTACGGGGGGCGGTAGGGGCCGCGGCCCCAGGCGGCATATTTAAAGTGGCGGCAAAATTTCATAATAAATATTGTGTACCAACATGAAATAGAGAAAATTAATTATTTGTCACAAAAATCACTACCAACATTCAATTCTACCGGGTTTTGCTAAGTAATTTTCATTGAAATGAAATAAATAGGAAAAATGAATAGGAATTCTGATCATGCCGCCCCCTATATAAGCTACTGGACTAAGATTACGAAAGACTTTTTACTTTTGAAATATAACGGTGCGAAAAAAAATTAAAAAAACTTGACAAAGAAGAACTGCTTATTTTTATTATTCAATGAGGTTATAACATCATTGTTATTACTTACTAAATTATAAGATCTCATAAATGAATGGCTCAAACGAAATCTTTAAAATTTTGACATCATCATCATCTTTCGTCCATTTAATTTTACTCGGAAGTTCAGTCATTTTATTCGAAGACTAATAATAAATAATTTAAAAAAAAACCTTTCCGCCCTGGGTGAATCTTCATACGCAAAAGGCGTGAAAAGTGGAAAACATGCAAAATTATAACACACAGTTATATTTATTTAGTTATTTTAGTGTGATAAGATGTAGGTAGTTATAGTTATTATTAAACAAAAAGCAAACTTTTTGCATCATTTTTGCAATTACTGATCGGTTATTTTTCCACGATTAACTTTGGTTAGTATAAAATTGAAAATATATATTTTTGAGAATATTCTGTGATCGAGTCCAAGTTTAGACCAGATATAATAATTCGTTTTTTCTGTGAAGAAATTGTCAGTAACATCCCGAAGTTGGGAAGTTGACAATGCTTCACCTTACCTCAAAGAACGCCTCAGAGAGATCGTTTTTTTATGGAACTCTTTTTCCGTGCCATTATTTGCGATTTTTTATTTTAATTCAGGCTAAATGAGCCTGTCGTTGCAACTTTTAAGAGCTTTGAGAGCAGTTGTGCTATAAGTTGGTACTGCGCTCTCAGGTCCTCTTTGTGTAGAATGCTGGTATTTTTGGTGCAGTATGCCAGAGGGAGATTTCCTCCTTTTCTCACGGTGTTCTCAGGTGATGTTGGTGTGAGATCCTGACATTATTGGTGTAGGTTGCCAGCTTCCCGATTGGTTTTTTTGGCTTCCTATGCTGACACATTTGGTTTAGGATGCTAGCGTTCTGATTAACTCTTCGTCTTACCATCTTTAGTCATTGTAGTATATTATAGCCCTATTTAAAGGGTTCGGTTCTTCCTTCTTCCAACTTTTCTAGTTGCACGAGACCGTGCTTTACATTATAGAGCGCCATGTGATTGGCGGCGTTGCTCCATGGTTTGTTGCCCCTAATGTATTCTGATGTTGTAATGCTTTCAGCAAACCCTCTTTTCCAAGTTCGAAAGGCTTGTCTGATATTTCACATGTTGTAAGGTGCGTTTTCCCAGTTTGTCTCACAACCGCTATATATAGGCGTTATGCATGTGGTATCTGGTTTCTTTGGTTGGTGAGAGGTTTGGTGTAATAATCTGTCCCGTGTCGGCTCCTGTCCTATTTGTCTTCCTTGTAGTTTTCACTTTTAGCTTCACCAGGCTTATTGGTGTTTGGGGCCTTTTTGTGGCTTTGTTCAGGTCCCGCTTCGTAAGCCTACTGTGATCACCATGGCAGGCATTTTCTGTTGCAGGCGTTCTGCGCTACTTTTCTCACGTCACTAGGATATGTGGTATAATGTTTCTGGGGATCTCCCCTGATCATATGCGTAGCAGACTGCCGATAGTATAAGCTGATGTAAATTATTTTCGTGTACGGCAGTTCGTTACGATGAATGAATTATATATTAATGGTAAATGTTCGACCTAATTCTTTAATTTCTATCCACAAGTCACAACCTTTGCTAGATGCCGTTCCAAGGTCTAGTTTAACCTTTTCACCATTCCATCAGACAGCAGATAACATGGTATAATTTAAGCATATTGTACTCTCATATTATAATCTTACAAACTTCTTGAAGCACATGTGATTTACAGTTTCTTCTTTGATCGTTGTCATTTAATTACCAAACTATTTGTGATCCCGAACCTGTAGCATTATAGATTTTAACCTATTTTGCGCAATTAAATGCTTCTTGATTTGGAATAGCAAAAGCATTGGGCCTTATTGTTAAATAATATCCATAATAAACTGAATTCTCACTTGATCTGGTCGAATCGCTTGCCAAGTTATTAATCGGAAATGGTCCCGATTTATTGGCCTTAAATTAATTGCCCAAAGAAGATGGCGGCGAATTTGACTTCGGCCCCCGGCGGCATAAGTGCACGCTACGCCACTGGGTATATGTACCGTGTATACATCCATATGCATTTAGTAAAAAGCGGTTATTTTAAAATTACAAACAGACACAGCTCGTAATTTGCAGCAAATCCCATGGAAAAGGGTAAAGTTAATATAAACACGCGAATGATCAAAATACATTCAAATACCGAGTTTACACTATAACAACTAAATATTGTTAAATATTCTTAAAGTAACAATTTCAGTAGGTAACTAATAGGAAATTTTGTGCCAGACGACAGTGAAACCGTTAGGTACATGTATTAATTATTGATGTAGATGACATCCAGTTACAGCTAAGACTTTATAATCTTCACTCGTTAATAAATACGCCTTACAATTTTTCACTTTCGAACAGTACCATCTCAAACCATAGCTTAGAGGACGTGGGTGTTTCGAGTACGTGTAATTATCGTACATTAATAAAGGCCGACCCTTCCTTGATATCATCTGGATAGCTGTTAAAAAAAAAGGAAAAATAATAAGTTTTCAATAAATGAGACTGCATGATGGAAATGCTTTAATGATATTAGGATTCATAGTCTCGACCTTTGCCTTAATCTTTTTTAATGTGAATTAAAAAAACAAGTAACTTAACAATAGGTATACTTGTAAAATAAAATTTATGTAACTGTATCCTGTGGCTAAAAGTACCTAATATTCCTATCCCAATACCGTTCATTTTCGAATATGACAGACACACAAGTGTAGAAAATACTTTTTACATATATCAAAATATATTTCTGAGAAGTGAATTTATTTTCTACATAGTATGGCAGTTGAAGCAATATTATATTATTTAAATCTATTTGATTTAAAATAGAAATAAAAATCGTTTATATATATCTGTACGCTTTTTTTAATGTCATCTTTCTTATTCTTACCAATTCTATCAAAAACGTAAATTATAAAAAGGTTGATAAAAAGGTCTTCCTCAAAAATGTATTAAGAGGATGTGTGTGTATATTTATGTGTGCCTACAATACTTTATAGTACAGGCAACACTTTTCAATCATCTATAGTATACAAATAAAAAAAGGTACCTAAAGGATCTGGATTAATATTATCTATTGGACTCCCAGGTCTCGCATGGTCATGATATTTCGAAATCATTATAAATTCATCTTGATCATTTAAGTATACATAACTGTCAAAGTTCTTCGAAGAACTGTTGTAATTAAAAGATTGCCTGTGAATGAACTAGGCTTTATTCATCTTAAAATATTAGTTACGTTTATTAGATATGTATTACAAAATATATATTATGACAGTTGTTTCTAATATACATATCTATTGTATAAATAAACGGAAAGTATTATTACTACAAGAACAGTTCCCACGAGTGCCATTCTTTGTTTTATAAGCTTTCCGATATCTATATCCATCGTATTGGAGGATCATCTTGCCTTTCCTTGATACCATCTGGATAACTAATATAAAAAAATTAAGCATTCAATAAATGAGACTGCATGATGGAAATATTTAATGTTAATAAGATTTATTGTTTGGATCTTTACCTGAATGTTTTTTAATCTGAATTTAAAAATAGCCGCAGTTCAGGAATGTTATTAATTTTTTAAATATTAATAAAATAAAATATATCCATAATATAACAATGTTTATTTTAAATGGAAGTAAACTTAACAATATACTTATAAAATAAATTTATCTATGTAACTGTATCCTGTGACTAAAATACTTAATATTCCTATTCCAATACCGTTCATTTTCGAATATGCACACACATGTGTGCGAAATTATACTTTTTACATATTAAAGGACTCTGCCCACTATACCGTCTCATACCATGACCGTGCTAGGACCGAATCAGACAAAAAAATATTCTTTGTATTGAAATGTATGAGACTCTGCCCACTAGACCGTTCTGTCATCGACCGGCACCGTCGCGTGCCGAGCACGAAGCGGCAACAATTGTCGGCGAGAATATTTTGCCGGTGCCGGTACGCTCCGTGCCTGGCACGCGACGTTGCCGAAACGGTGAGCATACGGACCGTTCTAAGCCCGTTTAAAAACGTGTTGCCGCTTGTCTACTAGTGATAATATTTTCTTTTAAATTATATATTTTTTTAAAGCGGCGTGAACCCAGTAACGTCGTGATCGACTAATGTTATTCTTTTCTTTTCCTTCTTCGTATAAAACAATGGCTGTCATTGCTAATTCTCTACTGGACAATTTTCTAATAGCCATCGTATAGGTAATAGGTATAGGAAATAAATAGGAAATAATTTTCTTAGCAAATATATTCACTTGCTCTTACTGAATCGGCTGCCTCGCGCAAATTACGACTGAGAAAACGGGAACCATACGGATATGATACGCGGTTGATACGCGGATGATACGCGATTGATACGCGGATGATACGCGGTTGATACGCGGATGAGCCTCGGTTGCTACGCGGATAATACGCGGTCAATAAGCAGATGCTACGGTCACTATAACCATTATGTACGTGTATGATACGCTGTTGATACGTTCTAGCGGGCATAGTAGTCTGTCATGCTCGTTTCCATGCCAAATACGTTCATAGCACGGTCATGGTATGAGACGGTGTAATGAGCAGAGTCCTTAATACATATATGATACATATTTCTTAGAAGTGAATTTATTATCTAGATAGTATAAAACCAATTTATAGGAACAGGCAACACTTTCTAATAATAAATAAAAAAAAAAATTCATCGATAACTAAATTTGATCGAGACCAAACATGATTGTTATTTTGTAACAGATATTTAACATACTTAGAATAATATAATAAATAATTAATAATAACTTAATAGTAAGATTATATTAATATTATATCATAAAAAACCATATTGAGGCTTTATAAAATCGTCCCATTTAAAATAGCGTACTGAATACTTCACCAATAAATGTTTTAGGTCATTGAGTAAGTGTGAAAACACTCAGTTTACTTTATTATAAGAGGCACTTTTGGTACCGTATTTGAAATTTTAGCATGTAAATAATACCATTTTAGGCGTCAATCATAAATCAATCCATTTTAGGTGGTCTTCACACTACTTTTCTTTTGCGGTGGATCAAATAATATTATAATATAAATAAATATATAATGGGACATTAGCTACGAGGCTTGTGTTATGGATACCAGGTAGTTGATACACTACACATATATAACTTTAAATATATAAATATAAACACCCTTGACTGGAGTGCAAATATTAGGGCTCATCACACAAATGAATGCCCCCGGCGGGACTCGAACCCGCGACCGCTGGCACAGCAAGTAGAGTTACTCCAAACTAAACCAAACATGTCGTCAAATGACAATACCAATCCTTATCTCAGGGTTCCCTTACTAGCTAACTTATGTCATTTCTATCTCTAGTAAGTAAAACTTAAGATCAATAGGTTATTACTTATTAAGACCCGCCTCTAGTTTGGGTGTTTAATTTTAAATACACATACTAGACGGTGGTAAGTCCTTTAATAGAAACCAATTTAATTTTCGACGCAAAAGGTCTTCACTCGCTTCTTATTATTTAAATTGCTATTATAATTTTTATTTTTTCACATTACACTTTCTCTTCTTTTTATAAAAAAATGTTTTCTTCTTTTTAAAAAAAAAGTAGTGACTAATATAGGCTACTTTGACTATGCAAGAAGAACGAAAATATTTATTAAATAATATTATTTTTTTCGTGCTCCTGTATCAACTCAGAACTTTAAAGATACGTACGCCTTCTATATGATACATATTTTAGGTCTCCTATACTCCTATTGTATAGATTTTTTAGGTTTTATCTATACTAATATTATAAAGAGGTAAAGTTTGTGAGGTTGTAGGGGATAATTTCTGGATCTACTGAACCGATTTAGATGAAATTTGGTAAGAAGATAGTTTGAGACCCTGGGAAGGACATAGGATAATTTTTATCCCGGAAAACATCCCTTAAGGGGGGTTCACATGGCGATGAAAGTTTGTATTAGGAAGCAAGCTAGAGACAAACCCGAGCGAAACAAGGACGAGTCGCTAGTTTATATATAAAGAAAGAATGAATATATTTAATGCTATCAATAATCTTAATCTAAAAGCAAGTAAATCGTACTTTTATTTCTTTGTTTGTTTACATTCAACATTTTAAATAATGGAAATATACGAGCAAGAATGAAAAAAAAAAAAACATTTCCAATTGTCCGTAAATTTCATTAAAAAAAAACATTCGTATAAGTTAATTTAATAACAAGCAAACATCTCACTTGTTTCAGATAAATAGTTACCTAAATATTACAGCTTAATTTTTTCATATTTCTAATGTATAATCAATCATCTTCATGAAATAAAATTAAGGTTTATGATTATCTGGCAATCGAAACATAAGTCAAAAAGTACAAGATTAAATTATACATCAAACATAAATTAAAATTATTTTCAGTATCTATGTTTAAGTCATATAATTATAGTTTTGATAACGTTTTGAAATGAATAATATTATGTAAGTATATTTTAAATAAAACTATCTTTTCGGATTTTTTCGCGGATTTATTTTGATTTTTGGTTCCCGACCAAATGCTTTACACTCACAGCAATCATGCTTACAGGAGAGAATAAAGTTTTAGATGTCTTAAAGGCATTATATAGTTGTTACAGACAGCCTACCCACAAAATTACAAAATAAATTCAAAAAAATGGCACCAAAGTACAATATTTGTTAATTTTAATTTTAATCATTTTTTATAGTTTCAATAAGTTTTAAAATTGAATATGGCAATATTATTTGTTTAATTTTAGCTCTTATTATAATTGTTACATTTTTTTTAAACTCATTAGTAATCTTAGTTAGTGTTATGTAGTGTTAATTATTCAAGCCACATTATTGTTCTACATGTAATTTAAAAAGTAAAAAAAAATAAGAATATTATTTTCTTATTTAATTTGCTATTATTTAAAATCAAAATATTAAGGAACACTATAACTAAATTTATAACTGAAAAATAATAAACGAGACGTCGGGAACTAAAAACTAAAATAAATCCTTAAAAATGTCCGAAAAGATAGTTTTATTTAAAATGTCAAATATTCAAGCAAATCTAAGAAAGTATTATGAACGGAAAGTTCATAATGTACCTAATCATTTTATACTACTCCCGTATGTTTCATAAATCGTTCTAATTTCAAAATGTAATTAAAACTATAATTTATAAATTATTATTATAGTAGGCTTACTTCTATACATACATATAATAAAATTGTAACTTAGCCGAATCTGTACATTAAATATTTTTCGGAAAATCTTATTGAAATAGACAGTATTATCGATACAGAGGCCGAATTTATAGTTTTTAGAATTTTTGTCTGTCTTTCTGTCTGTTGCCGCATCACGCGAAAACCACTGGACAGATTTTGATGAAATTTGGTATTATGATAGGTGGTTATCCGGGTCAACATATAGGATACTTTTTAGTGCGGGAAAATATCTCATCTCTGAGCTCAACGTTGAAACGTATCTAGGGACGAACCCGAGCGGAGCGAGGGTGAGTTACTAGTGAAAACTATAATTTATAATTATTATAGTAGTCTTACTTATACAATAAAATATTACTTACTGATCTTATAGTACTCGCATTGTAAAAGTGCCGCTCTGAAGTTATACCTACCTGTTAATCACGAAATTAATAGGAAAAGAAGTATATAAAAAAAATTCCAAAAAAAGACCGTATCTTTCGAAAGTTCCTACAAGATGAAGACAATTATTCTTTTTATTAATTTTAAAATTAAGTATAACAATGTAATTCATAGGTTTAAAAAAGTTCAAAACTCTAAAGAAGGTTCTGCTGAAAAGGTTATCTTAATAGACAAAATGCAGCTTTTATTTTTTACAGACGATAAATGTAATCCATACTAATATTATAAATGTGAAAGTGTGTTTGTACGTTTGTTTGTCCTTCTTTCACGTCAAAACATAGTGATGGATTGGTGTGATTTTTTGTGTGGAGATAGTTGGAGGGCTGGAGAGTGACATAAGCTACTTTTTACTGCGGGAGATCATCTCATTCCCACGGGAAAACACGTACTTGAAACTACCAAGTTTCAAGTAATTCTGATCATAAATAATTTTTTGGGTTTAATTAATTAATTGTATTGAATTTATTGTTGTAATAAATTGTATTGTTTTAATTAATTGTATAGAAGAGCATTAATACCCCAGTGAACACAATTATGTCAAACTGATGCCACGTCATGATTTACGTAAGATATAGGTCATAAATGAGTCATATATGACTCATAATTTCCCACTTCCTGACGTAAGATTCTTACGTAAGATAAATGACGTAAACATGACATCATCATGACGTCAAAATGACATAAAACTGATGTCATAGAGAAGTAAAGTTGGTACCGGAAGCTTACAATAATATGACGTCCAGCTGACGTACTTGTCATTTAGCTGACGTCAAGATGACTTAAATTTGAGGTAAATTAGTGATGTTAAAGTTGTGTCCAATGCTTACAAAATTTGTGACGTCTGGCTGACATGATTATAACTTACCTGACGTCTCGATGACATAACTCTGATGTCACAGTGATAAAAAGTATTTGTGAATGCTTACAATAATATGTGAAATTCAACTGACATAAGGAATAATTTACATTATTAGAAAAATGACTTACAATTTGTAGTTGTAAAAAATATGAATTAAAAAAATTAAACCACTTGTTTAATCCGAAATGAAGAAGTAATTTATTACCTTTATTTTTGGTAGTACTGCACTTTTTCAATAATTTAAGTTCAAATGATGACAAACAAGAATTTTCAATTTTTCCTGTATCATTTAACGAAAATGATAACATTTAAAAAACAATTATACAGACTTGTAATGTGTAATTACATAGTAGTTCGATGCAATTAAAAAATCTGAAATTGTTTTTTTTTTCTAAGTATAAATAAACAAATGAAGCTTAAATTGAAGAACAATATTGCGTTTACAAATTCAACTTATATTAATTAACAATAATAATAATGATCAATCATTTTTTTAATACTAGAAAAAACCTAAAAAATGACGATTACAGATTCTAATGCAGTCAATGCATTTCAATGCTTGTAATCAAAAGACTGCAATTGTTCATTTCCACTTTTTGGATGGAAGACTAGCGAACAAATTTTTAATTTTTAACGGAGATCACACAACTAAAATCTTAACTTAACTGATTAAAATTTAATAATTATTAGACTATTTTTTTTAAATAATATTGAAAAGATCCAAAAAGTGAAAATGACAATTACAGGTTCTCCATGTTCACTTTTGGAGTTAAAGTCTAGCGGATAACCTTTCAATTATCAAACAAATGCGCAACTTACAACTTATCGTAATAAAATTTAATAATTCTTAGTCTTTTTTTAAAATAATGATGAAAAAGGTTCAAAAAGTGAAAATGACAATTACACATTTTAATATAGTTATTAAACATTAATACCTTTTGTCAATCCAGATATAGTAATTGTTCATTTTTACTTTTTAAATTGTAAACTAGCCCACGAATCTCAATTTTATAAATGAGGTCGCTCAACTTTGACTTATCCGGATAAAATTTGGTAATTATTATAATCTGTTTTTTTTTTTTCTTTAAATAATAATAAAATATAATAATAAAATTCTAAAAAGGTGAAAATGACAATCACAGATTCTCGGCAGTCAATGCACGTCATTATTTTTTGAAATCTGAGTCTGTAATTGTCATTTTTCATATTTTAGATTATAAGACAACACATAAATCATATCAAATATAATTATTTGTGTAATTGTTTTAATTTACGCACTATTTCCGTTTGATCTCTGATTATTTTTATTCATCAGTGTAGTTTTTTTAATGACCTGTTTGGGTTGTTCTCCTGCTCTTTGATTACCAAGCCTAAACCAATTGATTCCGGTTTTGCTAAATTCAGCTTTGTCCCATGTCGGAAACTTTTCAAGAATAACTTCTGAAAGATAATTATTGTATAAATATTTTGCCGCTTTGTTGTTGAAATTTATAGATTAAAATCATTTCTTACTTTGACAAAGGTCAATCACTTCCAAAGTGTTCACTTTATATTTGGTTATTTTACCTTCCCAGGTGTTTTCCTTTGCAAATTTGTCAGAAAAAATAAAAGCTAATGCCCTTTCAGTAAAATCTTTGCCATTAGCTCCTCCAACTTGTTTGACTTTTCGAACCTAGATAAAAATTTAGTAAGCGATAATGTAATAAAAAGAAAATGAATGAAAATGACAAATAATTCGAAAAATAAATTTATATATTAATAAAACTCTGTCAATTTCCAGTACTTATTATTATAGCAATGTATTTAAACAAATGTTTAAAAAATATTTTTAAACATTTGTTTCTACTTTTTTTTATTAATATTAATTAATGGAACTTTTTTAGTAGTTAATTTTTGTATTAATTTGAAAAATTCTTAAATATCTGTTAATTTTAGAGTCGTAGTTTTGTTAAAATATTAGAAAATTTATTATTGTACGAAAAATGATTAATAAATGTTCATGTTGAAATATACAAATGTTAAAATTGCAACAATACCTATTCTTGATCATAAAATGTTCAAAAATGTTTTTTTCGAGTTATTTTTCGTTCTTAAATAAGATATAGGAATAAATAAATACTTAAAATTTTCAGATTTTATGGTTATTAATTATTACAATAGAAAATTTTTAAACTTTCAATAAAATTATTAAATCATTTCTTTCAATTATTTTGTTAATAGTTAATTATTCTGATTAAAACTATTTTTTTGCAAAGGATTGTTAATTATTAAATCAGTATAAATTTGGAAAGCCATGAAAATTTCAATTTCTTAAATTCAATGTATTAATTAAAGATGTATGTTTTTTCTTGAAATTTATGTATGTAATCAGATTATTATCTTGTAGCAGTCAGTGTTTTCGTTGATTAAAGTATTTCATAATAGAATAAATATTTTAAATGATAGTTTTTCAAAAATGTTTACCTTTATATAACTTTCTGTTCGATAAAGTTTAAGAAATGTGTTCATGTATACTGCGAAATAATTTGATTAGAAATTCAATTTTTCTGATCAAAAAATAGATAAATTCGCAAAACCATGAAAATATATCAAACGTTAAGATTAAAATTTTTCAACCTAATTGAATAATGTAATTATAATGTAACTCACGAACTCATCTTTAAACTTCTTGCAAGATTTCAGTCGTTCTTCAAAAGCTGTCACTCCTTCTCGATTATCAAGCTTCAAATGAGATTCTACTTCAGCAGAAATAGCAGAGTCCAAGCCAATATTCCCATTATTAACAGACACGCTCCTTTGCTTCAAGTCTCTCACTTCTGTTATTACTTTACCCAATAAGTGAATACAAGTGTTCAATTTATCTGAAATAATAATAAAAATGTACCGTCAAAATAAAACAATTTCATCATTTTAATAACAGTGCTAAGTCGTTTAATAGAAACCAATTTAATTTTCGAAGCAAAAGATCTTCAGTCCCTTCTTATTATTTAAATTGCTATTATAATATTTCAAATTACACTTTCTCTTCTTTTTATGATAAATTTTTTTCTTCTTTTTCAAAAAAACGTAGTTACTAATATAGGCTACTTTAACTATGAAAGAAGAACGAAAATATTTATTAAATAATATTATTTTTTTCGTGCTCCCGTATCAACTCAGAACTTTAAAGATAGTACGTACGCCGACTACATGATACATATTTTAGGTCTTCTATACTCATTAGTTATATAGATTTTTTAGGTTCTATCTATACTAATATTATAAAGAGGTAAAGTTTGTGAGTTTGTGAGGTTGTAGAGGGTAATCTCTGGATCATACTGAACCGATTTAGATGAAATTTGGTAAGAAGATTATTTCAGACCCTGAGAAGGACATAGGATACTTTTTATCCTGGAAATCATCCCTTAAGGGGGTGAAAATGGGGATGAAAGTTTGTATTAGGAAGCAAGCTAGAGACGAACCCGAGCGAAGCGAGGACGAGTCGCTAGTTTATATATAAAGAAAGAATGAATATACATATTTAATGTTATCAATAATCTTAATCTAAAAGCAAGTAAATCGTACTTTTATTTCTTTGTTTGCTTACATTCAACATTTTAAATAATGGAAATATACGAGCAAGAATAAAAAAAAAACCATTTCCAATTGTCCGTAAATTTAATTAAAAAAAAAAAAAAACATTCGTATAAGTTAATTTAATAACAAGCAAACATCTCACTTGTTTTAGTTAAATAGTTACCTAAAAATTACAGCTTAATTTTTTCATATTTCTAATGTATAATCATGTTCATGAAATAAAATTAAGGATTATGATTATCTGGCAATCGAAACATAAGTCAAAAAGTACAAGATTAAATTATACATCAAACATAAACTAAAATTATCTTCAGTATCTATGTTTAAGTCATATAATTATAGTTTTGATAACGTTTTGAAATGAATAATATTATGTAAGTATATTTTAAATAAAACTCTTTTCGGATTTTTTCGCGGATTTATTTCGATTTTTGGTTTCCGAACAAATGCTTTACACTCTTTACACTTACAGCAATCATGCTTATGGGAGAGGCTAAAGTTTTAGAAGTCTCAAAGGTATTATATAGGTAATTGTTATAGACAGCCTACCCACAAAATTACAAAATGAATTTAAAAATACAAAAATGGCACCAATGACCAAAGTACCTTACAATATCTGTTAATTTTAATTTTAAACAGTTTTATAATTGAATATGGCAATATTATTTATTTAATTTTAGCTGTTGTTATAATTGTTACATTTTTTTATCTTAAGTATTAGTAATTTTATTTAGTGTTGCTATTATTATATTTATAACCATAGAGAAAAATAAAATATTAATTATTCAAGCCATATTATTGTTATATAAGTAACTTAAAAAGTGAAAAAAAAAATAAGAATGTTATTTTTTTATATAGTTTGCTATTATTTAAATTCGAAACATTAAGCAACGCCATTGCTACATTTAGAACTGAAAAATAACAAACGAAACGTCGGGAACTAAACATAAAAATAAATCCTCAAAAATGTCCGAAAAGATAGTTTTATTTAAAATGTCAAATATTCAAGTAAATCTAAGAAAGTATTATGAACGGAAAGTTCATAATGTTCCTAATCATTTTATTCTACCCCCGTATGTTTTATAAATCGTTCTAATTTCAAAATGTAATTAAAACTATAATTTATAATTATTATAATAGGCTTACTTCTATACATACATATAATAAAATTGTAACTTAGCCGAATCTGTACATTAAATATTTTTTGGAAAATCTTATTGAAATAGACACTATTATCGATACAGAGGCCGAATTTATAGTTTTTAGAATTTTTGTGTCTTTCTGTCTGTTGCCGCATCACGCGAAAACCACTGGACAGATTTTGATGAAATTTGGTATTATGATAGGTGGTTATCCGGGTCAACATATAGGATACTTTTTAGTGCGGGAAAATATCTCATCTCTGAGCTCAACGTTGAAACGTATCTAGGGACGAACCCGAGCGGAGCGAGGGTGAGTTACTAGTGAAAACTATAATTTATAATTATTATAGTAGTCTTACTTATACAATAAAATATTACTTACTGATCTTATAGTACTCGCATTGTAAAAGTGCCGCTCTGAAGCTATACCTACCTGTTAATCACGAAATTAATAGGAAAAGAAGTATATAAAAAAAATTCCAAAAAAAGACCGTATCTTTCGAAAGTTCCTACAAGATAAAGACAATTATTCTTTTCATTAATATTAAAATTAAGTATAAAAATGTAATTCATAGGTTTAAAAAAGTTCAAAACTCTAAAGAAGGTTCTGCTGAAAAGGTTATCCTAATAGACAAAATGCAGCTTTTATTTTTTACAGACGATAAATGTAATCCATACTAATATTACAAATGTGAAAGTGTGTTTGTACGTTTGTTTGTCCTTCTTTCACGTCAAAACATAGTGATGGATTGGTGTGATTTTTTGTGTGGAGATAGTTGGAGGGCTGGAGAGTGACATAAGCTACTTTTTATCGCGGGAGATCATCTCATTCCCACGGGAAAACACGTACCTACTTGAAACTACCAAGTTTCGAGTAATTCTGATAATAAATAATTTTTTGGGTTTAATTAATTAATTGTATTGAATTCATTGTTGTAATGAATTGTATTATTTTAATTAATTATATAGAAGAGCATTAATACGTATACCAATTAATGCTCTTCAATACAATTAATTAAAAACGTGTTTTAGCATTTTTCGAAATTTATCTCATAGGGTGTTTGTATGAAACCTATCTTTTTAGAGTTTTTATTTTTGTAGTTTTAGCGCGAGCGAAGCCGCGGGTTCTGTTCTGTATAATAATAATATAGATTTAGTATTCAACCCGTCACCCATCAAATTCTTTGATTATTGTGTACCTGTGACATAAGTAAATTATTTTTTGAATAGTGCAAAAATTCTCTTACTTAATTCACGGATGAGTGTTACTTAAGTCTTTTAAGTAAATTTTTTGTAAATATTAAAACTATGAATTTATTTATAAACTCATAATATTATGTAAGTAGATTGTAGGTACACGATTAGAAGTAAAGCATTGTAGAAGTATATATTTTAATTTTTATTATTATATGATAAACTCTACGTCTTAGCTTTCGCAGGAGATGCTATTCGAGAAGGCACCTTGCTTTTTTATTAGTAACATTTGCAATTTATTTTAGAGCGGCACATTTATCATAAGTATAATGAGGGTAACATACTAAGGACATAATAATATGTATATCTAACTTATCAATGTTTTAATCGGATTCAAAAAGCAAAGGCTCTCTAAGGGCTCCAAGCAAATGATTAGGGTTTAAATAATATTTTGGTGGGTCGTGTTCATGTTCTTCATACGCTGATGTTATGAGGTTGTTTGAATCTGTGAATACACACGCCCGACAGTTCTTCAATGTGGAGCAAACCCATCTAGATTTATGACCTTTATCGTATTGTTTTCGATAAGTATAGCTTCGGAAAAGGAGCATTTCTTTACCCTTCCTTGAGGTTATTACTACAGCTGTATCTGTGGGCAGAAAGAATAGAAATATTTCAATTATTAAATATAATCTATTATATATATATATATATATATATATATATAAGACAAAAGTGATTGACTGATGTATCAACGTACAGGCCAAACTCTTAAGGCTATAAAATTGAAATTTAGGACACGTATTCCTCATATGACGAAGGCATCCACTAAGGAAGGATTTTTCAAAATTCAACCTCCAAGATAAAAGTTTGTATGAAACTTTTTATTCCTTGTACATATTTGCATGAAATTTCGTATTTTTCGTAGTTTGATCGCGAGCGAAGCCGCGGGTTCTGCTAGTATTATATATGCGAATGTGCTTGTTAGCTTAACCTTCGACGTATCAACGGACTAACGTGACTTGTACAAATATTTACAGCAAGTGATTTTCGTGCGTTTTTAGCATTTTGTAAAAAAATATAGGGGATTTACTTAGAAGACGATTTTGGAATAAACTTTTAACACCAAAAACTTTTGCTGTGCCTATCAATTGTGAATGATGATAAAAATAGAAAAAAAACGTACCTAAAGAATCTGGATCAATACCATCTATTGGACTCCCAGGTCTCGGATGGTCATGATATTTCGATGTCATTATAATTTCGTCTTGATCATTTAAGTATACAAAGCTCTCACAGTTCTTTGAAGAACAGTTCCAACGAGTGCCATTCTTGGTTTTATAAGCTTTACGATATCTATACCCATCGTATTGGAGGATCGTCTTACCTTTCCTGGATTCTAAGAACATAGCTATATTTTCACTTTTTATATTATCCTCTAAGGAACTTCCATCTCCATCTGTATATTCAAATTCTGAAAAAACAAAATGATAACCATTAATAACATTAAATCTAGGAATAAATAAAACTATTTTCTATATATTTTCGGATTTTTTCTCGAATTTATTTTGATTTTTGGTTCCTGACTGACGTTACGAATGCTTTACAGCAATCATGGTTAAGAAAGAGACGTGAGAGAAAAAATACGAAAAGATTAGTTTTATTTAAAATGTCGAATATTCGCGTAAATCTAAGAAAGTGTTATGTAAAAATAAACATAATTAAAAAATCTACTTAACTAAAGAGAAGTAAAAAGGAATTGAAATAAAACGCCAAGATATTATTAAAAATAACTTTTAATACAACAAATTTATATTTAAAAATGTCAATTCACATATCCGCTGGATATAGCTAGATAAAAAATATTGCAAAAACTTAAAAGGCTGTCCTAACCTAAATCTTAAGTCTACTAATATAAAAAAAAACATGCAAAGAAATAAAAAAAAATTGAAAAAGAACTATATTATTCTGCCTTGCAAGATCTTGCATAGTATTGGTGCGTGGTTATGCTTGTTAACCATCAAGACCAGCTCGTATTTGTCGTTTACATGCGCGTATACATCGCACTTCCCATGACTTGGTTCGTTGCAACACCATCTACTAGTCGCTCCATTAACACAAACCTCTTTTCTGAACGTATGGCCATCTATTACGAGAAATGTATTGCCCGTAGATAACGTGACTACAGTAACTGAAAAAAAATAAAACGTTGTAAATCTAGTATTAATAAGCCATAAATATGATATGAGTATACGTTATATAAATATGGATAAATTGGATGAACTGTACAAATTAAGGAAAACAAAATGCAAATTATTTTATATTTTTTTTATTACAAGTTGTATAAAATTGGGAAGGTAGGGGGGCATGTAGCAAAAAAATATATATAATTAAAAACTACTGTGGAAAGTCTACAGGGATTATATACATTACACATGGGTTTATGAGATTATATATAGGTACATTATACATGGGTTTATATTTTCTATTTAATGATATATAAGCATTTTTGTCTATGATTTTAAAAAGCGTGTCATCACTAATTTCATTTATGCTAGTAGCAATTATTGTGGATTAACTACTGAAAATACACGGTTTATGAAAAGAACAAAATTAATAAAATGTCCATGCTCTATATGTATAATAATTACATTTTTCCCTTATTTATACCACCAGTTCATGTCAAACATATATTTATATGTATTGTTTTTTTCTTATTTACCAGTTTTATCATTTAAAATAACATATAATTTCGTTGTATTTCCTATCTAATTTTTACAATAGTGCCGTGTTTACTTTTAAATAATTTTGGAGCATCGTGTGTATGTTCAAGAGTCGCATTTACCACTTCGCGGTTAACGCCTAAACGTATTTTGGCTCCACACTTGTGAACAAACTTCTCTGTACAATACCAATATCGATTATCATTATTTATAGGAACAAAAGTGTAATTATCCAGTAAAATCAAAGTTCGCTTTCCAGTTACTGAAGGGATGAATTCATATTGTATAGCTGTAATATCAAAGATGTTAATACATGATCTCTCCAAGTTATGTCTACCAAACAATGCTAAATGCGTAAAATAAATGTGCGCGATAAATGCATGGTAATAAAAACCACAATTAACAAATGATATTTTTTTTGTTAAATTTCATTAATTTATAGACATCGCCCACCTGTTCATTTAAAAATATAATAAAAAACAATTATTAATAGAAAACAATAAAACCTTTTTACTGTTTGCAAGTTATGATCAGTGGCAACACATACCTACATATCACAGGAACACACAGTATTAAAAATATCAAGTTGTGTTAGACACAAAAAATAACATTGTAACTGATATTGAAATACGTAATTTAAAAATAAAACTTAACTTCTCACATACATATTTGCAGTTTAAATCGAAAATCGCTATAATACTCAGTTGCAATGTTGTTCCTTGCATGTATCGATATATTATCTACAAAGAATAAAATCTTTTGAATTAAAAGATATAATAAGTATACGTATTTATTTAGTATTTACATATTATTTACATTAGTGTAGATAACATCGTGGCCAGTAAAAGGCAATAGAAACAAACCTAATTTATACATATGTATAATAGTTAATAAGTACCTACGTATTAGCGAAAAAGTGACCGAACTCACAACCAGAATGAATTAAAAATGATATAGTTTTTAATTGTTGTAATAGCACATACAATATATATATATATATATATATATATATATATATATATATATATATATATATATATATATGCATTTGTCATGCTATTTTTTTAGCAGTAGTAAGAGTAGGCAACTTTGACTCTGGCCACTTTAATATTGTAAATACACATTTACCAAGAATCATTTTAACATGTATTATAACACTTAATAGTTCATTACTTATTAATAAAAGAGTTATCAGAAAATAATACTCGTCTTCACACTTAAATCAATACAAAGTACGAGCAAACACTTTGTTTGCAAATCACATAGTCTTAATACATTTTATTTTTACGTATTTCATATTCACATAATATAGTGGCATATAATATTAATATTATAACAGAAATAATATCTTTTATAATCATTAATATATTTTTAATAATACTCTAAAAAAATCTCATAAAATTCTTCGATTTCTCAGAATATCTATACAGATAAATAAAATTGGAGTGTCTGTTTATAATATTAAAATAAAAGCTTTTTACTAAATGCCTGTGGATGTATACATGGTACGTATACCAAAACAACATTTTTTACAAATTTTGTCTGTCTGTCTGTCTGTTTGTTCCGGCTAATCTCTGGAACGGCTGGACCGATTTTGACGGGACTTTCTCTGGCAGATAGCTGATGTAATAAAGAGTAACTTAGGCTACTTTTATTTTATAAAAAAAATAGGGTCCCACGAAAAAAAAACTAAAACCAAAAAAAAAAATGTTTGTTTTGGGAAGCAACCTAGGGACGAACCCGAGCGAAGCGAGGGTGAGCCGCTAGTCAGTCATAAAAGCGTCACACACGTATCATACCATTATACACAGTCAATAAAAACCTTTAAAGAATAAAAAATCATAATAAAATTTAAATGAGAAAATCTGAAAAAAAAAATACGTTCACGGCATAGCCATAGAGTATAAGCCATCAGGGGTAATTTGGTACACAGGAGGGTCATGTGCATGGGCATGAGATATGCACACTAATTCGTAGTCATCGTTGACATGTAAACATACGTTGCATCTCCATCGCAGTCTGCCGGAACAGTACCACCTCTCACCCCCTGACATAGGTGAGGGGTTGGTAAAGACGTAACCGTTGAGCATGAGAAGTGTAGCGCCGTCTACCGCGGTTACAACTTTCACTGTAATGATATATCGATGAATATAATATTTTATTAATATTTTTTTTTTAATTAATTTTAGTAAATTTTATTTTTATAATGATTATAAATATATTATATTGATAGATATTATTTTTATAATAATTAATTTTAATGTTAGTTCTTCGAATTTAATTTCATCTATCTATATAAATAAAAATGAATCAGCGAAATGTATGTACGCGCATAACTTCCGATCGACTGCAAATTAGATAATTCTTTTGTTTTGTGTTCGTTATTGTCACGACAACCTTTGTATAGAAGAAAATTAAAAGAATTTTTTTAAACTAAAATAAGTTTTTTTAAACCTCATGATATGAAAAGTGAGTGAGTGAAATAGTTTTTATCCCGGAAATCATCCCTTAAGGGGGTGAGAATGGGGATGAAAGTTTGTATGGGGAAGCAAGCTAGGGACGAACCCAAGCGAAGCGAGGGCGAGTCGCTAGTTATTAAATAATTGTTTACTTTGTATTCTTGAGTAACAACGTACGATATTATACGTAACATTATGTTTGTTTCAAAAACGTATTTAAGAAAAAAGCTAATTTATTTATTTCACACTAAAATAAATGTAAGTATTCAATGTTTATATTTTTTATTAAATCATGATGGTAAGTAAATTTGACTCATATAAAAATTGATAATATAGGTAACTTACCCAAACTAGAATTGAGGAGAATCAAACAAGATCTATTACTTACGAACTATTTTAATAAAAAATATCTGTAAAAGGTATAATATGTATAATTTTATAACTTCATTTTACAAAATACACGTACATTTATAACTTTAATAAAATAATTATGGCTGTAGTTAGCCAATACAATGATTAATATTACAATAAAATTCATGTCAATAATGGAGTTCTAAATAAAAAATGTGTGAACTTCCCTTTAAAACGTACCTAGGGACGAACCCGAGCGAAGTCAGAGTGAGTCGCTAGTACTATATAATCTAGAGTAAATTTAAACCCTATAATCTGGATATTTTAGTTTACCATCTTATTTGTCAATACATGTAATTGTCCCTACTCTTAATAAAAGTAAATGATTCAATGTTAGAGTAAAATTTATACTATTATTAATATTAATGAATAATTAGAGTATTTATACTTTTAAATTTTAATATAATATTCATGCATTTGATAACTAAATACAATATAATATCTTACTTATGAATAAAAAAAATCAGTAATACGATTCAACCTAATTAGATTCTTTTAATAGCTAGATAATTTATAGCGTACTTTGAAAATAGTTTCCGTTGTTGGAGTTAATTCCATATATTTATCTAGAGTAGCAAAAATTATTTCGACGCAAACATTTATTTATGTATCAATTTCTCTCGTACTAATTCGAAGGCCTAACCATTGCACATATCTAAGATTAGGCATGCTTATATTTGCCTCAGCTATGGGGGCCGTGCGCGAATATAGACGGCAGCACTATTGTCCAACGAGTGTTTTATTCCCGAAGACAATGGTATCGAAACATTCATTTGTAAGCACAGAATATTTATTAAAATGAAAATAATAATAAAATTTGTATTTCAACCAGTTTTCAAAAATATTGTACATGGTCAGAAAAGTGAGAAAGGTAAAAAATTATTCAAGTCCAACCATGCTTATGGTGTAGTAGAAAAAAGCAATAAAAGTGAAACTGTCTTAACCGCAAAAGTTGTACCACAAACGAGTGTGTCGAATACTTATCATGGAAAATTATGGTATGCATAAAAAAATTACTTTAAAAATACTTAGTGTAATCAAATTAAAAAACAACATTTTTTTCTTGACGTTGACATTTGACAGTTAACATTGAAAAATGATCCCAATAAATTCAGGTATTTGCCACTAGTTGGCGTAAAAGTTTAGACGCACGGTCCCTATAGCATTATGCATTTGCTGCAGAGTCGAAATACAGAAAGAAAAGAGATGTCCTTTCTAGTCTTGTTTACTTTATGATACGCGCATTTACGCATACTTGTTTGTCCTTTGAAGCCCGCGTCTTATACGCCTAACACAACTATTCGTTTAAAAAAAATACGTAAATAAAATATCATAAAACCTCGTTTTTAATTGCAACCATTAACGTTGTATTTTATGATAGTAGCTTTTTTTTTCATCCTAAATATTCCTAGATTATGATAAAATTATATTTATAATATGTAAAATTTATAATACGTCATATTTATAACGTAATCTTTATGAATAAACTAAATTAATCTTATTACTATTCTATGTGGTATTATATAATGATGATTCCATTACATTTTTTAATAGTTTTATACTTTGTCTGTCTGAAGGACTCAAAATAGTGAAAATTCATCTGACCTGTAAGTAACCTATACAGATAAAATTGAAGTGTCTAAATATATGTATATGAAAGTATATACGGTACTTATAAAAAGAACAATTATTAAACATTTCGTCTGTCTGTTTATTACGGTGAATCTCCGAAACAGTTGGACCGATTTTGACGGGACTTTCACTGTCACATAGCTGATGCTATAGGAGTAACTTAGACTACTTTTATTTTAGAAAAAAATTAGGATTCCTCGCAAAAAAATATTAAAACCGCCCGCGCCCCCGGCTAATATTTGTGCGGCTCGCGACGTGTTTCCAATCTACCACAACTACGCAAATTTTATTGTTTTCACTGACAGATAAGTCAGTCGTCTGGCAACAACTAATATTAATGTTGATATTGATAGAATTGTAAAAGATAAATTGAATGAAGAATTAATCAAACTAAATGTGACATTATCGCCGTATTTTTATTTTTTCTCCAAAAAGTTTAGGTATTCCGCGATTGTAGGTATCTGGTTCGGGCAGCCCTGATCTACAGTAAGCCTAGTGAGTCCAAGCCAAGTTCAGAAAGGTAGTGTTATAATACGAGTACTGTAACGCTACAGTACACACAATATTTGACAATATACCTACTAAAAATTTAACGATGTGTCCAAAAACAATCATTATTATAAGCTAAGATTAAGGCTTATTAAAAGCTAAGGTAAGACTATAAGCTAACACCACATATGTATTTTTATTTTAAACAATGTCTCGTTAGAAATAATCTAAATGAGAATGAAGTCAAAAAAAAAAATTAAAAATATCTTATGAAGTTATCCTCTAATTTTGTATCAATTTCATTTTACCTATATAAATATATAAGTAACGTTTAAGGTGCCATGAAGTAAACATGTTTTGGCTTAGACTCCACCTCTGGTTTCTCATGGAAATGGCTTCCTTTTGTAAAAACGACGTTTAGATTTGGATCGGTTGTCAGAGACGCGTTACATTCATCAGACTTACTCGTAATACACTTCCAAACTATTCCTTTCTTTGATTTTGTGCGTCTTGTGTACTTATAGCCTTTGTAAAGAAGAACGTATTGTCCTTTTTTATTCCCCTTTATTATGACTGGACCTGTAATAGACATATAGTTTAGTACTTCAGATTAAATAATATCTAAAATCTAATAATAAATAATTACTTTCCATGGAACTACACCTTGATCACATACGCTATAAAAACCGGTTATAGGCATGAGCTCCATGCAACCTATAAATAACCTTGCAGATGTAAAGAAATAGAATTTATTTAATACAAGTGATTATTGACCCCTCGTTGCGCTCAGGTGTTCATGGTTATTGTTTTGCAAGGCTGAAATTCCCATAATACGGAATACTGATGCGTCCGGCATAAAAAGTAGCTTATTTACTAATACATGAATTTATTTATATTCCTTAACTTTTCCTAACTGAAAATAAAATAGAGTTTTTATTTGTGAATCGTATAAAACATTTTTGTATATTATGTATTAACACGCTAATCTCAGTTACTACCTACTAATCCGTTTCGATGAAAAATTCTTTTTGCATTAGATAGCCCGTTTATTTATGAACGCTACGCTATATATCATCCTGGAAAATGTACGGTTCCCGTGGGATAGATTTGTTTTTGCCGAGGGACGAACCCGAAGCGAGGGTGAGTTGCTACTTTATATAGGTATATGTTTGTATATACGTTTATACAAAAAGTTTTTAAAGACATCTGTTCACGAATAAGAAAATTATTTTATTTTATTATCAATTTTTAGAAACTTTTACTGTAGGTAATAAAATACAAATATACTTATATTTATATGAAACAAATGTACACTTAATGATTACTGTATAAGTCATGTCCGTGTGGTATAGTGGCAAGAATGTTAGCCGCATTCCACCGCTGAATGACAAATCCGATTCTTTGGGCAAAAAATGCGCCAGCTCTCCTGTCACCAGTAGAGGTGATAACACGAGTTATTGTCTTTTAAGAAGTGTTTAATACTTTGACTTCATGGGCCAAGGGTTTCTACAGCAAATGGTGTAAAAACATAATTTTGACTAAGGGAGGCGTATTTACGTAACTTGAGTAGTTAAGCCATCTCCGCTCTCACTTTAGACGCCGTCTCCCTGACATGGGACGGGACTAATGTGTCAACGCATGTATTGTAGACCGCGATATTTTTGTTGGACGTTGGGGTTAGATTTTTTTAATCTCACGAAACGAACGGTAAAGGTTGTAAAAATACAACTGCTGTCACATCGAATTATATTCTTTTATTTTAATAAGAAATACATTAAAAGTAAACATTTAGGTAACACTGTAAATTATAGTATATTATCTTCAACCACATATAGAATCAAAATATTTTTATTTTAAAGAGAATTTTAAATTACAGCCTCATCTAGGCAACTGTTACTAAAAGTAATGGCCGCCCTTAAAGTCTTACTTCTACTATCTTAGTCTTATAAAGATGACTTATGAAATCATACTAGTATATAGGTATTTTTAAAAACATTCAATATGTTCTAGGAAAAAACCTTATTAGAGAAAAATTGATTAAGTAATAATTAAGTTGAGCGCTTTAGTTATTACTTCTCAAATACTATAACTATCTGTTTAGAATTTCTTATATTATCGCTACCTTGCAATGGGGATTCATCACGAACAAAGAAAAAATAGCTGAAATAAATGTCAATAATGACGTTACAAGTATCGATTTGTTATTAAAGTTGTGTTAAATTAACAAAAAATAAACAAATAGATCCCAAAAAGGTGTATTATTGTTTTAATAAATATTCTAAGTTAAAGGAAACGAAATAATGCGCCTGTAAATTGAATTTGCGTAATTTTACTGATTATTGAAATATCAGCATTCAAATGATGGGTTTGTAGTGTATATTCACAGATGGCGCTTTTACTTTACGTTTATCACGGTTAAAAGTTGTTAAAATCATTGATTTTTTTTTATCGAATGCAGGGTGAATTTTACAATATTTACCATACGTTAGTTTGCACGGATTTATAAAATAGTTAAAGATATTGCGAATCATTTAACATCTATTATTTTTTCAAGCAAACAAATATAGTCCAATTTCTTTGTATGGGATGAGGCATCTGTAACAGTGTAGTATTATGTGATCTGTGTCGTTACTTTTTAGCAGGTGTAAGTCGTAACAAGAAATGTCTTTAAAATAATGCTTTTTGACTTCTATTTTATTATTATATTGTATTAGTGGAAGATATTTCAATAAAAATAGTCAATCTCGCAATCTCTTGTTGCCAATACAGTGTGAAGAAGTAGCAACTACACTTTTCTTTCTTAGATTTACGTGAATATTTGACATTTAAATAAAACTATCTTTTTGGATTTTTCGCGGATTTATTTTGATTTTTGGTTCCCGACGTTTCGATTGCTTTACAGCAATCATGGTCACGGGAGAGACTAAGGTGTTAGATGTCTTAAAGGTATTATATAGTTGTTACAGACAGCCTACCCTCAAAATAATAAAATAGTGATAAGTTAGCTGTTACACTATTTCATATTCAAATGTATTTGTTCTTTTTTAATATATGTATATGATAATGAACTTTATTTATTCTAAACAAATTATCTACTTTCAGAGAAAAACATTGTGCTAAAAATATTGCAGATTTTTTGGCTTATTTACTAATAAAAAAGTCTTAAGGGACAAGTTTACCGCGATATAGAAACCATATTACTGACTCTATATCAACAAAACTACAAGATATAGTACCTACATGCCCGTATTAGTGATAACCGTGTTATTTTCTTAAAATATTAATTTAAGTGTGTATCAATCATCATTTTATAAACTTCCTTAATACAATTAAATTATAAATAATTTTGTTTGATTTTTTAAAAGTTACAAATAACCCACTATAATTGAATAAATTCGGCAAAGAGTAAATAGTATTTAGACATATAAGTTTTTATTATTTTTAAAATATTAATATAATTACCTACTTCAATTACAGTAGAGATCAAAAAGACATTCAGATTTTTTACTATATAACTACATTTATAACAGTAAGTATTTGTATTGGCCATAGAGGTTCAAATAAATCTTGGTCTTGAATATCAAAACAAAAGAACTATTTCACATAAAATTTTAAACGGACCCACACATACAGAACATTTCATTTTGATAAGGATATCTATACTAATATTATAAAGCTGAAGAGTTTGTTTGTTTGTTTGTTTGGTTGAATGCGCTAATCTCAGCAACTACTAATCCGATTTGAAAAATTCTTTTTTGCTTTAGATAGCCCGTTAACTGAGGAAGGCTATGGGCTATATATCACCTCCGAAAAATGTACGGTTCCCGTGAGATAGATTTGTTTTTGTTTAGGGACGAACCCGAAGCAAAGCGAGGGTGAGTCACTAGTTCTGTATATAAACAGTGGCCTGCAATTTAGTCCCTATTGAAATCTAGACAATTTAAATATACCAGAGTCTAGCGAAATAAAATAAAGGTATAGGTAATGGAGAGCATCCATTCACGATAAAATATTAGCCTCTGGGGAAATTTTATCTCCACCAATTATGTAATAAATATTAGGCACTTCAACGTTTTACGTATATTCATTTTACCATAATATATATAATGTTTCTTGTATTATATTTAACTAATACTTTATCATTATAAATTTATTAAAATAAAATTGGAAAGGTTTAAATTTTGCAATTTGAACAATTCAAATAAATGGATTGAGATAGTCTTTGTGCATATTGTTTTTGCCTGATTTGAAAAAAAAAAAATTACAGGACTAAGGCAGTTAGGTTTTAGACAATTAAACTTTTATTTATTAAATTTACTTATAGCTAAAAAATAATCACAGAAAAAATAAGGTCGTACTTGTAATGCATTACTAACAACCTGCGCCATCTAAAACTTTTTGTCGCGCTAATATCAAGTCGGAACGCTGTGAAAATATGAGTGCGATCAATTTGCGCGACGCCATAAAATAATATATAAATTCTGTTGTTTGATGTACATTGTACATATTGTATAAAGTGCACTTTATAGGCAACTTAAGCCAACTAAAAAAATTATAATAATTTATATATGATTAGATAACATTGCGCGATTTTCTTGAAAATTTAACATAAAAAAATAATTAAAATAAAAAAATAGTTTTTACTACCATAATTTTTCCAAGTTTTGCTGCTGTAATAAGATTGTGATGTAGATTGTGTGTAATTTGAAAACCCGCTGGTATAAAATAAGTGAACTCTACAGTTTACTGGCAGCCCTACCGTTGTCTGTATTCCCCCGTGACAGATAAAAGAGACAGAGACAAATAGTTGCCGCAGGAAAAAATGTATGGGTACGAGAGCTCTAAATCATTATTTATTTTGTACTTAAATATGATCCCTTCGCACCTCGCAAAGGGTCTAAATCAATACTCAATGGAACAATATATATGTAGAGTATTCGGATATGCTAATCTTACATAGATTTCTAGCAAAACATAAAACATTAATGAAAAACTGTACTCTTTTCTTTTATTTTCTGTATCCTTCTCTATAGGTTGCCTGTAAGAAATTGCTTTTAGTGATAAGGCCGCCTTTGCACATTTCTTTAACTGTATTTTTTTTTCTGTATGTACCATTTTACTGTGCAATAAAGTGTTTAAATAAAAATAAAAATACATCAAAATGTACTACAATATCGATATTTTTCTTTGGCATTAAAATCGTATACACATTACACATACACATGTAATAATAAATGTAAATCTAAAACGCTGCTCCTTTTTACATTCTAATATATTCCCCGTTTTGGTCTCTGTAGAAACTAGGTGGTTCATGGCAATGGTTAGGTTCAACAACACTTAAGATACCATCGTTAGAAAGGCATACTCGTGCAAGGCATTTCTTAGAGCTGTGAGACGTACAGGCCCAAGATGAACCGTCTTTTCTCAAATTTTTCTTACAGAAGGTATATTGTTGGAAATATAAAATTTTCGTTCCCCTTTTAGATGTAATGAACATAGGTCCTAGAAAAATGAGTAAAAGTTTAAATCATATCCTAACATACAAAAATGTGGGGGATACCTACATTTAGTATTGCTCATTTAATAGACATTTTTATATTTCAATTTACTTAGATCAGTATAATTTATAATGAGAATACATGGAAGAAAGAATTGTGTCAAGAAAATACATAATTCTTCCATCCTATGATTGCCACCATATACGAAGTATAGTTTAGTGCAGTTTTATTTCATAATTATAACTTAGGCATATCTGGTCCACCATATTTTCTATTTGCCTAGACAAAAAAATTTTAAATTATTATGTAAATAAAATAATCCTACTTAGTTAGTTATCTAAACCATTTTTTTTTAGCTTTGACTGTTACGTAACGTTGACTGTAAGCTAATTTTGTGAGATTAAATGTGAAGAAATACCTAGGCAATGACTGGATAAAATCGTATCCGTAAAAATCATCTCAATTTTAGTGAAGATCGTAATGAAGTCCAAAAATTCCCGCAGACAGCCCACACTAATGTTATTTACTTACACCATTCAGATAATGCACAGCCTATATTCGGGTACGACAGATATCGTATATATCGCATGTCGTATGTCTGACGTACGACACGACATAAAATATTCAAATTTTATTCAAGTAAACTTTTGCAGCATAAATAAAATATTTATTTAAAAAAAAAATACATTATTTATACGCTCTTACATAATGCCCATTATTGTTTACATAGTATAAAGGCGGTTCGTGGCTATGATTAGGATTGATAATGACTAAAACACCCTCATTTGAGAGCCACACTTGAGCCTTGCACTCTTTAGAGCATCGTGACGAGCACGACCACGTAATACCAGCTTTACTTACACTGTTCCTAGCAAAAACATATTGTTCATGTACCAAAAGTTGTTTACCTCGCCTTGATGTTATAAAATGTATTTCTGAAAAATAAATTGTGTAAAGACACTTGAAAAAACTTTTTTATTTAAACTTACACATACAATATTGTATTGTTTAAATTTAACAAAGTTCATTACTGTTTCAGAGTTATGGGAGATTTAATAATGGTTATAATATTATAGCTTAAAATAAAGGAATGACTTAAAACTAATCTCACTAACATCATAACAAACATCCAATCATTCTTTTTTGTCATATACCCAGGTAAGAGCAAACAATATTAAGATTGAATGATTTTTATTAAAATTAAAATACAAAGGTCACATAGTAATAATAATATAAAAAAAAAAAGAATTTAAACGACACAAGCATTAAGGGTCTATATATTCTATTCCGTTGGGTAAGTTAACTTCAGGAGGAGGATGATTGTGCAGTGTGCACAAATCAACAACCTTTGTAGTATTCTCCCAATCTACAGTAGTTAACTTTGCTCTGCAACCTTTCTTGTGATGGCTGGAACATGTCCAGTACGTGCCAGATTTTTTCAAATTACGTACAGAATATGTATATCCTTTATAAAGTAATAATCCTTGAGAGTATTTTGAACGTTTTCGAGATGGAATTATGAGAGCATCTGCAATAAATAATGAGGGTTAAAAAAATATATTATTAACAACGCATTATCAATTAATATGATAATTATAATTTGTTACTATCTACCTTTTAGCTGCATGCAATCTTATTTAGACGTAGTTAGGTAGTATTTTCTAGCCGTAGCACGAACTCGAAAAAACTACTAACTTTAAAACTAAGTAAAGAAAAAAATATTTATCTATTAAATTCTTTTTATATATAATTATGTATTAAAAAAATAATACCAACTTGCAGGAATACAACAAACATTTGATGTATAAAACATAAAAGCATAATGACATAGTATATTTTACAATAATAAACAGATTACGGTGTTTTATATACACCAACATATTAAAACATATGAACTAAAATTTAAAATACAAATTATTTTTATACAGATTTATTTCTATTACTACTTTCACATAGAAAAGCGGCCATAGTCCACATATTAATTAATTACTTCAAACTGCCATGCACCATTTTCAATAAATTCTTCATTTATCCAGAACAGTCCAATCTTGACTCGAGTATCGAGTATCAGCTATAGTCATGTCTATATAATTATTTTAATATAGATATTTTACTATCCATACATATGTATAATTACCCTTATATATCATATTTAAACACTTCAAAATAAATGCAGATAGCATTTGAAAATTATCAAATAGTCTTACATACTATTCGAATTTTCACAAAATTCAAATAAATCCATGAAAAAAAAATAATAAAAAGTTTTATTTAAAATGTCAAATATTCACGTAAATCTACGAAAGTATTTTTACAAAATATATCGAAATATTTGTCTGTCTGATTGCAAATGTTATATTATATTACATGTGTCAAAATTTTAAAAAGCATATTATTGATAAATTTTCTCCATCATCATAATGCAGAGCATGAAATCTATGTACTTTGGGGAAAAGGATTAAATTTATCATTATTTTTTAAATTATAAGTGTAAATAATAATATAATTATAAAATTCTTCTTCTTCATAAAATTTCCTAGAACCGTGTATGGTAATCGGCATTACTATGCCACTCTATTCCTGAAATACTTGCAATAATATAATCAAAAATCTATTATTTATTTTTATTAGTACTTACAACTTAATTATTAAGTATTTAAAATAAAATGTAATTAAATTACTATGCATATTTTATCCTATTATTATATTAATATCAAATTAAAAGAAAATTAAAAAAAAATCTGACTTAACAATTTTTAACAACTTTTAACTATACTTTCATCGAATTTAAGTAATTCTCTCTCAAAATAATAGGTAGTATTTTTTGAAAATCTATTTATAACTAGTATATACACTATTAAATAAAGAAGGAATTATTTTAAAACATAAATTTTAATAACTTGCCATTAAAAGCAGATACTTTTCAGTTGATGTTATCAACAACATACCTGTAAAGAGACAAGCTATATTTAGAAAAATCTTGCAAATATTGTTACAACGATATATTTAGGCATATTTAAAATCTTAATAAGTCTTAATTACGAATAATAGAAATTGTTTTTTTTTTTTGCTACAAAAAATCCTTTATGTCCATAAATAGAATAATTTAAGTGTTTAGTGCATAGCTTTAAATAACTTAAATATGTAAGTAGTATGGTTTAAATGTAAAAAGCCCTTTCATGTCTTAAAAGATCCTAAAATTTTATCTAATAGTATAGAAACAATAGTCCAAACACTCTTTATTAGTTAAGAAATTGAGTACAGTTCAATAGAACTTATCAAGTCCCAGATTGTTCATAAACTACACATAAGAGATTAACAAATGATAATTTAAGTATATAAAAAATGATAATGTAACACCTCAGTCACTTTAAGTCTATTAATAACTAAAGTTAAAATGTACAGACCTGGTATCTATGAACACGTCCTTCCCGCCATTGCGAACAAATGAAACTGAACACATTTTGAAACACAATTATTGATCACAACATATCACAAATAAATATTTAAAGCTGTCCACATAATACAATTACAATTAATTATTAAAAAGGTGGAAATAAGAATTAAATTGTTTAGAAATAGCACATAAATGTGAATAACTAAAAATAATCACTAAGACACTGTAATCTGTTTTTATTTATTAAAATAAATAAATAATAGCCACATAAATTATATTACGTCATTTTAAACACATTTACAATGAAACGGATAATAAATTGTTTTTGAAGAAAATAAACAATGCACATTTTAGGTTATTTCTAAGCGTCGAGAAACGTCAACTCCCTGGGGATGTGCGTTATATGTTTTTTGTAGTGTTACATTTTACGGTTAATAAATATACCGCTATAATAAATATGTAAGAAAAACAATTTTAAATTATTTTTACTGTATTAAATTTGTATGTATTTAGTATAATTAGCTTTTTTTGAAATAACTAAAGAGAAAAGTACTACCAACACGAAAAATAATAGGTAGTCGATTTAATATTACGAAAAAATACGGTAACAAACTACCGTTGCTTCAGCAACGTCACTAGTTGTTGTTAAGAATTGTCAAAAACTACGATTTCATATTTACAAATAATTTTTATCACGCAATATCGGACATATTTGCGAGTTATGTATGAACAATTATGATAAAGAATCTTTACTTGTTAGTGATATAATATACAATTAGGGATAAGTGGAGTGTTTTGCAAAAGTTGTGTATCCTAACCTATAGACAATGTCAATAGTTAAATATTTTGTTTTATACGTTTTACAGAATAATAAGTGGAATTTAAGTGAAATTTATGGGTTTTAGTGTTGTATGGTGAAGTGAAATTCTAATTTGCCCTAATATTATGGTGTTTGGATGGTTTACCAAAAGGCGGCAGTAAGCTGGTAAGTACCTAGAATAAGTTTTATATTTGTTAAAGTTTTGGCCGCCACAAGAAGAAATTTCAGTTAATATTTATATGGAACTCATAACTAAATAATTCTGAAATAAATAGTCACCTAAGAACTTCCGATGAATGTATATATCTAACTAAATTGTCTTTTATTGTTCAAATTCAATATATTTTATTAACAATACAAATACAATATGTGTTTTTTAATAGAATATGTTGTTAATAGGAAATAATTTATGTTGGTTATTGTAATTACTTTATAGATTATACTTTATAGATTGAATACTTTCATATACCTAGATCATAAAGTACATATTAAAAATATAATTTATATGTATATTTTTTAATGAATGAAGTATACAAAATTGATTTTCTGACAAATATCTGCTAAGATGATATTATAAAGTAAGGAAAACATAAATTAAGTTTTAAAAATTATTGTGTGGTCGCTTGTGTAACACAAGATTGTGCTACAATATATCAAAAAAGTGTGTTTATTTATAAATATTTTTGCATTGTGTATATTTCAGAGTGTAAGTAAAATTCAATAAATAATTCATACTATTTATTTAAATAATATTTATTAAAATGTCTATTAAAGTAAAGAGGATCAAGATTCACTTAAGTTTTATTAAAAACTCCTTGTTTATCATAATTACCCATTATATCCGTAGAAGTTGATAAGAACTTGTTTTTGCTAGATGTAAACAATCGTTACAATCAGCATTTTCTTTCAGACCGCATAGTATATATACCAACAAGGAAAGGTCATTTATTATTATTAGATGGCTATACATACTGGAAAGATGCTCGGAATAAAAATGCCATTCTTTGGTATTGCTCTAAACGCCATAAACGCTGTTTAGCTTTCATTAAAATGGATCATAATCATAAAGACATTTTGGAGGCCTATATGGAACATATACATGAGCCTTATGATTATCGGAAAGATAGATTTGGCAACTATGTAAAAGTAACATAACTAACTGTATTAAAGTAATGAATAATTAAACATAATTAAAATATTTAATTGTTTATTAATTTATTTTTATAAATATAGCAAGGTAATTAGAAAAATAATAATATAAAAATAACAGGAAATAAATATTGAAGCATAAATTGTGCTTACATTATGCATATTATAGTTATTATTAAACCAAAATTATTTAAAAAATATAAAATCACATAATTTTGGCAATTAATCGTCTAACAGCAGACATGCATTTTGTACTTTTTAACAGTACCAGTGGTTGACTAAAAAGACATTTTTATTTACTATATAGAAAAAAGTGAAAAATGAACAAATATTATTGAAATTCTTAGGAGATTTAACATTTTCAGATTGTGGATATGAATTTATTCCGACACAGCGTGGAAAAAACTTGCTGATGATAAATGGTTTTACATATTCGCAGATGAAATTAACAAATAATTATTATTGTTCAAAAAAGCAATCTGGAAGCTGTAAAGCTAGAGTTAAGTTAGATGATAATGGAAAGATAGTTAGCGCAGATTATACTCACACTCATTCACCTCCAAAATATATAAAAATGTCTAATGGAACATATTTTAAAGTTGGATGAAAAGTCATTGAAACTACATAAACTGAAGAATCAACAGGTTATTGATGATAAATCTCCTGTAATATAGTTTTTATGAGCGCAGGGGCTAGTAGGGAATTAGTTATCACTTGTTCCTATAAAATTATGTCAATAAAGTTTTTTTTTATTTTTATAATATGAAAATAAGATTGTCATCCATAAAGAACAATATTAAAATATATGTTTGTTGAAAAAAAAATGATAACTCTCGATGATGTTTTAATCTTAGGTTTACTATAATATTTGATTTAGGTGAAGTATTAACTTCTTAATAACCATATTAATACTTAATGACTATAATAATTTTTAGTAATTCCTAAACAAATTTCTTGAATTAACTATTGTTTAGAAAATCATCCATTCTGTTAGCAATGAAATAAATATCACATCAACCTGTAGGAATAAGACATTTTTAAATGAAAATATTATAATTTTGCAGTAAATTTATTCACAGCCCATTGTTTCCCAATTACTCTATGTTATTAACATTATAAATTTTATTTTAGACTAAAGTATTTTATTGTGTTCAAGTCAAGAGTAAAGTGCAAGGGACTTTAACATAATTTGTCCTCTCTTTTAAATGTTATGAGTGTGTTTTTTTATGTTTATAGTGTCATAACTTTGCATTTAAACAAAATATGTAATGCCAAGGAATAATGAACTTAATTGTTAATAATTTTAAATGTTATATTCCTTTATAAGAATAATTTAATTTCAAACTAGAATTTATTTTGATTTGGTGATATGACAATTAGTGTCCGACCGAAACAGGATTTGCAGCCCAAACTGAAACCGAAACCGAATCTTCGGCCTTAAACTTAATTAAACATGTTAAAATTTCTATATAATCTGAAATTCATATTTTATATGTTAAGTATTTAATTAGCGACGACACCTCTCTTCGCTCGGGTGCGTCCCTTAACAGTAACTTTTGTTTTATCCATAGTATATCTTGTAATATATTGCAAGGAGTAACAAACGCACACGCACAGATGCACTAACACACTCGCACAGAAATACACTTACTCATATTGTCCTCCTGACCGATCTCCCAACATCAGCAAATATCGCTGAGACTTATGAACAAGTATTCGCGCAGGCACAAGTGGACTTTTTATTCTGTCACTCTTAAACTCCACTGCCACGACAATTCGAGACAATTTAACGTCGCCAGTAATAAGGCGTAGGAACGACGGCTTTACGTTCTCTCCGAGCTACGGGGTTGAAACAACGCCATCTTTCCAACTCCTGACTGTTTCTGGTTAAAATTTTCCTTAACCCAATGCTATATTGAAGCCATGATCTCAGGATCTGCAGCCGTACAGTAGCAGTTACCACTAGACCACTGAGGCGGTTTACAGAGAGCAGTATACACTCATAATCATACACACACTCACACTTTTGCATTCATAATAATGGTATGTATATACACATTATCTTAACTCATACACACAATCTTAACTCGACGCAATTGCGCTGGCGACTGGCGAACTAGGCTAGAGACCACAATGCATAAACTAACCCGAAGGAAGCGAGAAAATTCATAAACACCGAGTTTCGGCGCGGCCGAAGACTCGGCTTGTTTCTGGCAAAAACCGAAACTATGGCCGAAACTGGCAGACCCCGAAATGGAATCTTCGGTCGGTCACTAATGACAATATTGGCATTTGCCACCGAACCGACCTTGGGTAGTGTTGTTACTTGTTAGTATTATTTTTTTATATCATTGGTACCATGATTGGTGATATTCATTTCATGAAATGGTCGGCCTCCTCATGAAGTGATCAATTCTTAGATCTGACCACGACATATATACAGCTACACATATTATTTTTCAATTTCTTTAAAACTATTTAGATATATATCATGCAATACATCTAAACTCTATTTTTTTATTAAATTCAATATTTATTAAATTCATATATTTTTCTATATGCATGGCTATCCTATGAACTTGATGAACCATGCAAAATAGAAAATATCTTTATTATATTTATTTCTTAGATAGCCTTAGAGTTGTCTCTAATGAACAAAAATTAAAAAAAGTAACATATTATTCACAAAACTACACAAAAAATTGACAAATATACACAAAAAAAAATGACATAATGACACATAAGGTCTAGTGTTGTCCTTAAGATAAGAAAAAAAGGCAAAAAATGTATATGTACATAATAAACCCATAAAATTGAAAGCATTTTGATTAGACTTGCAACGAATAGTATATTCGGCCATTCGCCGAATACCGAATATTCGGCGGGCTTTCAGGCCGAATGGCCGAATATTAGGCAAAAGTATTCGGCCAGCGCGTGGTGGGAAAACTACGTGTTTGTTTTTTGTTTGGCGCCAGAAAGTAGTATTTATTTAGAATGTCTTTTCTCTGAATATGGGATTGTCTAGGAGAAAACTACTGCCTGAAAATACAGAAAAAATATTCTTTTCGCATAATAATCTTCCACTTCTAAATTTTAATTATGATAATACAAGAGCATAGACATTTATTTAATTTTTTAATAAAGAAGGTGTTTATGTATATACCTATGACTACTTTAATGATTATACGAATAATATTATAAAATAAATCAATATTTTCAATTTATCAATAGGAAATGTGCATGATTTTTTTTTCTTTTTTTATACAATCATACATCGTTATATAATTGTAAAAAAATATCCAGATCCAAAAAACTAAAACTTAGTACAAAAATATTAAAATACACCGTTACGGATACTTTGGACACTCGCCATTTCGCTCGCTTGGCGTGACGTCACAGTATAATATACATAGAAATGACGACTTAATTAATAAGCGACAAAATCGCTAATCGCTCTGTTATGATATACACTGACGTCATATTCGGTCTGACCAATAGTGTTGCGTTTCTACTTCTTTGAATTTCCCACCTGTTTTTTAAACTTTTTAATAAATATTTTCTTAGTCAAAAAATCTACATTAAAAAATATGAATATAGGTTTAATTCAAAAGCAATAAAGATTATGAATAAATATTTCACCTTTATTTAAATCACACGCTTATTCCCTATTATTATCTGATTACAACAAAACATATTACTTAAGTATTCGGTATTCGGCCGAATAGTATGTAGATATTCGGTATTCGGCCGAATAGGATAAAAGTAGCCGAATAGGCCGAATACCGAATAGTAGCCGAATATTCGTTGCAAGTCTAATTTTGGTCATTGTTATGGTTATTGCTCTTAATATTCTCTGAATAGGAAGACAATAACATAAGAAAAAAATCTCGTCGTATCAGCAATATAGCAATATTATATTGTTTTTGTGGTAATTAGGCCGGCATTTGTATTGTAAACATTATAGTATTTGAATTTTATATTTTGTTTTAATCTTTATTGACTTCCTTTTGTTCCTTTTGTTTTGGTTCAGATCGAAATTTCAAAAGACAGAAATTTTAATCAAAATTTATGTATATATATAAAAGAGATTATGATTCATTGTGTTATAGACCACAGTTCGGATGATACTATATAAATAATTTTAGAAGTATATTAATACCCATTCATAAGTGTGAGGGCGCTATATCAAAGAAAGTATTGACTTATGTACTTTTTTCTCTCTAAAAAGGTAAAAATTTATTTTTCGTTTAGAGAAAGAGAGAGATATCAAGATGGAGAAAATACATCTTTGTAGCGTTGAAGCCCCAGTTCTCCCCTAAATCCGGCCCTGAATATAGCAAATGTTTTTTTACGAAAAAGACAGACATGATCCTATATCATTTTTTCCCCTCTTTCTGGTACGATCAATATAAAAATTAGTCCCATGGGTAAATGGAATATGCTACGGTGTACGGTGTATAAAATATATAGTTGTCTAGATGGTTGAGAATACCTTCTTGTTATAAGTTTGTCTGTTGCCGGACAACTGGTATTTTTTAAAGGTTATTACTTATTTGAGTTTTTTATCGTACTGATAACCATGCTTAACATATTTAAAAAAAATATATAAAAAAAATACTTCAAAGCACATTTCACAGCTTACACTTTATTAAAAATAATTATTATTTTATACCTAGCTTCAGTTTGTACTTTTTTCTTATTATGTTGGTTAAAGGTAATTTTTTTTCAGAATTTGTATTCATACCGTCACGGAAAGGCCAACAATTATTAATGTTGAATGGGTATACATATTATCGAATGCATTCAACATCTCGCAATTTCTATTGCTCGAAAAAGAAGTCGGGGTGTAATGCAAATGTAAAGTTTAATAAGGATGGACAGTTTATAAAAGTAAACGTCGATCATATCCATTCACCTCCAGAATATATTGTCACTAAAGGTGGAGAATATTTTAAAGTGTAATAAATGTATACATATGTATTTATTTTGAGAGTGTTTTAATAATATGAAATATCCTTTATAATAGATCTAGAAATCGAATCAAAATCAAGATGCGTTATATGTATTATTATACATTACATATATTGTGCATAATCTTTTACAGTTTTCTAATTTGGAAAGAAAATATCTTACTCCAGAGAAGAACTGGCAAAAGAAACTCTGATGTAGACTTTTTGCATATTTTTTATAAAACAAAAACAAACCTGTCCCACGGGAACCGTACATTTTTCCGGGATAAAAAGTAGCCTATATGTTATTCCAGACTATAATCTATCTCTGCGCCAAATTTCTTCCAGATCCGTTCAGCCCTTCTGGCGTGAAAGAATAACAAACATCCATACTCACAAACTTTCACATTTATAATATTAGTATAGGATAGGATATATTAGGATATAATATTGTAAGAGCATGGAGCTCATAGCATAGTGTTGTGGGTGATCATTTTTTATTTAGAGAAATAAAAGCTGTTTAAACTAAAAAAAATACATACAGACGAACATGGAACCTCTTCCTTTTTGGAAGTCGGTTAAAAAGAAAAGGTTTTTGGACGGTTCTAGTATCTTGTTATAAAAGCGTAGGTATATATGATTGTCCAAATAAGTAATTATTGACTCGATGTAATAATGGAGTCATAGTAATTATATCTTATGGTGCCAAGATAAGTGAAACAATATAATGCTACGTCGTAATGGTGAGAGAGACGGATAGAGAGTCGGTATAACCAGCGTTACCTCATGGTATTATACCATAAGACCTATACCATAAAATAACATTGAAACAGATTATTCAAATATTTTAACAGGATATTAGGTTCTTTAAGTAATAAATGCTAAAAATTGACATTTCCTTGTTTGTTTAGAAACGTCCATAAAATGAATAATTTATGTTATTATTAGGTATCTGTCTACATATTATATTACCATGACATTTATTCTAACAATATTGATTATCTTAAATCTGAATATTCAGTATAAAAATTGATAAGCGTCCAATATGAAATTTGAACAAAAACAAAAAATCAAAATCCTATGACATGCCAGTGTTTTAGAATTGAGAAATAACTGTAAATGAGCAAGAAATACAGATTAAAAGATGAGCGATGGTCAAAAGGCCACAAAGTGATTTCGTTCTAGCGGAAACAGGGACAAGAGGGTATTTGAAGAAGCGTCCTAATAACACTGGCTATATTGGATGAATCAGGCCAATGTTAAATGATATCTGGAGGCACTACTAAAGGAAGCTCGTATTAAAAACCTTTAGTAAGTTTGCTTAACACTTTAAAAATAAATAATTTCAATATATAAAAATAATATAGGTAATAATAAAGTAGTATGTAGTCTTAGAATCCTTTATTTTTAAATAGTTTTCCCACACGCTTGTGTCGTTAAAACAGCTTTAGTTATTCACGAATTTTGTAGCTTTCTCAGTTCCCTTTATCAAAAGTAGAGACTATCCCCAACTTACAAACATACACCATTTACCTCTTAGGCTTTGTTATTTTTATAGACTATCGTATTTCTTACATATCACATCTAACTGTGGCAATAATATTACTGTTATTTTCAGGATTTGCCTACGACCTGATTCCAACACGAAGCGGCAAATATTTACTGATGTTCAATAAATACACATATTCTCAGAATAATCGCGCAAAAAATATATATTACTGTTCTCAAAAAAATACCAATTGTAAATGTAGAATCAGACTGGACTCCGCCGCTAGAATCAGTTTAGTGCAGGGATATCACAACCATCGACCTCCGACATACACTATAACACCAGATGGGACTTACCTAAGGCTTCCATCGTACTACAGATGAATGTTACCTACTTCAAAATTCACACGTAGAGTACCAACGTATTACTATTTAGTGTTATATATGTATAACTAGCAACTCACCCTCGTTCCCCTTGGGTTCGTCCCTAATTCCGTTTTAATGTTTAGTATAGATTTCTCAGACATGAGATATTTCCGCGCAATAAAAAGTATCCTATATGTTGACCCGGATAACCAGCTATCATTACACCAAATTTTATCAAAAACCCTTTAGTACTTTTTCTGTGATACAGTAACAGACAGACATACAGACAAAAAGACAGACAGACAAAAATTCTAAAAACTATAGATTCGGTATCTGTATCGATAATTATGTCTATTTCAATAAGATTATCCAAAAATTGTTTAAAGTACTGATTCGGCTTGGTTACAATTTTATTCTATGTATAGATTTAATAAATTATACAGTGTATAATAAAAGATGTAGATATAATTTTGTGTTTTATTTCCTGATACATCAAAAGTTAGATCATTAGTCTTATATAATAGTAATTGCTTTACTTTTTATTTTAGGTGACCTTGAATATAAATTCATTCGCACAAGTCGTGATCGACAATTGTTAATGTTAAACGGTTACACGTTTTCCAAACATAGCCAATCTGCCAGTTATTATTGTACAAAGAGGAATAACGGCTGTAAAGCTCGGGTTAAATTGGACCAGGATGGTAAAATAGGGAGTCAAGACTATTTACACCATGACCACCCTAAACCACGATACGTTGTTACAGCAACCGGATTGTATGTGAAACTATGTTAATAAATATTTACTGTATATTGATATTATGTTTTAGTTAGGTTAAGATTTTTTAAGTGTAAGGTACCTGAAACAAATTTGCAACAGTCAGAAATTGACAATTTATTTTAATTTATTCATTACTTTTAACTAAAAACTTAATGTAAATAAATATTTTTTAGAGTATTTTTAGGTATGCTATTAAATGTTGTTACCTACTTGCTAATTTCCGCCGAAGTTTCTGGAACCGAAACTCAGAATAACTTGAAAGTTCATAAAAAAACATCCGATTACTCAAAAAAATATATATTGTGTAAGGCGATTTTTGATGAATACCTTAAGATTCTCTCTCATCTCGTTAGATCTTTCCTAATATGACGAGTCGTTCCCCAAATTTATTATTTTAAAAAACCCCAAAAACTACTACTACTAGATAATTTCGTGTAAAATAATATACTTAGAATTATTTTTTAAGAATACATTTAAAATCGTCGTAAAACCGCAACTTGTTTGAATTTCCTTCAAATTTTTTTTTTAATTATCTTTCTTCTTTTTTCTTCACTTATACAAATGTATTCAGCCCTTTTTAACGTCCCACTGCTGGGCCCGGGCCTCCCTTCAATACGAGGGGAATCAGGCCATAGTCCACCACGCTGGCCAAGTGCGGGTTGGCGGACTTCACGTGTCTTTCGAAAACTTGTTAGGTTTTCTCAGACATGCAGGTTTCCTCACGATGTTTTCCTTCACCGTAAGGCAAGTGGTAATCATGTTAGAAATGATTCGCACATGAAAATATCAGAGGTGCGAGACCCGGGATTTGAACCCGCTTCACTCGGTTTCCCAAGCGAGCGAGTTACCAATGGGCTACCACTGCCTCTATACTTATACAAATAATATCCGGAAAATAGGTCTCAAAGGCGAAATTTCACTATATGCTGATCACACTACAATATAATTTATTTTGGAAATTCTGTAGATTCCATTATTGAGGACGCACAAAGTGATTTGAACAAATTAAAGGTATGGTTTCAATGTAATCTTCTTACAATAAATGCCAGTAAAACGAATTTTTTAAGTAAAACGTTATTTTTGCACCAAAAAATAAAAAGAATATAAAAATCATAAGCCGCTTGTCGTAAATAATAGTGTAGTACTTAAAGCTAATAACCAAAAGTGTCTTGAAATAGAGTTAAGGCGGTCCCAAACAGGAAGCATTCGCTTATAATGTGACAGTTCAGGTTCAGAGTGAGGGAGAAGAACTGAGCATTACTAATATTAATTCTTCTCCCTCACTCTGAATCTGAACTGTTACATTACATGCGAATGCTCCTGGTGAGGGATTGCCTTTAGATAGCCATCTAACATGGAAACCTCATCTAACCAAATTGCGAAGTAAATTCTCATCTCTCACTGGTTTACGTAGTTTTGCTCATTGTATCCCAAAAAAACGTACGATATATTATTTATAATTCTTAAGCTAAACCTCACATAGACTATTTGATTGAAATATGGGGTGCAGCAGCTAAAAAATTAATTTATTTGAATGAGTAATTCTTGTATACATATTTATTAATTTATTTATACCGGCGATCTCGGAAACGGCTCTAACGATTTCGCTTAAATTTTGTATGTGGGGTTTTCGGGGACGAAAAATGGTCGATAGTTTCTTACAGTTGTGTAAAGCATCGTGGTTAAGCGGCCAACGTGCAAGCTTATACTTTTGTATTTTTTTTTGTATGTATTAAAGTTTTTAGTTTTTTTTTTAATCTAAATATACGATATAACATAAAAGAACTCCGAGCGAAGTTTGGTCGCCCAGGTACTATAGATATAATAATAACGGGCCTAAAATAAATTAATAAAAGTCTTATTTCAGTACGATTTCCTAACTCCTACGATTACAATATATAAAGAAACGAAATTATTAAATATTAAATAAACATAATATATCAATAATACCAGCATACTTATCTATAAATTACTTCATAATAATATATGTACATTCAAATATTACTTTTACAAAAAATATGGACATACATACATAAACGGATTAAGAAAAGCTGACGACACGTTTGGCTCAGTGTGTAGTGTATTGTATTTGCTGTGCCAGCGGTCGCGGGTTCGAGTCCCGCTGGGGGCACTCATTTGTACGATGAGCACGAATGTTTGTACTCCAGTCATGGGTGTTTATATTCATAATATGTATGTATTTAAAGTTATATATGTGTAATGTATCAACTATCTGGTATCCATAACACAGGCCTCGTAGCTTAACATGGTACTAGATGGTGCTGTGTGTTAAAGTTCCAACATAAAAAAAAAAGCTACACATCTCAAGCTCGTACAAACTACGGTAAAAGAAATATTATGTTTGAAGGGGCAAAGATTTATAATAAACTAGCGACTTACCCTCGCTTCGCTTGGGTGCGTCCCTAGGTATATTTTAATTTTTTTGAGCGAAACCATAATTCTTTTTCTAAAATAAAAGTAGCCTAAGTTGCTCCTTATAATATCAGCTATCTACTAGTGAAAGTCCCGTTAAAATTGGTCTAGCCGTTTCGGAGATTAGCCGGAATAAACAAACAAATAGACAAAAAATTAAAAAAATGTGTTTTTCTTATAAGTACCATATATAATTCCATATGCATTTAGTACAAAGCTGTTATTTTCACATTACAAACAGACACTACAATTTTATTTTTCTGTGTAGATTACCATCCGAAATCAAAAATACAAAATCAACATGTATATAAAAAAAAAACTTCATATTATAAATAATTTTAGCCACTTCAAGTAAAAACTAATCTGTATAACATGTCTATAGGTATAGCTTGCAACAGTGATATGAGTATTTTGTATTTTTTTCTAAGATTACCCTCAAATTGTATAAGCTGTAGTGTTATTACTTATTACATATAATCAATGATGTCTTCCTCTTTGTATTATATCATTGCATCTACTCTTTTCACTTTTCTTTCTGTAAACTAATAATCTTTTTCATTTTATAAAGTGCGCTCAAAATTAAATGTTTAGTATTTAAAAAAAAATCTCATATAAGTGATTTTTTTGTAATTCTTTTGGGAAATAAATTCTTTGAACCTAACTTACATGTACTAAACAGTTAGGACGTACATTGGTTTCAGATTACAAGTTTATTACGACGGAGAAAGCAAATTTGTTAATGTTAAATGGATATACATATTCAAAGCATTCAAGGAACTTCAATTATTATTGTTCAAGAAAGAATAAAGGTTGCAAAGCTCGTGTTAAATTGGACGAAAACGGTATTATTAGAGAAAAAACTGACGACAGTGTACATTGTCATTCTCCACCGATATTTAAAAAATTATCCACGGGAATGTATATAAAGATAAAAATGTAGATATGTATTTATATATAGGCAGTAATAATAAATTATGGTTAGAGTAAGTTCGCAAATTATTTTTTGAAGTTATACTTCTTTTGACACGTTTGGGAAAAGTTATGAGAGTAAAATTTTTATGATGCGCGCGCACACCGACAGCCAAAAAGCGACATGATGAAGTTAGCTGAAAGCGACTTGATGAAATTAGCCGCATTTCTTTTACAAACAGAGTTGTGACATACGGGATGAAATCTTTAGCTATTTTTGTTCTGTTACGATAAAGAAGTATAACTTCTTACGTGCTTACATAAGTACACACACACGTTTTTTGTTCGTCACACTATTTCTTACAAAAGCATTTTAAATTTTAATCAATAATAATGTTCATAATCCATACTAATATTACAAAGAGGTAAAGTTCGTGAGTTTGTGACGTTGTAGGGGGTAATATCTGGATCTACTGAACCGATTTAGATGAAATTTGATACGAACATAGTTTAAGACCCTGGGAAGGACATAGGATAATTTTTATCCCGGAAATCACCCCTTAAGGGAGTGAAAACGGGGATGAAAATTTGTATGTGGAATTAAGCTAGGGACGAACCCGAGCGAAACGAGGGTGAGTCGCTAATATAATGATAAATACATTTTTTTCTGAACTTTCGAACTATTTATAAACATTTAATCTATAATAATGCTCATATTATAATGATAAATACATTTTTTTTTCTGAACTTTTGAACTGTTTATATACATACGTTTGTTTTTAGTTATCAAGATCATTCTATCACAAAATAAGTGCAAGTTCATGTTTGCATTGTATTGAATAATAGATTATATAACGCGATAAGAGGCGTGTTTAATGTTCTGCATCCAACAAATTACATATGTACAACTCTTCTTAATTCATGTTATGTCGAAGTTTGACCGTGGGATTCGCGCGATCATGATCTGTTTATGCTATTAATGATACCTCGCCGTTTAGTAATTTGACTGGCTATTTAATATTTATACGAATTCACAATATGCCTGATAGATAAAAAAAGCTGTGCATACTTTTAAGTTAAATTTATATAGAAAATAGAGAAATATTATTATTATTATGTTAGTAAATCTTTAAAATAAAATGAAATAAAAATAGATCAAACATGTTTCAATGATCAATCATTCGGTCAATGAGAGTAATGTATTTATCGATAGTTCAAATTTAATATTTCGCCATATTGTGAAACGGCTGAGCGTATTGTAAAGTAGTGGAGTTTTATCAATGTTTATCAATAATCCCAGGTAATGTATTAATCCGACGAGTTGAAATATGGGATTTAAACAAAAATAGCTACGAATTTAGATTTAAAAACCCACAATTTTTAACTACGCTTTATGTTTTTTCTCTTGTTAATTAAAATAAAATAAAGTAGGTGCCTAGGTACCTACTATCATAGTAACAATTATAATCAAAATGATGCGTCGCTAAGGTGCTGTACGAAAATATAACTTTTTCTTAGAAAAATACGCTAACAGCAGTATGCCGAAAATTATTACAATCCAGGAACATTGAAAACTTTTGATCATGTAGGTTTATGTAATAAAAAGGAAATATTTCTTTGGATTTTGACAGGCTTTGAATATATATAATTTAAAATGCTTTGTATTACAGATAATTTACCTTACGAATTTTTTAAGACCAGGCGAGGCGGCTTCTTGCTGATGTTCAACGGTTATACATACTCAAAGCGTAATCAAAGCAGGAATTACTATTGTTCAAAAAAAGATCAGGGATGTAGAGCAGGTGTTAGGATTAACGAAAATGGTACATTGGTAGTTAAAAATAAGGCTATGCACAACCACCTGCCTCCAAAATATCATGTAACGGGTTCTGGCATTTACGTTAAGTTGTAATGTGAATTTTGATTAAAAATTTTTTTCCAAATAGTCTTTTTTCTTAGCGACTTTCCCTCGCCTCGCTGGGGTACGTTCCTAGGTGCCTAACATAGTCTATGTTCCAGTTTATATTATCTGTGCCCTATATTTCTTGCAAAAAAACATCATACACACTCAATACATATACAAACTTTCGTAAAAGCTTAAGCTTAAATTTGATTTCAGAAGATTACAAGTTTATTAGAATCGGGAAAGCAACTTTGTTAATGTTAAATGGTTATACTTACTCCAGGAATTCACAAACTATGAATTATTACTGTTCGAAAAAAAGTAAAGGATGCAAAGCTCGAGTGAAACTGGATGAAGATGGTGTTATTAGAGAAAGGACTTATGATATAGTACACTGTCACCCTCCGCCAACATTTAGAAAGTTATCCACAGGAGAGTACGTAAGGATATCATAGTCATAAATTCAATAAAACTTAAAATTCCAACGTTTTTTATTTTACCCTCTTTTTTATTGATTTTTTACTTGCTTTGAAAAATATTTAAATTATATAATTTTTTATATAAATCAGATATACCTACAGTTTAAATTTTAATAGTAAAATATTAAATAAAACTATCTTTTCGGATTTTTTCGCGGATTTATTATGATTTTAGGTTCCCGACGTTTCTATTGCCAAATTTGATTCGATTGGAACCAAAAATCATAATAAATCCGCGAAAAAATCCGAAAAGATAGTTTTATTTAAATGTCAAATATTCGCATAAATCTAAGAAAGTAAAATATTATTTAGTTAAATTTTAAAAGGAAAAGCAACTACATATATTCAAAGGGTTTACATACAGTTAGACATGTTCGTTAATGATATGATTATAAATAGATAGTAAAAAAATAGAATTAGAATATTATTAAGAAATATAAAGGTAAGTAGTATATTAAAATAAATTTTATATTTTATATAAACATAACACGTGCCAGTTTAAATTTTTGCTAAAAAAAAATATAAATTAAAAATTAATTTATTTTATTTAAAATTTGTATGTGAGCAAGTATGATATTTATTGAAGTACTTAATAATATAAAATAATAACATTTTTCTCTATAGTATCTATAGTATCTCGATCTATAGTAGTCCGGTCAATTTAGACATTCGAAGCTTTGTAATTGTAATATATGTTACAAATGTTTGAATCGTTATATCTCAGAAACGGTCGCTCGTAGGAAAAAAAAGTATTTATACATTTTTTATAGACAATTTTATGACCTACAATTTTTGTCTGAGGTATTTTTATGATAAAACTTACCGTTTTGTTGAAAATTGCGAAAAACTCATTTTTTTTACCTTTGACCTTGAATAAAATTTTTTCCATACAGGGGAAAAATGGGGAACTTTCAAATTTTATTTATAATTATATTATGAACGATTTCACCAATTTTCAGCTTGTTGTGAATTTATATAGCTTCACTCTTATTTTTTGGTTTAATTTGACCGGACTGTATGTAACATACGTCAAATTTCATTTCAGATTATAAATTAATCAAGACAAAAAGAGCAATTTTATTGATGTTCAATAATTATACTTACGCTAAAGACAACAAATCTCGTAATTATTACTGTTCAAAAAGAACTCAAGGCTGCAAAGCGAGGGTGACGCTAAGGGATAATGGCATATTTATAAAAGATATCAGAAATGTAGTACACTATCATCCCCCACCAAAATATATAAGAACTTCAAATGGATTATATATGAAAATATCTTCGTAAGGTTAATGTGTGATGATTTAAGAAGTCACTTTAGTATATTGTGAAAGCATATATTGCGATAAATTATTGTATTTGTTTAATTTTAAGCAAGCGATATGATGGAAGGAACCAAAAGCATTGGTAAACTATAAATGTCAGTGTTTTCATCGCGTAAAGAAAATTATTTAAAAATGTTTTAAATGTGTAGTTAAATAGTGTTTTAAAGACGTAAAAACATAAATAAATCATAAGTATATGTTATAGAAAATTTCGCTAAAAAACTTGTTTTTCGAATTCTGAAGTTTAAGTATTCTATAGAATAAATTATAACTTAAATCTTGCAATTTTCACGACTAACATTTACGAAAAAGTCTCGTTAATGTATTACCTACACATTATCTATGTTAAGACTGGAAAACTATTCAAAAGTGCTTGTATAAGTCTAATTGAATAAAGTTAATTTTCATTTAATATCATTGGTGGTGGAAGTTTGAGAAATTGAGGAGTAAGAAGTTATTAAAAGGGATTATACTGTGTAACCTTTGATGTCAGTGTAAGATAAAAAAATATATTTCAAAATATTAGTTATAATTAAATACTGGTACATGTTATTTATATATTATGTAATTATTACTTGTTTCCTGTAATACTGTAAATGATTGTATGTCTGTACTTAGTGGAAATAGTACTTTGAAATATTTGCAATTGCAATAGAACTATTCTTATTTGTAATTTGATGTGTAGTGCTTTGAATGTAAATATATGTAAATGAATTAAGATGTTTTTTATTATCAATCATTTCCTTCTGTCGTGTTGTGTGTGGTATATAGACAGATCATAGTGACCTAAATTTCATGTCCATTTTTTATTAATTTCAGAATCGTCAGACTTTTACTTTATAAGAACAAATAGGGCTAAGTTGTTAGTGTTCCAGTATTACACTTATGCCAAACACTGTAAGACAAATAATTATTACTGTTCCAAGAAGTTTGCAGGATGCAAAGCCAGATTGAAGCTAGTTAAAGATACAGTAGTGATAAAAGATAATACAAATTGTAGCCATAACCACGATCCTCCTCATTATGTAAAATCTGAATCTGGGATTTATTTAAAACTAGCAGAACCCACCACTGCTTCGGTCGCGCTAAAATTATAAAAAAAGAACTAAAAAAGTAGGTTTCATATAAACTTTCATCCCGTATTTCTATCCTATTTCCCTTATATAGTCTACGTCACTCTCCAGCTCTCCAACTATCTCCACACAAAAAATCACGTCAATCCGTCACTCTGTTTTGACGTGAAAGAAAGACAAACAAACAAACACACTTTTACATTTATAATATCAGTATGGATGTCCTTTCAAATAATAAACAGTAGTAGGTATACTTTTTATTTTCGTTTTTTTTCCATTACTTATTGTTACTCAAAAATGGCATTAGCTTTGAGTTTAAATAAAACTATCTTTTCGGATTTTTTCACGGATTTTTTTTGATTTTTGGTTCCCGACGTTTCGATTGCTTTACAGCAATCATGGTCACGGGAGAGACTAAGGTGTTAGATGTCTCAAAGGTATTATATAGTTGTTACAGACAGCCTACCCACAAATAACAAAATGAATTCAAAAAACTTGAAAATTGGCACCAAAGTACCTTACAATATTTGTTAATTTTAATTTTAAAACATTTTTATAATTTTAATTACTTGAATATGGAATTATATAAATAATATTGGAATTATATAAATTATATAAATAATAATATCGTGTCACATTCCGTACAAGAAAAGAAGTTTGCTTTCCGAGAGAAGCCGAATTTACCTGAACATAAAAACAAGATACTAGAAAATTGTAGGTCTTTAAAAAGCCGCAATAGCATAATGTCTACTTCCTAAGGTACCTACACTTGCAATAACTATTTTTGTCTACATATTTAAAACGTACTTAGGGACACCTCGGGCGTAGAACCTTACATCCAGTAATATCGCTATCTACCAACATTTTAGTTTAATACTTTTAAATACTTTTTAATTTGTATTTTAATATTAATATCGTTATTTGTTATTTTTTCATGTTTATAATTGTAGATTTACCAAAATGTTATTTTAAAAATGCTGTTGTTTTAATTAAATTTAATTGTTATTTTAATTGCTTTGTAGCCTAAGCCAAAAGCTAAGCTATGTTTATTTTTTTTTACTACTTTGTTTATAGCTAATACACTGTACATAAAAAAAAATACAATATAATAATAACAATATAACAATCTCTTTCATTTGATTACTTACTACATTTAAAAAGACTCACTTAAGTAATCAATAGTCAAAACATGTCAGAAACTTGAAAAAGAATAGTATTCAACTCGAAATAGAATGAAAAAATGTATGAATTACGTAGCACTTGTCATGCTAACTCGATTAGTTAACTCGGGTTGAACTCGAGTTACCATGATTTTAACTCATGTTAGAGGGTTAGCGAAAACCCGAGTTGCCCCATTTGTAGGGTGGATCATACACAGAACACACGGACATACACCCAAATCGCGATAAATAGGTACTTATGAAAATGATGCAGTTTAATATTATTATACTCGTAGTAGGTTAAGTAGAAAAACAACACTTTCAATCGCGTCTAACTTACGTTATATTTTTGTTTACTTAAGTGTTAAATAACATTAAGTCCCTTGTGTTTGTTTTTACTCGATTACATGGAAACACAATTTTTTACAGTAATCCGAGACGACCAAGTTGTTCAATATTTAGCTGAATCAGAAGGTGAAGGTTTTATCCACGGTGATAGCGACCTGGAAAATCCAGCTTTTACTATGAAATCTGATGATCATGATGAGTCAGATTCATCTGACACTATTGACACTATTCAAGAAACTCGCGGCCGTGCTCGTAACAAAATTTCAAAAGCCAGAGGCAGAAAAAGACAGTTATCTCTACAAAATATGCCACCTGTATACAATATTACTCCTGCTGAATGGATAGACGAAAACTTTTTTGTAGCAGAGAATGCAATGTCAGAACCCACTTATCTTCAAAATTTCGATGATAATTTTGATAAATTTTCATTTTTAGGACAATACTTGGATGACATCTTTCTCGAACAAATTATAAAATATTCTAATCAAACATCAGTCACACTACACGGGCAATCGCTTAATTTAGACCTTAATGAGTTATATGTTTATATCGGTATTACATTTGTGATGGCAGCATTGAATTACCCTTGGCTCAGAATGTATTGGGAAACTAAGTGGAGAGTACCAATAATTGCAGATAACATGTCACGAAATCGATTTACAGTTTTGAGAGCCTCTATAAAAGTTGTTTCTGATGAGGACATTACAGAAGAAATACGTAAAAAAGATAAATTATGGAAAGTAAGACCCTTGATAGAGCGGATCCAACAGGGCTGCCGACTTCAAGGAAAAGAAAAGCGATTATCGATAGGTGAGATGGTTATTCCATTTAGGGGATCATGTGGAATTAAACAGTACTGCCCAGGTAAGCTTAACCCTGTAGGATTAAAAGCATTCGTATTAGCTAACCCCAATGGCCTCATATTAGATTTTCATATTTATCAAGGAAATACCACATTTCCTGAATTATTAGAAGCTGAATCTATATCTGAATTCAGTTTAAGTGAAAAAGCAGTGTTGTCTTTGTCTAATTCACTTGTGCCAGGTCATGTGTTATATTTTAACCAATATTTCACTACGCTTAATCTGGCTAAAGAACTTCTAGTCAAAGGAATAAAGTGTACTGGCATCATAAAGAAAAAAAGAATTCCAGCTAGTGCTCAGGCTAAATTGATAGAAGACGAAGAACTCATAAAACGTGGTATAGGTAGCGTCCATACTATTGTCAGCGGAGATGGCACGACTGCCATAACAAAATGGAATGACAACAAACCTGTTACTTTGCTTTCCAACGTTGAAGCTAAAGAGCCAATGGATGTATGCCAACTGTGGTGCCAACGTACTAAACGATATATATCCGTTGATAGACCGGCAGTTGTGCGCAATTATACCACAGTTATGAGTGGTATAGATCTTGCAGAGCGCATGTTATCAATTTGTCCAAATAGATATCGCACAAAAAAATGGACACAACGTCTTTTTTCCCATATGCTTGATTTAGCTGTGTCTAATTCTTGGCTACAATATAAAAAGAGAGAAATTAAGAAAGGAATAGCACTCAATAAGATTCAACAACTGCGATCTTTTAAAATGGAACTAGGAGAGGGCCTTATTGAAATGCACACAATTGCAAGAGAAGTAGCCCGTGACTCTGCCGAGTTAGAGCCCGAAATCCCACTAAAACGTAAAAAAGGTAAAGCGAAAACTGAACTTCCATCTATCGCACGACGAACTGCATCTGCTAAACATATGCCTGAATTTGTTAATATGCGATCAAGATGTCGCCAGTGCCATTATAATAAGAGTCGTACACGATGCAGTACCTGTAACATCAGTTTATGTCTAACAAAAGACAGGAATTGTTACAAGCTCTTCCATAAAGAATAACTGTAGTTAGCTTGATTTTATTTACGCAAAAGATATTCTTAAAGTTATTACACCCTAATTTGTTTTTGTGTTATTATTTTGTTAAATTTCTAAAATGATTGTTACCCATATATGTGTATGTTTTTATTTTCTCATAGCAAGTGGTAAGTTTAATTTGTGACATACTCGTATAGCTACAGCTGATTTTTTGAAAATTAGAAATTAAACTATGCTACATTATAGAAGTTTTTTATTTCTCATTTTACGTAAACATTAGATTTGAATTACTGTCAAATGTGCATGAGAAGCTAACAAACGAGGATTTTTAAATTAAACCAATTTTGAAAATATTTTATATGCGAAAAAAAAAAAAACGCTAAATGTATTTTTGAGTTTCACTTGCTTAGTATTAAAGTATAAAGTAATTAATACTTTTTTTAAATTAATTTTAGATTCCCTCATTTACAAATTTATAAAAATTATGTCTGGCAAACGCTTACTAATGTTACGAGGATATACCTACTCAAGTAGTAATGGGCGAAATTATTACTGCTCAAAAAAAGATCAAGGCTGCAGAGCGAGGGTGAAGCTAGATGGAAACAAACAATTAAAAATCTCAAAGATCGAAGACTTGAATCACAATCACTCAAAACCTACATTTGTTCTTACCTCTTCAGGCGTGTACATGAAGATTTCTTCGTAAAAGACATAACAAATATTTCTTTTCATACAACTAAGAAGTGCCCTATACATTCAAAGAAACAAGCCATTTATGTTACCAAACATGAGAATGTAGAAAAATTTCGCTTCGTCTTGCGGGTTCTTGTTTAAACTTATGATTACTTGGTGGTTATTTGGCGCGAGTCAAAGGACTATTTTAGTAACACAAGTAGTCAAATTAGTTAAATGAAAAATGTTAACAGGATATTTGTAATTTCTCAATTAAACCGTGTCTTATCTGAGATATATGGCTAGAGATCTCGGCGAATGTGTAAGGTGCCCTTAATATTATGTTTTTACTGTAAATACAGTGAAATTCGAAGATCACTTCTTTCATATTTTGCTATATGTTAAAAAGAATTTTGTAATGACTAGTTCTTACAGTGAAGGAAATGATGAGTATCATCTTATCTCCTTATTTTTTTTAAATATTTCTGATTTATTTTTAATGTTGTCTAAGTAACTAATTGGCTTTTTAAATAAAACTATCTTTTCGGATTTTTTTGCGGATTTATTTTGATTTGGTTTGGATTGGTTCCCGACGTTTCAAATGCTTTACAGCAATCTCCCGTGGCCATGATTGTAAACCTCCAGGGACCTCCCGCGAAAAAATCCGAATAGATGGTTTTATTTAAAAAGTCATTACCGCTTGAACAGCCGCCAATCAAACAGTCGTGTTTGGGTCAGGTAACTTCTCACTTGTATGATATATTAGTACATAATTTAAGTACTTACTTAGTTAAACATTAAAACTTAAACAATATATGGGTTTAAGATTTTTGATTGTATTGAGTAATATATGTACCTAATATAAATGTAGTATAAAGTATTAATATTTCATTAAAATACAGCGTTTTTGTGTTATTATTGAAAAATCACAAAATCACTTTTTTGTGTATTATCACTTAGACACGAAAGAGATAAAACTAGAGGAAAGTAATTAGCATTTACATTTTTTTTTATTTCTTGTATGATTTAATAAACTCTGATTAAATAAACCCTGTACACCTGGGCTTGTTGGCGTACCTGGATAATGAAAATTAGGTGTTGTATAAGGTATAAAATTCGTATATATGTTGTTGTTATTAAGTTTATTACACAATTTACGGGACAAAGCAAAAAAAATATAGATTTCGTACTTTTACTTAATCCCCCACTAGCATTGTATGGCTATACACATATTTATTTTCCCGTTAATAATATCATTAAGTTATTGAGAATGTTATCACCGAAAAAAGAAAAGAAATAACAAATAGAAGACTAGGGAAGAAATATTAGAACATAAGCGAGAAACTGAAAAAAAAAACGTTATGAACAAATAAAAAATGATCCAGAAAAGTTCACTTCTTTAAGAGAAAAGAAAAAACAGTATTATTTCAACGCAAGAACTACAGGAAAAATTAAACTAATATCTGAAATGACCGATCGTGAAAAAAAGCACTGTAGGAAGTCATGGCGGGCTAGTTCTAATAGATACTATAAGAAAAAAAAAAGTGTTCCTAATATGAGAGTGAACATACCATGAAGCCTATGTAGTAAAGATTTAATTTGTTAACCATCACCGTCATCAATTTTACGTTTACCACTGCAAGAGTCATCTGTTACTTAGTCGTCTGGGTTATAAATGACATGACAAAAGTCAGTTATATAAAGACGTAAGCAAAATAATTAAAAAACTGCGATAAATATCGGTAAGTCAACAAACTACGTAAGAAGAGAAATCTTCAGAAGAAGCAGAAAGCCAGCCCCAACCCAGACCCAACTTGAGCTGAAGAAGTAAATAAAGCATTAAGTAATACTATGGAAAAATAAACAACAGAACCATCTATAAATCCTCAAGACAAGACAAAATAATTTCACAACGAAATAAGTTCTTGGAATGTCTTAATTTTGGACTGTTTAAAACGTACATATCTAAGTAGTGATGTATTTGTATTTTTTTTTTATTTCTTTTGGTTACTGGTTACAATCTAGATTCTGTTAACTTATATTATAGTATTATTATAAAAATATATTATTTATTTTAAAATTCTAAAATTTAAATGAGGGATGTGTATTATATAGTACTATATCCACATAAGGTATTAAGTAATCAACGAATTATCAATGTAATAAGTTATTTTTGTTTGGCTATTCAAAAGTCTATATTTGTACATAACATAATATTATTAATCGTGATGATATGCTTAACAATTTACAGATCGAAAGGAATATAAATTTATACCCACTCGCAGCGGTAAATATTTGTTGATGTTGAATGGTTATACATATTCTCAAATGAGATGTACCAACAATTATTATTGTTCAAAAAAGGATTCTGGATGTAAAGCGCGTGTTAAACTTTTAGATGATGGATCAATATCTGTCAATTCGATAACTGTTCACATTCATCCTCCCCCGAAATATATGATTACTGCTACTGGACGCTATATTAAGATCCACAATTGATCAAATTTCGTTTAGGAAAAATATTTTGAGCTAACTTGTGTGATATACATTATATATTTTATAATGAATTATAGATACTACCAAGCACGAATAATTGTTTAACTCAAGTAAAAAAGCTTCCTTTTCTAAATATTAAATTGTATCGGACAAAGAAACGTAAGAATTCTTCAAAATATTTTTCAGATTACAATAGCGCAGTTGTGTACAGAATACCAACGCAACGAGGAAAGTATCTGGTAATGGTAGACGGTTATACTTATTCACAGATGAGAGATACAAATAACTATTACTGTTCTAAGAAAAATGCTGGATGTAGAGCGCGTGTCAAAATAAGTGGCGATAGCAAGCTGTTAAATGTTTCCTCGGCACCCCATACTCATTCTAAACCAAATTATATGATTACATCTGGAGGCAGATATATAAAGATTTGATCATTTACCGTTTCCTACTGTATGTATATTTCAGCTAAAAGTACTTTATTACGATAAGGTTAGTTAGAAAGATTTAAATAAATATACTCTCAGTTGAAATGTTATTTTATCTTTAAAGATAAAAGTTTATAAAATACTAGCGGCTCACCTTCGCTTCGCTCGAATTCGCCTCTAGACAAACAAAAACAAATTATCCCACGGGAACCGTACATTTTTCCGAGATAAAAAGTATTCTATTTGTTATTCTGAATATATTATTGTTAAGTTCTTATATGAACTATATTATTGTAAAGTTTCATTAAAATCGTACCTACTAAACTGTATGAGTTACTATAGTTTTTTAACTATCCCACGGAAACTCTTTAATTTTTCGGGATGAAAAGTATCTAAGATGTTGACCGGGGATATAAGATACCACCATACAAAATTTCATTTAATTCCGTCCAACAGTTTTGGAGATTTGTACGGGACAAACAGACAAACAGACAGAGAAACAAAATATTTGAAAAAATTTAGATCTGTTTTATTTCTCTTCTTACATTCCCCTGACTCAGTTTTTAGCATTTTTTTCTATGTACAGACATTCGACCTCTACAGTTTTATTATTATGTACTATAGATGAGCTGATTACAAAGAGGACCTTTTTATCTTCGTCATATTAACATGTATTTAAAAAAGAGCCCGATATATAGTGTAAATATTTTGTTTGAAATAAAGAATAAAGCATGACAAAATTAATTTGTTTGTTTTTAATTTTTTTTTAATGTTTTTACTTTTTTTTAATTATTATTAATAAATATTCATTTTTAATTATGTTAGTCGTTACAGATTTAAAATACGAATTGATTCCTTCACAAAGAGGCAACCAGTTGTTAGTATCAGAAGGTTTCGCTTATACCCAAGCTAGACCAGACTATTGGCGATGTTCTAGTAAAAGCAAGAATGTTAGATGTAACGCGATGATTCGCTTTAAAAATGGAAGAATAGTAAGAAGTAATACAAATCACTGTCACCCGCCACGGAAGAGGAAAGAAAACAGCGAGGGTTAGTATTGCTAATATTTCATTTTTGTTTATTTTGTTTGTGTGAATTTAAAAGATATTATTTTAATCTACGTATAATAATCATAAAATGGTCACAAATTTTCTTTCTACATTTGAATATGTAATGCATTGTCTATATTTAATCTTGGCGCATTCTTATACAGCGTTGGAGATAAAATATGAGATAGGAATTTCACAAAGAGGAAGAAGATTGCTTCTTATAGATGGATATGCCTTCTCTCAAATCAGAAAATGCTACTGGATTTGTTCCAGTAAGTTTGCCGATTGTAAAGCAAGACTCCAGCTAAATGAACACGGAGAGATTACAAGCATTTGTAGAGATCATTCACATCCACCTAGAAAATATACTAAAACGCCAGACGGAGAGCTAATTCGTTTATATAAGTAGTATGTAGTATAATAAATAAATAATTACATTTATAATTGACCAAGTGTTATTGTTCTTTCAAGGGAAAGCAATTTTTAGAATAACTTGGTATTTTTTTTCCATGTGTAATATATTTTTTCCGTATGGGGTTTTGTTAGAAGAAATGTAAATATAAACATTATTAAAGTTAATATTAAAATTTCAATTTTTTATTGTTTTAATAATAATATAGGTATAAATAGTAATAAATGCCACCTACCATTTTGTATACTTCTAGCGATAAGGCCATCTGCTATGCATCTCTTTTTTTTATGTATATTTCTCTTCTTTATGTATTTCTTGTGTGGTGTGCAATAAAGTATTTATGATTATTATTAAATGAAAAACGATTTCAGAAATAATTCATTACGACATTGTATCGTCGAGAAGAGGAAAGGATTTGATTCTTGTTAACGGATACACATTCTCCCAAAGCACCTATCGACTTTGGATTTGTACAAAATACCCCAAATGTAAAGCTAAAATTAGCAAGGAAAGAAATGGTTTGGTAAAAATATTGTCAAATTACCACGATCATGGTATAGATGAAAGAATTGTTAGAACGAAAGATGGCAAAGTGATTCGTATTTAGAAGTAAATAAGTGTGAATTAAACATAGTATGTAGTTTTTATTAAAATAAAGGTATATTCTCTAGATTAGTGTTTGTTTTGAAATTATGTAAATAACCGTCACTGATTCTTTACAAATAAAAGTGAATGTTAGGATCAGTGGTAGGTGAGTATGTGTATTTTATAAACCAAGGTTTAAGACATTTATTTAGTTTTTTTCTATTAACATTTCCACCTTTAAAAGTTGTAAAAATATTGAGTTGGGTCACTACTGTGTCGTTTTCGACACACTTATTTCCCATATGGAAAGAATACTGCTAAAAATGAAGTTTTAAGCATTTGAATTTTTTAGCAAATGTTCTTACTTTAACAAGGTAAAAACTAACACAAAAACAAGGTAAAATCTTGCCTTCTATTTGTGGACGAACATAATGTACAAAGGCTTTACAAAAACTATACTATGAATGTAATGTAAAATGTTTTATATATAATTTATACTTTTACAGATTTCATTAATTTCGAGTTCGTTAAATCAGAAAAAGGTGGAGATTTATTAATCAGCAATGGTTTTACTTTCTCTCGATGCAGTAAGTTTGGTTGGAGATGTTCCACTAATTATCCATCCTGTAAAGCAAAACTTAAAGTGTGTAAAGGACAAATAATATACGAGCATTTCTTGCATAGTCATCCAAGACGTCCGTTAATAAGACTAGAAGGTTATCAAAATAAAGTTATTCGTGAATAACCTTATTTTAAATTAAATATATAATTTTAGTTAAGTATAATTCAATATTTTTAAGCAACTTGTTTAAATTAGAAGTAAGAGAAAAATCTAAAATATTACTTGTTTGAATATTTAATTCAATTATTGTTTTGAATGCTTCCAGTTTTCAATAAACCTAGCCATAATAAAATGATAATCATTGGATATTATATACGAATTATAAATAATTTTTGTTGAGTTATTTCTACACTAACACTTCATAATGTATCGTATAACACACCTTTAGCATACAATAACCTACAATAGGGAATATAATTAGATTTTTTTATTATTACAACGATTGCAGGTTAACTTATTATTCATAGCCACGATCTTTTTTTCAGGGCTTTTGCTTTACGACGTGGTCAAATCGCAGAGAGGAAGGGACTTGCTTTTAGTTGAAGGGTTTACATATGCAAGAGGAGGGCGGTATCGCTGGATATGCTCCACCCACCATCCATCATGTAAAGCAAAACTTAGATTAAATAAAGAAGGGGATATCATACTGTATTATAACAATCATAATCATGAAGCTAAAAAAATATACAGAACTTACACCGGACAGTGTATAAGAATGTAGACGTATTGTAGTTTAGAAATTTTGACTTAATTTTTCATTTTTCATTGTTGTATTTTTAAATAACTCTAATCAGCATTATAGATAATCTCAATATGTTATAGCATGCTATATAGTAAGGATTTTTTTTATTTTACATACTCTTTAAAATATAGAACAAATTTAGTAATAGAAAATTAATAACGCATTATTGCTTCTATGTAATAAATTAAATATGCACTTTATTAAATAAATATTTTAAGTATTTATTTTTTTAATACGTTTTCCTTTTTATTTAAGTGATAAAAAACTCATTAATTTTTTTGCTATTTATGTATTTTTATAGATTTTTTTTTGTATTTTTCAAATTATAATTTTGATTTATAAAAATTATGACATCTATATAGGACTAAAATGGTGCAATGGATTTTTCACTATTGTCTAATGTATTTTTTTTTAATTTAATTATTTTTATTCAGGCATTAAGTATGAAATTATATCTTCACAACGCGGGAAGTCCCTACTACTCATAGATGGGTACACATTTTCAAAAACCAGTCAACATCGTTGGGTATGTTCGAAAAAGTATTCAAATTGCAAAGCAAGACTGACTTTGACTGAAGATGGCACGGTGTTTTTTTTAGAAAGTACACATTCCCATCCACCTGAAAAATATTATAAGACTAAGAGTGGCACGTTTATACGATTACAATAGTACATCAGTGTTATCTATTAGTAAAATAAAATTCTAACTGAGTCAAATCTGTACATTAAATATTTTTTGCTAAGTCTTATTGAAATTGTCATTATTATTAATACTCAGGCCGAATCTATAGTTTTTAATTTTTGTCTGTCTGTCTCGGAACACATCACGAGAAAATGACTGGCCAGATTTTGATGAAATTTGCTTGGTATCCGGGTCAATATATAGGAAACTTTTTACTGCGGGAAAATATCTCATCTTTGAGAAATCTATACTAACCGTTAAAGTGTATCTAGGGACGGACCCGAGTGGAGCGAGAGTATGTCGCTAGTTATTACATATATTTGAATATGTTGAGTTTTTTGTATGATCTTTAGTTCACTTATAAAAGAAGTTAATACATGTACGTAAAATACATATAAAAATATTATTCAATAAATGTTTTGTATAACAAAAATATTTTCTCATTTTTAAAGTTATGTGTTTTATTCTGTAAGTTAAAATATAGCAATGCTATAATAATAATGTAATATTTGTTTATAAAGTAATTGTTTATAAGCAAGAAGTTTGAGGAGCAAGATTATGGTACTTCGTAACTTATTTAAAGATACCGGTATTCATTTCGTCAAACATTAATAATATACATTATTTTTTTCAGTTCCCTTACCTCATCCACAATTTATAAATATACAAGGTAACAAGCAGTTACTAATGGTACACGGATTTACATTTGCTAAAATAAAAGCGAGACACTGGTATTGTTCGAAAAAGGCGAAAGGTTGTAAAGCGCGAGTTTTTTTGAACTCTGATAGAACACTCTTGGACTTTTGCGATAACACGCATAACCATGAACCACCAGTCTACAAAAAATGTTCTACCGGTCAATACATTAAATTAAGCGGTTAAATTGGATATTAGAGTTTAAGTCTTCTCCTTATTTAGCCTATGTGGGTTCAGCATAGTATGCACATTTCTATTTTCTATCATTCGTCATATTTGATTTCACCCCTTTTGTTCACATCCTCTTTTGTCCATACCTTCTTTTGTCGTCCTCTTCTTACGGCGGTCCCTCACAGGGAGCATTCGCCTGTAATGTAATAATTTAAGATTCGATGTTGAGCATTACGTTACAGCATTGCTTCACTGACTGACAAGCATTCACCTGTAACGTAACAATTTTGATTCGATTTTGAGTATTCGCCTGAAGTCATGTCAGTTGTTTATACAATGTCGGACGAAGCGGTCATATTGAGCGCGGTAATATTGATTCGCTCATGTTATTTACGTAAAAAAAAGCAAAAGAAACGAACAAACAATCAAACTAGTATAGATGCGTTACACATTGTATCACGATGTTACAAATTGTATCATTACATGTTGCGCATTGTAACGCTCGGTTCTTCTCTCTCACTGATGTAATGTTACAAATTGTATCATTACAGGTTGCGGACTGTAAAGCTTAGTTCTCCTCATTCACTTATGTAATGCTCGAATGTGAACTGTTACATTACAGGCGAATGCTCTCTGTGAGAGATCGTCCTCATATAATATTCCTGCACTCTCATATTCAACTTTTTTTGCTACGTTTAAGCTCTTCTTTCCTCCGCACGACATGATCGTAAATTGACAACCTTTTAGAGCTTAAGTTTAGATACAATTACAATTAAGTATTATATATATATTGTTATTTAGAAATAGTTAATAAGTGGTTAATAGTGTTATTTATTTTCATTGCATTTTTTTTTATAGTACTAGATTTTAATTTTTTTAACTAATACAATGTTTAAGAATAATATGTACGTAAATGCTCTTATATAAATTCTACATTAAATTAATTTTCAACAACTAACATTTTACGTGTCGGATGAGCAAAGAAAAACATAATTTTATGACTATTACCTAAGTACCTATTTAAAGATGTAATTTGCAAGATAAGTGCAAAATTAATGCACTTCTTGCTATGTTCAGTATTTTGTGAATAAAAAAGGTATTCAATTCGATTGTATGTTATGTTATACTTTCATAGATTTTCGCGAAATATTTGGCTTTTTAAATAAAACTATATATATATATATATATATATATATATATATATATATATATATATATATATATTTAGGTATATATTTTAGTGTTTTTTTTGAAGTCGGTTTTTGTTTTTTTTTTAAGATTTTGTGGTTCCTGATGTTTTGAATGCTTTACAGCATATATGGTCACGAGAGAGAGTGACAGTATCCGAAAACATAGTTTTATACTATTAAGGAGTCTGCCCACTACCCCGTCTCATACCATGACCGTGCTAGGAGCGTGTCAGGCAAAAAAATATTCTTTGTATTGAAATGTATGAGACTCTGCCCACTAGACCATTCCGTCACCGACCGGCACCGTCGCGTGTTGTGCACGGAGCGTCAACAATTGTCGGCGAGAATATTTTGCCGGTGCCGGTACGCTCCGTGCCTGACACGCGACGTTGTTGAACCGGTGAGCATACGGGTTATAAACGCGTATGATGACCGTTATAACCGAGTATGATGACCGTTCTAAGCCCGTTACGTAATGCCGCTTGTCTTGTAGAGATGGGCGATTTCTCAGGATTAGGTAATATTTATATATTCGTCTGGCAATATTATAATATTGTAACTAATACTTCAATATTAGTGATATTTATCTAGAAACAACAGGTAATACTAAAACGGGAACCATACGGATATGACACGCGGATGATACGCGGTTGATACGCGGATGATACGCGGTTGATACGCGGTTGATACGCGGATGATACGCGGATGCTACGGTCACTATAACCGTTATGTACGGGCATGATACGCTGTTGATTCGGTCTAGTGGGCATAGTAGTCCGTGCCGTGCTCGTTTCCGTGCCTGATACGTTCATAGCACGGTCGTGGTATGAGACGGTGTAGTGGGCAGAGACCCTTATACTGTATTTCATTGTACTTATATGATTTTGTGTGTATTATACGCAATATTTTCGCCAATTCAGAATCGATTTTCATAACTCTTGTTTTAATAACTAAGTGTTCCATATAAATGTCATAAAAACTTGTGTCAAGTGTGAAATTATTACGTTTCAGTGATTATGAAGTCCGTGTATTTTTTTTAAGTCAACGAGTCATCATTAAGATGTTTGTGTTTTTAGTATTTGTAATGTGTAAAAGTAACCAACGTCCCTATGTTATTTTGTATAATTTTTACACATACAATATTATGTACAGACGAATATTTTATTTGAACCCTATTAGGAAGTAATGATTGAGAAATACCTATATGCGAGTTAAAAAAAAGCATGTAACTGAGAAGAATTTTTTTACAGATTTTGAAATCATAGTGCTACCGGGTAATAAGACTTTATTAATGTTCAATGGATTCACCTACGCTAAAACTAGTAAAACACACTGGTACTGCTCTAAACGGTTGAAGGGTTGTAAAGCAAAAGTGTACCTAAATGCAGAAGAATCCGGTATAAAATATGCTGACATGAATCATAATCATCCTCGTCCTCTATACAAGAAAAGAGCAGATGGATACTATGTTAAGATAAGCAGTTGATTTTAAAATTTATAAATAGTCGTGTTAATTAATATTTAATGTGATTTTTTTTAAATGTGATTGTCTAGTGCATAAATTATATATTTTTTTTTGTTTTTTAAAAATGTTTTTTTTTTAATGTCGTATTTTATTTTTATTTATATTTTAATTTTTTAAGGACGAATTATGTTTTTTAAAGCAGGATTAAATGTGACGATTTAGTTTTATAATTTGCGTATGTACAACTATGAGATAAAATATTATTTATGTTATATTATAATAATTAGACAAATAAAAGGTAAAAAAAACATCGGCCTTTAATTTGTCTTCAAATATCTGAATGACTAAATATTTTAGTAAACTTGTTAATAGGGTAATTTCTATTGCAGAATATTCTTTTATATCGACTGGTTATAAAAATAAGCTTTTGTTGATGGGAGGATACACATTCGCACAGATGCATTCGCAAAGATATTGGTACTGCTCGCAAAAAAGCAAAGGATGCAAAGCTAAAGTTAAACTACACACAGACGGTACCGTAATATCAGCCGATACTGAACACCTTCATAATCCACCAAATATTCATGTCTCTAAAAGTGGACGTTACTTAGTTTTAAGAAATAACGATAAATTCTTTTATTAATAGTAATAATTACATTTTCTGGATGAATTTCAACAAAATTTTACAACACGCTCTTAGAACTTTATTAGTATTAAAATTCATTTGTATTAAAACTTAGAACTTCATTTGTATTTTAACTATGTATAAGTAGGTATATAATGAAATCTTGGAAGTCGATTTTAACCTACTTCTGAAGATGGAATTGGGAGGTGAATATAAAACTCGGCAACGGCTAATAAAATATTTATTTTGACGACTCATACGTAAAATTTTAGTCAAATGTCACAGTTTAGTTTTTAAAAACCACGATTTTATCTGTACTAATATGTTAAAGTTTGTGAGTGTGGATGGCTGAACGGATCTGGATGAAATTTGGTAGAGTTAGATTATAGTTTGGAATAACACATAGGTTACTTTTTATTCCGGAATGTACGGTTCCCGTGGGATATGTTTGTTTTTGTTTTCCTAGAGGCGAAACCGAGCGAAGCGATGGTGAGCCGCTAGTTGTTGTATAATGTACAATTTTGATGCTTTGTCCTGTACTATATAAATAATGAAACAAATAAAAAATGAACCTGTAGATAAAACCGCAAGCGGTGCCTAGTCAAATATATAGGCATGCTAAATTCATTTTAAAATAGTTTATAATATATTACATAGAAGTTAGAAATATGGAAATTAATATTTATGTTGTTTCGGGATCACTGCTTGTACAAATATATCTGTTAAATCGCTCGATCAATCATATGTTTTAACCTATGATTGTTGTAAATATATATTCTATACATTCTATGGCTTGGGCTTACCTACACGTTACTTATAATATATTTTTTACCGTTATGTTAATATTTTTATTATAATTTTTAGGTATATGTATATGTTTTTTACTCCTTCATTTTGATACGGCTGGATGGATTTGTATGAATTCCCTGTGTTCTAAAAAAACGTGTGCGTTTACTTATATACGCACGTAAGAAGTTATACTTCTTTGGCGTAACAGAACAAAAATAGCTAAAGATTTCATTCTGTATATCACAACTCTGTTTGTAAAAGGAATGCAGCTAACTTCATCATGTCGCTTTCAGCTAACTTCAACATGTCGCTTTTTGGCTGTCGGTGTGCGCGCGCATCGTAAAAATGTTACTCTCATATTTTTTTCAAACGTGCCAAAAAAATATATCTTCAAAAAATTGTCATAAGGTAACGCTACCTGTATAAAATAATATTATAATTAGGGATTGCAATCCGGAAAAACGGATCCGGTAATCCGGCGGATCCGGCATCATTAAACGCTCACCTGATCCGGTACCAATATACCGGATCCGGTGCTAGCAATTTTTTGGCAAAATAATAGAGATATTGCATGTAGAGGCCCTACGCAGAAGAGGTTCGACCACAGATATAGATGTAATAGATAACGCAAGTGTCACGATTTGTATTGAAACCAAGCGTGCCGACTTTTTAACACCTACTGTGACGTCACAGCCGAAATTTAGTGACGGACAATCCAAACCGATTCAAAGACATCGATGCCGCCGATGCCCCTCCGCCCCGCTACGATTCAACTGGAGCCGCCGCCGTGACCGTTTCGCTCATACACATATATTTAACTTTTTTCCTTCAATGAAACTAATATTTTCAAAATGTATAGAACAAATAGTACTGTTTAGTCGGGAACCAGTCTTTCCGTCCAGTGGCCGCAATCCATTTTTCTTTTATGATTGGATTATGTGGGAAACTAAAAAAATATTTTTTAAACACAATAGAAATTTATAAACACATTAAATATATAAACATACTCGTATATTATGTTGAAAGGATAAACAAAAACACATTGAATACATGAACCCTAAAAATATTACCCTCCTTTTTTTAAAGCTGTCGTTTAAAATTAGGTCATGCATGAGCTTGTTTTATCTACTAAATTGTTTTTTTTTATAATATGTCCGTCCGATATCGATTATTGATAAACATAATTTGTAGAACGAACAACACTAGTCGCTAGATTTGACAGAAGAATGACAAATTGCCTGTATCACGAAGTTGAAGCGATGTGCGACTGTATCGCTTGTTCCGATATTCATCGTCTCCTAACACACAACGTCAAATCAAACGTCCAAAGCAAACGCGGCAATGTAATGCGAATGCCGTTTACTTAACGTTAATTTATAGTTATGTATATTCTGGGACTCACACACAGCTTGGAATACTTAAAAAACAGTTTTAATATGAATTTACGTATAATATAATTTTAAATAACTTACCTGTGATAGGAAATATGTTCCTGCCCTTGGGGTGCTCGAAATTTTTGGGCTATTGTATTTAATTATTACGCAACGAGGCATTCTTTTAGTTTTTGCGGCCGTCTGGCTGCGACAATGGACGCGCACGGATTGAAGTTAGCGGCGACCAACCTGGACGCTTGGTCGGGGTTCGGACACGCGAAGTACATGCATTTGCGTTATCTATATACATCTATATCTGTGGGTTCGACCCTGTTAAAGGTAGACTTTCGAAACAAGCGTCAATAATGCGGCGTTTATAGCGTTACCGACGCCGCGTAAGTTGACTGGTGTCAGTGACGCCTTGGTGACTTTGGATGGCCACGAAAGACGTCCATCATCGTATCGCGTTTGCCGCGCCCACCACATCTCGATAGCTCTTTCAAAAGTATTTCCGATAGTGACGCTGCGCTCGAATGCGGAATGTCGTTCCCTACATTTACATAGTGCAAGCGTCAGTAGCGTCAGTGACGTCGCGACAGAGCGGCAGATTAATGCACTATGTATATGTAGGAAACGACATTCGAGCGCAGCGTCACTGACGCCGTGTCAGTGTCTGTGCGACTGTTCAAGATACAACAACAATTCAATATAATCCATAATGAAATACTTTTATAAGAGCTATCGAAATGTGGTGGGTGCGGCAAAGGCGATGGACGTCTGTCGTGGCCATCCAAAGTCACCAAGGCGTCAAAGTTGTTTTTATATATGTTTTATTTTTTATAAACTACCTATATTAAGTACAATCACACTTGATTACCTTACTAACAGTTCATTTTGAACCAAAAAGCGAAAATTATCCTCATTTGATCAATCCGGCCGGATCCGACCGGACTGAAAATGACGCCGGATTGCAATCACTAATTATAATATACAGAATCGCGAGTGTAGTAAGAAATGTTGTGTAGTATAAAACTGAAAGTTTTCTCGTTTCCGCTTGGGACACGAGCTTCCTTGTTTTTAACATAATAAATCGATGCGATATATTTGAACAAGGAAATTGTAGAGAGCTTTCTTTATACTATATCGTGCGGATAAAACTTGCAACATTAGTTCTTTTCCTGTTTTCATATTTCGAGGTACATATTATTACATATCTACATATTTAGTAGGTACTCTTGGCATATATTATTTTTAAAAAATTTATTTTTTTCGGGGACATCATTTATTAAAGAGAGATGTTTATATTTACATATCTTTTAGTTGGGCTTTTTCAGAAAATTATAGAATTTTTATTATCATAATAGGTGTTCTAAGTCCTGTCAAAATTACTTATACAATAGTCGGTCTTTTTAATTTCTTTTCTGTACAACTACTATTTGACGTTGAGAAGTGTATGTGTGATTCATATTATTTAAATAAAAGCATAGAGCTGTAAACGTCAAGATATGAGTATAGAGTTACAAATAATTTCCCTTGTGGGGTAGACGGGCGAATCGTAGCGACACCCTCGTGGCAATGCCAGTAGGATATACTGCTCCCATATTACGAAGGACCCCTTTTCATAAAACAACATAGTATATTACTAGTACTTTTAAATTTGTATACTTAGGTATAAACTAGCATGATATGATATCTAATTGGCACTAAGCTATCACTTTGAAGTTATTACGGTGTCTGTATTATATAATGTAACATGTTGCCTATTAAGAAAGATTAGCGAATGGATTTAGAAATTTTAAGTATATTAAATTGTATTAGATATTACAATATTATTATTACCATTTAATTGATTTATTCATTATAGGTTATTATAATATTTTTTAAACTACACTGTACTTTTATTTGTTGGGGCAACGCGATTTTGACTGTGATCTTTTCTATAAAAATGTCTCAGTAGGTACCTATGTACTAGATTTCTAAGCTACGTTGTCTTACTAATATTATAAATGTGAAAGTTTAGATGTTTGGATGTCTGTTACTCAATCCCGCCAGAACGGCTAAACAGATCTAGATAAAATTTGGCACAGAGATAGTTTATAGCCTGAAATAGCACATAGGCTACTTTTTATCCCAGAGAAATGTACGGTTCCCGTGGGATAGATTTGTTTTTGTTTTTCTAGAGGCGAACCCGAATGAAGCGAAGGTGAGCCGCTAGTATAATATAAAATTAGACGTATCCTGAATAGAATTACCTAATTCGGGTGCCATATTTAGATTGTAATAAAAGTTAAGGTAAGTACATCGTTCTCGTAATGAGCATAATAAAAAATTTACAAGTATAGACATATTTTAGAATTCACTTTTAGGTTTTAAAAAATGGTATCAATCACTTAGTATTTATTTGAAAATTTTGTGTTTTATGTATTCAATGTTTTTCCTTATTTTTTATTATTAATGTTAATCAGTGTCTATTTTTGTAATTTTTTAGTTTAGTGTTTAACTCTTTTTTTTTTTTTTTAATTTTCATTGTGTTCTGCTTCTTATTTGTATTTTTAATATGTGTACTTTTAATATATACTTGATTAGTTTATGTGTTATCCTATTATTATTTATAATTTATGTAATAATTTACTGTTTGTTTCCCTAAAATAAATAAATAAATAAAAAGCACTGCACTACTTTAAGTACCTTTTAACTTGTCCTTTTCAAAACATATTTGATTTAAGTTTGTGTATTTCTTATTTGTTTTAAACAAAGTTACAAACAAAGACAATGAACTAGCTATAGTATAATATAATAATATTGAAAAATATTTTCAGATATACTGGAATTTATTCCAACTGACCGTGGTGGCACGGCATTGGTTTATAAAGGATACACTTATGTCCACATGAGTAACAAGACTCGCTGGTATTGTTCCAAGATAGCTGCAAGATGTAGCGCGAGGCTCCTCACCACTGCCAATGGAGATTTGCTCGAGGTTATAGAATCAAGGCACAATCATCCACCACCAAATCTATTTCGAACTAAAGATGGCAAAGTTTTCAAATGTAAGACCAAACTAGCGGAGTATATTATTCAAAACTACCCACATTAAATGAACAAGTAACGTATTACTATACGTGTTAGTGTAGTAGTACTGTAATAGCTTTGCGATTGATACCTATCTCAAGTGTAACTTATTGTTTCCATGTAAGGGACTTGTGTCTTTTTATGGGAATAAAATAACTTAAAACCGAATTTACCCTACATAAGCTTACACTTTTACGTAATCTATACTTCGGTTTAAATGGTATATTATGTAGCTTTTAAAAGAATTTTCTGATATTTAATTATTTATTTATTGGAAGAGATAAAAAATCAATACAAAGGCGGTCGTATTGCAACATTGCTGCTAGTAATTTCTTATAAATAACTAGCGACTCACCCTCGCTTCGCTCGTGTTCGTCCCTGGGTTGCTTCCCAAAACAAAATTAATTCATTAATTTGGTTTTAATTTTTCTTCGTGGGAAAGTTACTCCTTATTACATTAGCTATTTGCCAGTGACAGTTCCGTCACAATAGGTCCCGCCATTTCAGAGATTAGCCGGAACAAACAGACAGACAGACAGACAAAAATTGTAAAAAATGTTGTTTTGGTATATGTACCGTGTATACATCCGTATGCATTTAGTAAAAAGCGGTTATTTTAATATTACAAACAGACACTCTAGTTTTATTTATCTGTATAGATGTATAGATTGTTGGTGAGAATGTTGCTCTCCAAAACATTACCTATGAAATGTGACTATTTAGATTGATAACTTGCATATGTACAACGGTAATGAGATGAAATATTGTTTATGTTATATTATAATTAGACAAATAAAAGTTCAAAAAAATGAAAAACATGGTCCTTTTATTAATTTTTAAATATCTAAATATTTTAATTTCAATAAACTTGTTTATAATGTAATTTCTATTGCAGAATATTCTTTTATATCGTCTGGTTATAAAAATAAGCTTTTGTTGATGGGAGGATACACATTCGCGCAGATGCATTCGCAGAGATATTGGTACTGCTCGCAAAAAAGCAAAGGATGCAAAGCTAAAGTTAAACTAGACACAGACGGTACCGTAATATCAGCCGATACTGAACACTTTCACAATCCACCAAATATTCATGTTACTAAAACTGGACGTTACTTAGTTCTAAGAAATAGCGAAAAATTTGTTTATTAATAGTAATAATTTTCTAGATTTTTTATTTTTTTCCTTTGATAAAACTTTGTTTTGTGATAAAAGAAAAATTTCTACTAAATTTCATCAAAATTGAAAGGGGTCGATTCTAACCATTGGTCGATTTGACATGGAATGGAATCTAAATAGAATAACGCATTTTTTCGGGGACTTATCATTTGTTTGAGATGTTTATATTTACGTATGTTTTAGTTGAGCTTTTTTAGAAAATAATGGAAGTTTTATTATCATAATAGATAATATAATAAGTTCTGTCAAGATTACTTATACAATAGTCAGTATTTTTTTTGTATTGTCACTATTATAATAACTAATTTTAAATTTCTTTTCTTTATAATTACAGTTCGACGTTAAGATATGTATGTGCGATTCATATTTTTTAACTAGTGACTTACCCTCGCTTCGCTCGTTTACGTCCTTAGGTACGTTTATTTTTTTTGAGCGAAACCCTAATTCTTTTTCTAAAATAAAAGTAGCATTAGCTACTCCGTATAATATCAGCTATCTGCCAGTGAAAGTCCAGTTAAAATTGGTCCAGCCGTTGCGGAGATTAGCCGGAATAAACAGACAGACAAAAATAAAAAAAAAATGAGTTTTTCTTATAATTACCTACCGTATAAAATTCCATATGCATTTAGCATAAGCTGTTATTTTGACATTACAAACAGACACTTCTATTTTATTTATCTGTATAGATAAAAAACATTGAGCTATAAATGTCAAGATATGGGTATAGAGTTACAAATAATTTCCCTTGTGGCGCAGACAGACGAATCGTAGCGACACCCTCGTGGTAATGCCGCGGCTGGTAGAATATAATGCTTCTATGATACGAAGGACCCCTTTTCATAAAACAACATAGTATATTACTAGTACTTTTAAATTTGTATACTTAGGTATAAACTAGAATGATATGATATCTAATTGGCACTAAGCTATTCATCTTTGAAGTTATTACGGTGCCTGTATTATAATATAATGTAACATGTTACCTATTAAGAAAGATTAGCGAATGGATTTAGAAATTTTAGGCATATTAAATTGTATTAGATATTACAATATTATTATTACCATTTAATTGATTTATACATTATAGGTTATTATAATAATTTTTAAACAACACTTTTATTTCTTGGTGCAACGCAATTTTGTGAGTGTGGATGTTTGTTACTCAATCCCGCCAGAACAGCTAAACAGATCTAGATGAAATTTGGCACAGAGATAGATTATAGCCTGAAACAGTACCTACATATGCTACTTTTTATCCCGGAAAAATGTACAGTTCCCGTGGGATAGGTTTGAGAACCCGAGCGTAGCGAGGATGAGCCGCTAGTAAAATATAAAATTAGACGTATCCTAAATAGACTCACCTAATTTGGGTGTCATATCTAGGTTGTGATAAAAGTTAAGGTAAGTACATCATTCATGTAATGAGTATAATAAAAAATTTACAAGTAGACATATTTTCGAATTCACTTATAGGTTTCAAAATTGGTATTAATCACTTATTGTTTAATTGATTTTTTTTTATGTATTTAATCTTCTTCCTTATTTTTTATTATTAATGTTAATCAGTGTCTATTTTTGTAATTTTTTAGTTTAGTGTTTAACTTTCTGTTATTTTTTTATTTTTTTTTTAATTTTCATTATGTTCTGCTTCTTATTTGTATTTTTGATATCTGGAAACTTGATTAGTTTATGTGTTATCCTATTATTATTTATGTAATATTGTACTGTTTGTTTCCCTAAAATAAATAAATAAATAAAAAGCACTGCACTACTTTAAGTATCTTTTAACTTGTCCTTTTCAAAACATATTTGATTTTTAAGTTTCTGTATTTCTTATTTTAGTTAAACAAAGTTACAAACAAAGGCAATGAACTAGCTATAGTATAGTATAATAATATTGAAAAATATTTTCAGATATACTGGAATTTATTCCAACTCACCGTGGTGGCACGGCATTGGTTTATAAAGGATACAGTTATGTCCACATGAGTAACAAGACTCGCTGGTACTGTTCTAAGATAGCTGCAAGATGTAAGGCGAGGCTCCTCACCACTGCCAATGGAGATTTGCTCGATGTTATAGAATCAAGGCACAATCATCCACCACCAAATCTATTTCGAACTAAAGATGGCAAAGTTTTCAAATGTGAGACCAAACTAGCGGAGTATATTATTCAAAAGTACCCACATTAAATGAACAAGTAACTTATAGTAGTGTTAGGGCGGTACCTCACCGGGAGCATTCGCTTGTAAAGTAACAGTTCAGATTCGAGCATTACGTAAGTAAGGGAGAAGAACTGAGCATTACTAATATTAATATATATTAAACAAACAGACAGACACAAAAATTGTAATAAAATGTTGTTTTGGTATATGTACCGTGTATACATCCGTATGCATTTAGTAAAAAGCGGTTATTTTAATATTACAAACAGATACTCTAATTTTATTTATCTGTATAGATGTATAGATTGTTGGTGAGAATCTTGGTCTCCAAAACATTACCTATGAAATGTGACTATTTAGATTGATAACTTGCATATGTACAACGGTAATGAGATGAAATATTGTTTATGTTATATTATAATTAGACAAATAAAAGTTCAAAAAAATGAAAAACATGGTCCTTTTATTAATTTTTAAATATCTAAATATTTTAATTTCAATAAACTTGTTTATAATGTAATTTCTATTGCAGAATATTCTTTTATATCGTCTGGTTATAAAAATAAGCTTTTGTTGATGGGAGGATACACATTCGCGCAGATGCATTCGCAGAGATATTGGTACTGCTCGCAAAAAAGCAAAGGATGCAAAGCTAAAGTTAAACTAGACACAGACGGTACCGTAATATCAGCCGATACTGAACACTTTCACAATCCACCAAATATTCATGTTACTAAAACTGGACGTTACTTAGTTGTAAGAAATAGCGAAAAATTTGTTTATTAATAGTAATAATAGCATTTTCTAGATTTTTTATTTTTTTCCTTTGATAAAACTTTGTTTTGTGATAAAAGAAAAATTTCTACTAAATTTCATCAAAATTGAAAGGGGTCGATTCTAACCATTGGTTGATTTGACATGGAATGGAATCTAAATAGAATAACGCATTTTTTCGGGGACTTATCATTTGTTTGAGATGTTTATATTTACGTATGTTTTAGTTGAGCTTTTTTAGAAAATAATGGAAGTTTTATTATCATAATAGATAATATAATAAGTTCTGTCAAGATTACTTATACAATAGTCAGTATTTTTTTTGTATTGTCACTATTATAATAACTAATTTTAAATTTCTTTTCTTTATAATTACAGTTCGACGTTAAGATATGTATGTGCGATTCATATTTTTTAACTAGTGACTTACCCTCGCTTCGCTCGTTTACGTCCTTAGGTACGTTTATTTTTTTTGAGCGAAACCCTAATTCTTTTTCTAAAATAAAAGTAGCATTAGCTACTCCGTATAATATCAGCTATCTGCCAGTGAAAGTCCAGTTAAAATTGGTCCAGCCGTTGCGGAGATTAGCCGGAATAAACAGACAGACAAAAATAAAAAAAAAAAGAGTTTTTCTTATAATTACCTACCGTATAAAATTCCATATGCATTTAGCATAAGCTGTTATTTTGACATTACAAACAGACACTTCTATTTTATTTATCTGTATAGATAAAAAACATTGAGCTATAAATGTCAAGATATGGGTATAGAGTTACAAATAATTTCCCTTGTGGCGCAGACAGACGAATCGTAGCGACACCCTCGTGGTAATGCCGCGGCTGGTAGAATATAATGCTTCTATGATACGAAGGACCCCTTTTCATAAAACAACATAGTATATTACTAGTACTTTTAAATTTGTATACTTAGGTATAAACTAGAATGATATGATATCTAATTGGCACTAAGCTATTCATCTTTGAAGTTATTACGGTGCCTGTATTATAATATAATGTAACATGTTACCTATTAAGAAAGATTAGCGAATGGATTTAGAAATTTTAGGCATATTAAATTGTATTAGATATTACAATATTATTATTACCATTTAATTGATTTATACATTATAGGTTATTATAATAATTTTTAAACAACACTTTTATTTCTTGGTGCAACGCAATTTTGTGAGTGTGGATGTTTGTTACTCAATCCCGCCAGAACAGCTAAACAGATCTAGATGAAATTTGGCACAGAGATAGATTATAGCCTGAAACAGTACCTACATATGCTACTTTTTATCCCGGAAAAATGTACAGTTCCCGTGGGATAGGTTTGAGAACCCGAGCGTAGCGAGGATGAGCCGCTAGTAAAATATAAAATTAGACGTATCCTAAATAGACTCACCTAATTTGGGTGTCATATCTAGGTTGTGATAAAAGTTAAGGTAAGTACATCATTCATGTAATGAGTATAATAAAAAATTTACAAGTAGACATATTTTCGAATTCACTTATAGGTTTCAAAATTGGTATTAATCACTTATTGTTTAATTGATTTTTTTTTATGTATTTAATCTTCTTCCTTATTTTTTATTATTAATGTTAATCAGTGTCTATTTTTGTAATTTTTTAGTTTAGTGTTTAACTTTCTGTTATTTTTTTATTTTTTTTTTAATTTTCATTATGTTCTGCTTCTTATTTGTATTTTTGATATCTGGAAACTTGATTAGTTTATGTGTTATCCTATTATTATTTATGTAATATTGTACTGTTTGTTTCCCTAAAATAAATAAATAAATAAAAAGCACTGCACTACTTTAAGTATCTTTTAACTTGTCCTTTTCAAAACATATTTGATTTTTAAGTTTCTGTATTTCTTATTTTAGTTAAACAAAGTTACAAACAAAGGCAATGAACTAGCTATAGTATAGTATAATAATATTGAAAAATATTTTCAGATATACTGGAATTTATTCCAACTCACCGTGGTGGCACGGCATTGGTTTATAAAGGATACAGTTATGTCCACATGAGTAACAAGACTCGCTGGTACTGTTCTAAGATAGCTGCAAGATGTAAGGCGAGGCTCCTCACCACTGCCAATGGAGATTTGCTCGATGTTATAGAATCAAGGCACAATCATCCACCACCAAATCTATTTCGAACTAAAGATGGCAAAGTTTTCAAATGTGAGACCAAACTAGCGGAGTATATTATTCAAAAGTACCCACATTAAATGAACAAGTAACTTATAGTAGTGTTAGGGCGGTACCTCACCGGGAGCATTCGCTTGTAAAGTAACAGTTCAGATTCGAGCATTACGTAAGTAAGGGAGAAGAACTGAGCATTACTAATATTAATATATATTAAACAAACAGACAGACACAAAAATTGTAATAAAATGTTGTTTTGGTATATGTACCGTGTATACATCCGTATGCATTTAGTAAAAAGCGGTTATTTTAATATTACAAACAGATACTCTAATTTTATTTATCTGTATAGATGTATAGATTGTTGGTGAGAATCTTGGTCTCCAAAACATTACCTATGAAATGTGACTATTTAGATTGATAACTTGCATATGTACAACGGTAATGAGATGAAATATTGTTTATGTTATATTATAATTAGACAAATAAAAGTTCAAAAAAATGAAAAACATGGTCCTTTTATTAATTTTTAAATATCTAAATATTTTAATTTCAATAAACTTGTTTATAATGTAATTTCTATTGCAGAATATTCTTTTATATCGTCTGGTTATAAAAATAAGCTTTTGTTGATGGGAGGATACACATTCGCGCAGATGCATTCGCAGAGATATTGGTACTGCTCGCAAAAAAGCAAAGGATGCAAAGCTAAAGTTAAACTAGACACAGACGGTACCGTAATATCAGCCGATACTGAACACTTTCACAATCCACCAAATATTCATGTTACTAAAACTGGACGTTACTTAGTTGTAAGAAATAGCGAAAAATTTGTTTATTAATAGTAATAATAGCATTTTCTAGATTTTTTATTTTTTTCCTTTGATAAAACTTTGTTTTGTGATAAAAGAAAAATTTCTACTAAATTTCATCAAAATTGAAAGGGGTCGATTCTAACCATTGGTTGATTTGACATGGAATGGAATCTAAATAGAATAACGCATTTTTTCGGGGACTTATCATTTGTTTGAGATGTTTATATTTACGTATGTTTTAGTTGAGCTTTTTTAGAAAATAATGGAAGTTTTATTATCATAATAGATAATATAATAAGTTCTGTCAAGATTACTTATACAATAGTCAGTATTTTTTTTGTATTGTCACTATTATAATAACTAATTTTAAATTTCTTTTCTTTATAATTACAGTTCGACGTTAAGATATGTATGTGCGATTCATATTTTTTAACTAGTGACTTACCCTCGCTTCGCTCGTTTACGTCCTTAGGTACGTTTATTTTTTTTGAGCGAAACCCTAATTCTTTTTCTAAAATAAAAGTAGCATTAGCTACTCCGTATAATATCAGCTATCTGCCAGTGAAAGTCCAGTTAAAATTGGTCCAGCCGTTGCGGAGATTAGCCGGAATAAACAGACAGACAAAAATAAAAAAAAAAAGAGTTTTTCTTATAATTACCTACCGTATAAAATTCCATATGCATTTAGCATAAGCTGTTATTTTGACATTACAAACAGACACTTCTATTTTATTTATCTGTATAGATAAAAAACATTGAGCTATAAATGTCAAGATATGGGTATAGAGTTACAAATAATTTCCCTTGTGGCGCAGACAGACGAATCGTAGCGACACCCTCGTGGTAATGCCGCGGCTGGTAGAATATAATGCTTCTATGATACGAAGGACCCCTTTTCATAAAACAACATAGTATATTACTAGTACTTTTAAATTTGTATACTTAGGTATAAACTAGAATGATATGATATCTAATTCGCACTAAGCTATTCATCTTTGAAGTTATTACGGTGCCTGTATTATAATATAATGTAACATGTTACCTATTAAGAAAAAAAGCGAATGGATATATAAATTTTAGGCATATTAATTGTAGTAGATATTGTAATTGTTACTAGCTTTTATTATTACATGAAAAATTATTTACCAATTTATTTAAATTATTTATTATTTTTTACAGGGTTAAAATTA